>CAUYUJ010016369.1:45000-227500 GCA_963575745.1 Prorocentrum cordatum
GTGGTACGCCGTTGTTGTTGCGTGCCTGCACTCATGTCTCGACGATTTCAAGACCATTTCAAGACCCCGGCGTTGGTTTCTGACATCGCGTGGGCCGTTCAACCTGGAACGCTCGGGGGCTTTTCGGCCGCCAGATCTTTCCAGGTTGGCCGATTCTGGGCCGCTGGCAGCGTTCAGCCTTGAACGTCCGCGGTGGGGTCGCCGCCGCGTCGACACGATGCGAACCGACCGAACCCTCTTGCACTTCTTATTGGCACCTTGTGTGCCATTGTCGGGCCAATTGCTATGGACAGGTGGAAAAATGGGGAGAGTAAGTCCTCTTAGCACAGGTCACGTGGTACTGATGACGGACGGGCGATCAAAACATGACCAATCGACATTCTTGAGTCCAATCGACGATGGGCTAGAAACGCATGCGGCGCAGGAAAGGGTTACATACACCTAAGGGGCTAGATTTCGATACTTTCGGCATGTCGTCATCCAGTCTCGGGGTCATATTCGGCTCGTCGGGCGAGAGCCAGAGTGGACGAGTGGCGAACGCGAAGCGCCTGAACCCGGACAGCGAACACGTCAAGGAGGAAGTGGGGTGATGGAAGGGGGAATGGTGAGCAGGAGAAACGGGGTGAACATGGACGATGCGGAGGGGGTATATGGCGAACGGTCACGATGATCAGCGGAGAAGAGACATGGGCCAACCCAGGATGGCGCACGCCCAGCCAACTACGCCACCTCGGCTGGCTGGGGGAGGACAGGGGGGGAGGCGGGCGCTGAAGGGGGGGGGGCAGACAGGGCGGGGCGGCGAAATGTGGGGCGTCGGCCGCGCCGACGTGGTCCCCCACCGTCGCCACGCGGCGCGCAGCCGTGGGCGCGGTACTCCCCGTTCTCTCTCCCTGCTGCCCTCTCGCAAGCGCCCTCTCCTGCCGCTCCCTCCCCCGCGTGCAGCTCCCAGCGACTTTGCCGCGGGCGATCCTGGCCAGATTCTGGGCCCTCGCCTCCTCGAGGTGTCTAGCACACTTCCTGCCTGAATCCCGAAGACGCAGGGCGATGCGAGCTCCGCACGTTTGGCACCGCACGGCAGGCCCATTGCCAAAAAACCACTTCGCGAGAATGATCCACGGCGCGGCTACGCACGCAAACAATCGCCGATGGAACGAACGACAGCACCTGACCACTTCATTGGGGGCGCATGGGGACGCGAAGACAGCCGTCAACTCTCGAACGGGCGCCGAGCATCCATACTTCTGACACTGAACTAGATCTCCGCGCAGCATGGGACACAGATCTTGCATGTTCAGAGCAGCAGGGTGCAGGAGCTGGCGGGCCTTGTCCTGCCCCCCTCCATGGGAGGCCGAGGAGGATGACGACCCTCGCGCTCCCAAACATTAGATAACGGAGATATCAACTTGTTCTAATGATCCAGAGCCAACCCATCAGCGCACCTGACAGGAGCAAAGAGGGCATATGGGACCTGGACAAGGGTGACAAAGTGTCCCGAGATCAGGTCAGCGACCGCCCTACCCAACACAACCCCAGGCTTCAGGCCGCGCCCGATCGCACCCTCAAGCTCGAGATGGCTCGGGATCTGCACAAGAACCACATCGCCGCGGGCGGCCGGGGCATTCTGGGCGCGACTCAAAAGGTCTGCGCGGGCCAGAAAGCGCCCCAAGAAAACTGCCTGGAGTCGCGCAAACCTAAGTCGTGCAAGCATAAAAGCAAGAAGCAAGGAATCCGTCGCACACCCCAGGTAGGCCCCAGAATGCGAAGACTCCAGGAAGGACAACAGAGCCTACAACTCTCCACGGCTGGTGGATTGTGTTCCTGAACCCCCTACCCAAAGATTAAGTGACGACTTCGACGCGCGAGGGGGGGGGGGGGCGTCGCGGCCGCAAACCGCGACGCCCAACGGCGCCCGCCTCGCGCGCTCATCTCTCGAGAACTCGCCAACGCTCGCGCCACCGGCGCCCGGGGCGCCCCCCCCCCCGCCCCCGCGCGGGGCAAGGGGGCTCGCCCGGGGAGACAAGGGCGGGCCCGTCGGGGAGGGGGGGCGCGCGCGCGCCCGAGATCGAGGCGCGAGGCCGCGAAGCCAAAAGCAAGGGATCTCGGCGGCGCCTCTCGGGGCCCTCGCCGAGCAATGCCCGCCGAAATCTCTCGGGGCTCAGACTTGCACGGGCGTTCCCGAGATCAATGGGTGTCCGTCTCTGGCACATGGCATCGCGCTCGCCTCCGCGCGCTGAGATTCGGGGCCGCGCCCGCGCAGAACCTGAAAGCGCGTCGGGGGGCAATCCCCGCCTCGTGACAGACATATGCCGAAAAGGTCTCCAGGCGACGACGAGGTCGACGCCTGATGCAATCTTGCCCGTGACGGCAAACGGCGCCAGCAGGCCACAACTGGCGCTCAATGCTGCGGCCCAACGCTTTTTGCAATCCGATGCCGCGCGCGCGCGGGGTCGGATCCCGTCGGGAACGGCGAACACATCACCCCCAGGAGCAACCCAAGACCGCGGCTCGTCGACCTCCCATCCCAGGGTCGCCACGGCGGCAGCAACGGCAGAGACGGGCGCCCGAATGTGATGCGACTCCGAAGACCCTCCAGGCGCGAGGGGACTGCGGCAAAGCCCCAGCGAGGATCGAGCGCGCCCCGATCTTGCGAGGTCCCGAATTCCGCCAGTTCATCACGTCGATGCGGGCGTGGCTGCGCCTGGTCTGAACGTTTAGAATGGCGGGGCCTGGCGCCAGCCACGCCGCGACCCTTTCTCGATGCCCAGGCCCGCCGCTAACGAAGCCGTTTCGATCCAGATTGCTTCGGGCCCTAGACCAGCTCGAGCATCTGGCGCCACAGACACCGCAGACGCCGCAGTAATAGACTGGCAGCCTCAAGCTGCTCGCGAGCACACATCGAAGCAAAAACGCCACTGGCCTGAACTAATTCACGAGTGCATCTCGCTGAAATCCCTCCGCGCGCTGAGTGGCATCATCGACCTGCGCGCGGGGGGACGCACGCGCGCCGCTGGCGCGCGCGCGCGCCCGCGCATCTCACGCATGCGGCACTTCGGAAAGTCCAAGGCCCTGCGAACACCAGCCGCAAGCCCCCCCCCCCCAGTTGAGATTATTATGTCTAGGACCTGTTAGGCATGTTGTCTCATACGCTAGAAGCAGTACCGTACTGTAACGTACTGGCTCAAGTCAAAGCAGTAAAAGATTATCATCTTTATTGCCATTAGTTCATATAGCTTTCGCTTAAAGAACTTAATATTTTCCAGTTCAGGATTTTCATCAGAATCTGGAGTTTGGTAGCGGAGCCAGTCGGCTCCCTGCCTTCTGGCTCTCTCTCTGCCGCAGGACCTACGGTTACGGCACCGACGACACCTACGAGATTAGCATCACCTGGTGTTCAGATATTTGAGTTATTTCAGTATATCAAGATATACACTACCAGACACAGAGTTGGATCAAACACAGTTTATTTTACCTGAAGTTCGGTTGGAAAGATGTTGGCCTCACCGCAGACTACCCCACTCTCCCTCAAGCAGTATTCTAAGGACATACCGCCAGGCTGGCGACCACGGGCATATCCAATTCGTGAGTATCGTGAAGCATTGGAAATATGGAGTCGACTCACACGGTTGGAACAAGACCAGCTTGGCGCAGCGGTCATGAGCAGACTCGAGGGCCCAGCACTACGAGCAGCTCAAGACCTACGCGTGACGCGACTCGATCAGGCAGGCAACGTTGTGAACTATCGTGGCATTGAGGCGGTCAGCCTACCAAGAGTTGCAGCAATATTAGACGGCCAAGGCAATGAACTCGCCCCACTACAGCACAGTGGAATCAAGATTCTGAATGACAGATTATTTGAGATGTATGGACTGGATGATCAAGATCTGGCCTGGACTTCACTGGATAGATTCTTCACTTTGCGTCAGGGATCCAGTCAAGACTTCATCTCATACCTCTTTGAATGGGATCATTTA
Organism: Prorocentrum cordatum; assembly: GCA_963575745.1. NCBI lineage: Eukaryota > Dinophyceae > Prorocentrales > Prorocentraceae > Prorocentrum > Prorocentrum cordatum. Next base: position 48,972 of record CAUYUJ010016369.1, read on the forward strand.
TACGAAGAAGATGAACGATATGGAGGCTTACAAATGGGCGAGTCAGCTGAGGCGTTGCTTTTCTGGTCACGGACGACGTTTGCTGACAAGACGCTCGCGGATCTACGCTTGAAAGTCAATGGTGATCTCAACAGATGGCGCGAGATGGTTCAATTGCAGTTAAAGGTAAGCAAGAACGAGATGGCAGCCAATGGACAGCACGTCGGATATAAGAACTACTGGGAAGATTCAGACTCCTGGACGAGAGAGTATGAATACGATTACGACAACTACTACGAGGATGATGAGGAGTACTACGACGAGTGGTACGACGAGGAGTACGATGATGATGATGACTGGTATGACGACTATGGAGATCAAGATGGATACGGAGGCGCAGCAGCAGGCGGCAATTCATCATCGTCTCTTCCAGCCCCATCGACATCGGACGAGGACTACTGGCAGAACGTACGCGGAAAAGGATCATACGGCAAAGGAAAGAGCAAGGATGACAAAACCGGCGGCGGCAATAACGGCAAGAAAGGAGGCAAGAAACGACAAGGAGATCAGTGTACGTTATGTGGATCAAGATGGCACAATTCTGACACCTGCCCTCTCAAGGATGATCAGAAAGAGGACAATGCGTATCAGACTGACGAGCAGTATGATGAGGAGTACTACGGACAAGGAAAAGGCTATCGTAAAGGAAATCGCAAGGGCAAAAGGCGTGGCAACGGCAAAGGGTACGATCGAGATCGGCACCGAGGTTATCAAGACAATCGAGGATCTCACGACCATCATCGACGCGATGTTCCACGTTTCGGCAGAAGCGACTTCCAGCAGCGACAGCAAAAAGGCAAAGGACGTGGCAAGAAAGGTTACAGATCGAAAGGAAAAGGCTACGACCAACGACGACAGTTCTATCAAGACGCTGATCGCGAAGATGACGCATATGGAAGCTACACGACCTTGCCGGCCATCCATGAACATGAAGAACCAGACGAACAGGCAGCAGTACCAAATGATGCAGCCACGTACGAGCGAGACAAGAGCATCATGACACGGACCCCTTTATCTTCAGGAGCGTGCCAGTTCGTACCTACCTCGACGGCGGCAGAGAGAACACCGACACGGAAAGGATCAGCATGCGACGACATATTCGGCATCGGAGAGAGAACCACAGTTGGACAGGGACAACCACGGCATCCACCTGGGTTAGGCCCAGCAGCTACGGCGACTGGAGCGACGAGCTCAAGATTTTCGGCATCATCAAGCTCAGTTTCGGTTTCTGCGTCTACTCATACCTGCTACAGATGTTTCTCGGCGGCGATTGCGAAGTGCGGTGCATGTTCACGTTCGTTTTGCATATGTCACGGATTCAGAGGACACTTGATGGTGATGTGCTCTTCTTGTCTGGACCTCTCAGCTGCCCGGCAGCAACAACAGCATCAATCACAGCAAGATGCACATTCACCTGGGACCGCTTCTCAGCAGCAGACTACACCAAGCTCTGATGACACGTCATCAAGCTGGATGTTGATACCGAGACCGGGCGAACCGCAGATTCAGGACGAGCCAAAGGAGTTTGCAGCATTGCCAGCCTCTGGCAACCCGTTCAAGAACTTGGCGGTCATCAGCGGAGTCAACGTCATCGGCCTCATCGTAGACCCTGGAGCGGCTCGCGGTCTTATCGGAAGTGCTACTCTTCGAGAGATTTTCGACAAGCTACTACGACCTCGCGGCTTGATGAAACACGTGATGTGGTATCGTTCAAAGAACAAGTTCACTGGTATCTCATCTCAGCCCCAGCACAGCATCGGTATATGTGTATTTCCGATTGGCCTGGTTGGAATGAAGCATGCTTACTTTTCTTGCGATGTCATCACAGGTCAGTCAGCGAACTGTCCTGGACTCATTCCACTACAGACTCTGTTACGACTCGGCAGCATCATATCGTGCGGACACTTCCAGAATCAAGACGGACTTCTGGGACTGAGACTCGGCAGTGGCGAGATGTGCTCACAGAGGATTCTCTTGACGGACTCATCGCATTACTTACTTCCAATCGACAATTTCGACAAAGAAAAGAACGACGTGTGGAACAAAACTGTGCTTCAGCATCAGCAGGAAGTGGACGACGGAGCACATCAGCAAGGACAGCATCATCACGGAGTCACTCTTATATCCATGATCGACGGCAACGATCGAGCACCACATGAGGACCACGGGACTCATTTTCACTGAGTCCTGGGCACGACGCTAAACTGTTCACTCGAGATACTCTTACCTCATTCTCATCTACAACACGGAAATACTATCGAGATTGGCAAGCTCTTTCTTCAAAGGAATCTTTCTCACTGTGGAATGGCGAACCACTCTTTCCTCCACACCTACTTCCAGAGGAGTTGGCAGTTGCAAGGACCGAATTCAATTCGATCCCAGAAATGTTCTACGCGACCTACACCTGGCTACCGGTCATCACGCCCGAGAACTACGACGCTTTCGAGGCAGCAATGGCCAAAGGACCTTATTGCGGAGATCCGATTCTATGGAGTTGGTGTTCAGGTTCATCCCATCTATCTCTCTGTATGGCATCATTACCCTTCTTGTGTGCAGTACTTTTTCCAATTGACCTACGCTACGGATGGGACCTCAAACATCGACCTCATCAACTCAAGTTACAGAGAGCAGACAAGACGTTCAAACCAAGAGTTACAACGATGGAGCCAAGATGCAAGTATTGGAGTCACATGGGCACTGGACGAGACATCAAGGACACCATAGAGTTACGAGAATCAGAAAAGCCCATGCTGAAGTTCATGACCTCACACGCTGTCAAGATCAAGCAGGACTTCCGAGACAATCTTGTGGAGAATCCGAGATCTTCCAGTATTTGGACGAAGTCTCCCTTGGCAGCTCTCCTTGAGCATCCAGCTTATTCGGATCAACGCTACAATAATTGTATGTGTGCTTTCTCCAGTGAAAAGGACGGCAGAAGGAACAAGAAGGACACTACGTTGATTTCGACTTTCTGTCTCAGTCATTCTGTGAAGCGCTGCAGCTGCAAGAAGGAGCACATACATCTTCAAGGCTATGATAAGGAGACGCATCGCAAGCGGACAGCAGCAGCAGCAATGTTTTCAAAGAAGTTCTGTACTGCACTCTGCAAGGACATCTTGGCCCTGGAGTCCAAAGAACCCGGAATCTCCATCAACAAGTTCTCTAGAGCTTTCCCGGCAGCAGCAGATGACGAAGCAGAAGACGAAGCACCATTAGCTCAGTTACCAGCACCAGCAGGACCTAAGTCCATAGACGACCTCATGGAAGAATTCAAGGACATCGACACCAAGAGCATCAAGATCACGCTCGACACCTTCACGCCCACGGAAGCACAATGGATCAAGGCAGCGATTCTCTCCATCACCGATTACACTATGAGTTTCGGCGTTCCTGGGACACCTACCGGACGGATTTTGACGTTGCCTGGTACTGGCAGGCCACAACAAGAAGGTGCACGAGTTCTATGCCATGCTCTCAGCCAAGTTTACACGACCAGGACTGTGACATCTCAATGCCATATGTCGGAAGCACACAAGTTTGACGAGACTGAGTTCAGCAATCCTGACGACTACAAAGATCGCATCAGATTTCTTGGCAACAAGGACGGCCACTACCACATGAGCGTCGTCAAGGATTGGAGAAGTACACCTGAAGACGACAGACACCACGACGATGATCTACATCATCACTCTCCTCGGCGTTCACCTTTCAGATATTATACTCGACGGTCCTCCCGGCCGACGAGATCAAGCTCGACGACTCAGAGGAAAGCAACCACGACCTACACACGGGCCATATGCTATTCCACCAGAGAGGCCTGGACCACTTGCGGCTTCTACTGACGATGCCATCGAGAAGATCGAGATCAACGGCCGTGTCTTATCACGGACGAAGCCCAACATGGAACTTCGGGAGCTACCCAAGAAGTTGACTCATGCCAACGAGAAGGATCGTGCCGGACTACTGCGTCTACTTCATGAACGTTTCTGGCACAATTCTCCACTGGACATGATGAAGTTGCTGCAGGCCATGCTCCTACCGCAGGCTATCGTCCTACAAGGCATGGAGATTTGCAAGGCTTGTGAAGTTTGTCAACAATGGGCTAAACGTCACATACGACCTCAGATTAAATCGTTTTTGGCTACAGTGTTCAACGAGATGGTGCAGCACGATTTGTTCTTCCTCTGGGACGAAACGTTCATGATTCTTATTGATGAAGCTACTAAGTGGAAGACTGGCGACCACCTCATCAACAAGACAGGCCCAGTCCTGGTGAAAGCGCTTAACTACCTTTGGATACGCATTTGGGGCGCGATGCAGAACCTTCTCACTGATCAGGAAGGAGGTCTCATGGGACACGAAGCCACCAAGCTATGCGATCGACTCGAGATTAACAGACCGACTATCGGCAAAGGAGGCGCTACCACCAAAGGACTTGTCGAAAGGCATCTAGCTCTTCTCAAGCTTTCTATGCTCAAGCTCAAGCAGTCAAGTCAAGCAGAAGGATTGGATCTCAGTTACTCCGACATCTGCTACGAGTGTTGCGCTGGCCGCAATTGTACTCTCAACTATGGCGGCAGCACTCCACAGTTGGCCTTGACTGGACAATTACCGAGGATGAATGCGATCGACAGCGAGACCATCACGTCCATGACGGGCGCCCTCGAGAAGCGTCCTGACTACATGGAGTCTGTGTCACGCGCAAGACTATTGGCTCGACAGGCTATCGTACAGTCAGTTATCCAAGATCGATTAGCTCAAGCATCCAAGATAACTCAGCACCAGCACGAGCCGGAGCTACTCGTTCCGGGAACGATATGTGACGTTTGGCGAGAACCAGCACGGAAAGACGAATGCGGATGGCGAGGACCAGCGGAAGTTATCAGCCTAGAGCGACGCGCAGGATCGGCAATAGTCAAGCACCAGGGCCAGCCGCTTATCATTCCTCTACGACATCTTCGGCGACATGTTCTCACCGAGCACTACATCACGGAGCTCAACAAGAAAAATGACATGAGCAGCTTCTACATGCACTACGACCTGGTCAACCCTACGATGGCCAAGGCAGCGGCTACCTTTCTGGCACCATATCAGATATATGCCGATGGATTTTTGGTTCCTTCGGAAACGTTGTACGACCTGATGGATTTAGTTGATGGATCTACGCCCACTAAGATATATTGGTTCGGCCTGGTATGGCAACAAGAGCAGTATCGATATGTTCCCAGTGAAGAAGCGTGCGATTCATGCAAGCCTTTGGACCTGGGCATCAAGATATTCAGCGATACGTTTAAGCCTGTGCATGGTATCCTGTACGGCTCACAAGTACGTCGACTTCCTCAGATTGAATATGCACAGTGGGCTCTACTGCTACGCTGGCGACGAGAGGGCCGAGCTGACTACAGTATTCGTGTACGACGTCCAGATCTAGCTCTTCGCTATACAGCCGAGCAGTCTACCAACTACAGCACAGTGATGCTCTACAGCTATGACCATTGCGAGGATCTGGACAAGCATTTCGACCCACCAGAGCTGGACTGGAGTGACATCAGCATGATTGACTGGCCTGACGACCTCTCTGACATTGTCATTCCGGATCAGCAGCCACCGCGCGATCCACCAGCACCGCCAGCTCGGGCACCACCAGTTCCACCTTTTCGGTCAAATGCTATACCTCCACAAGAGCCTGGACAACCACCAGATCAGCCATCGCATGGTCGACCATCGACGGCACCAGCTACGGCAGGCACACCGCAGCTCAACGTCCCAGGCGACCAGACTGTCGACAGCGACTACGACATGGAAGAGATACCTGCTCATGGACAGGATCACGACCTACCTCCAGCACCTGGACCAGCACCTCGACACATCTCTCGAGAGGCACCTATGGGTCCACCGTCGTTGCAGCCACAGCACCGGGACACACAAGGATCAGAGGACTCACTGCAAACTCCAGCTACTCCTGACAAGCTACCTTATGTTCCTCTCGACTTGGACAAGTCCAAGACAAGCACAGCGGAGAAGCAGAAAGCAGTGGATCCTCCAGACGCGGCACAGTCACCACCTCAGAAGCGAGGAAGGTCATCATCGCCATATCCATGGCCCTCTCCTTGGCAGCCTGAGTCACCACCACGACCACCGACGACTTCTACGGGGAGATATCAGCCAGGAGCTTCTTCATCGTCAACGGACTTACCAGCGGCTACACCGGGTACGTCTTCGACACAACCAGCTCCAGCGGATTCGACGGAACCGCCTATACTTCCCATTCGTAAAGATGAAGTGCCAGCAGGAGAGCAACCCTCGACTTCTACCGACAGAACTCTGGAATACAGCGACGACCCAGATGGAGATACCAGAGTCTTATACCAGGAGATGAATGACCACCTTGACATCCCCAAGATTGTCAATCTATGCGAACGACTACCCGACGGAACTCACAAGCAAAGTATGGAAGCAATTTATGACGAGATGATCAGCAACCTCTCAGATGATTTCGATTTTGTATCTCCGACACTTTACTCCGACTCGGACCGGTACCTATACTTCCATTACGATTTGCATGAGTCAATGGTCTTTCGAGTTGATGATTCGACGGCGAACCTCGCAGACGACGAGATGAGACGTTTTGCGAAGTTGGTTATTGCAGGAGATCACAAGGAGTTGAAGGCTTTTGTTACTCATGATATTTTCGAACCTGTACTTCGAGACCACCTACCCGATAAGGCGAACATAGTTGATTGCACATGGGTGAGGAAATGGAAGGTCAAACACGTCGAAGTCAAATCACGACTATGCGCTCGCGGCTGTTTCGATCGACAAAAGAACTTTATCGAGAAGCACAGCTCGACAGCGACAAGATTATCGCAGCGCTTGGTTTTGAGTTTAGGATGTTGTGAAGGTATTTTACATGTGAACGACGAGAATGACGGCGATGTCGACACCGAGAGCCTGGATATTTCAACGGCTTTTCTACAAGGACTTTGATATGACAACCTACGCGAGAAAGCAAGGAATCTCGGCTATGAATATCGCGAAGACCGGACAGTCTACATCCTCCCTCCGGAGAATGTATGGAGTCACTTTCGACGCATGCCGGAGGCATCTTCTAGTTGGAAAGTTGCTGACAAGGATCGACACAGATATGCCCTCAAATGCTTGAGAGCAATGTATGGTTTCACAGACGCACCATTGATGTTTCAGTTGGCCTTGTTGGAGTTTCTCAAAGATAAGACAGGAGCTAAATCATCGGTTTTCGACGACAACTATCTTTACTGGGGCATCGATTACAAGGGCAACAAGGTGATCGTTTTAGTTATGACTGTTCATGTGGATGACCTACAGATTACTGGCAGCAGATTCTATCGCGATTGGATACACAAGAAGTTGGAATCCAGATTCGGCAAGCTCAAGAGGCAGACGATGCCATATACACATGCTGGCCTACAGTTTGAACGAATTGTACCGACGTGTATACGCATTCATCAAGATCAGTTTACATCATGTCTTTCGCCATGTGTTATACCAAAAGAGCGAGTTGATGTACCAGATGCACCCTGCACGGCAGCAGAACACAAGACGTTCAGATCTCTTACTTGTGGAGCACTTTGGGCATGCCAGACACGACTGGAAGAACTATTCAACGTTGTTTCTCTACAGACCAAGCTACAGAGTCCGACCATCAAAGACCTTTTGGCGATCAACGCAGTGATCAAGAGACTCAAGAAGAACCCCGAGAAGTTTGGCATTTACTACCGAAAGCTCAAAGCACCACTACGGATCTCTTGCATCACGGACGCCTCTTCAGCCAACAAGAACAGCAATTTCGCCACAGAAGGAGTCACCATAGGTCTTCAAGAAGATCGACTACATTTTCCTTTATGTGATCGACAAGATTATCTGCAGGACAATCTGATCAATCGGCTCAGTGGCAAGTTACATGCATTGGTGGTTACTTCGACCAAGTCTAAGAGAGTTTCACACAGCACGTCCCATGCAGAAACGTTGGCAGCAGCACGAGGAGTTCCCATGGCACAGATTATCGGCATGAGGCTCACAGAACCGGAGATTAACATTCTATGTGGACCTCAGAAACCACTACAGCTTCAAGAACGACTCGACCGTGGGCAGTTGAGTCTACCAGTGGACGCTTTCATTGATTGTATGGACCTGTGGGAGTTATGTTGTGGACTTCGAGGAACACCGCAGGACAAATCACAGCGTTTGGGTATTCTGTCGCTTCGAGAAGAGCGACGAACCCTGAGATCACGACGACTTTATCATGTTCGTACTAAGTGGATGGTTTCAGATATGTTGACAAAGTTCGTGGGAGCAGATTCCAAGTCACTCTTGGAGCTGATCACCACCGGTTGTTGGACGATTGCAGGCGCACTACGAGTCAGGCAAGGATTTGGACTAGACAGTACCAAGTCAGACACAACAAGACCATGATATTTCAGTTCTGGATTTTCATCAGAATCTGAAGTATGATCTGGAGTTTGGTTTATATATGAGATGTTATAGGAGCTAGTATTTCATGTTCATCTTTATCGGCTACCACTTCGAGATAGAGTTCATCAGATTTATTTCAATGGATTTATTTCAGTTGATGTATTTCAATGGACTTATATTTGGTGGCCGTGGTGGATTTGATAAGCCTGTTCCGGCTTACTTAGGACTGCTGTCCTACTCTTCTCTTTTATCGCTCCTTCCTAGGGCCGCTACCGAACTCCAGTAAAATCGACTGGGTTTTAATTTTTATAAGATCCAACATGTCCTAAAGAAAGTAGGACCAGAGTTGAGATTATTATGCCTAGGACCTGTTAGGCATGTTGTCTCATACGCTAGAAGCAGTACCGTACTGTAACGTACTGGCTCAAGTCAAAGCAGTAAAAGATTATCATCTTTATTGCCATTAGTTCATATAGCTTTCGCTTAAAGAACTTAATATTTCCAGTTCAGGATTTTCATCAGAATCTGGAGCCCCCCCCCCCCCCCCCAGGAAAGATGGGGGGGGGCGCGGCGCCCGTCATCGCGCAACGCCCCGGGCAACGCGGATAACCCCTGCAAGAGCCAAGGGGTGCGAACCACCGCGCGCCTTCAATGAAGCGCATCAGAATGCTTCCGCGCCCCGCGACACTAACGCAGACAAATGTTCAAGCGACGCTGGCGACGGAGCTCCTCCGTCAGCGCCGCGCCTGAGCGAAGCCCCCCGCGGGCGCCGTTGCATCGAGGCGCGGCGCCTCAAGGATCCGAGCGAGCCGAAGCCCGCGCCTCCGCGCGTCAAGACCGCGCGCGGCTCCGCGGGCGCCCCGGCCAGGTGAGCGATCCCACGGTGCGACTCTTGCGCGCATTTGGCTTGCGAAGCAAAGCGGTGATTGCAGTGGGCCACTGCCGTGGCCGCTGGGCCGTAGATCCAATTGTATGAAACATTTCCGCATGGGCAGCGCGCGAAAACCTGGAGCGCCCGCTGGCCGTCGAAGCCGCGAGGGGAACACGGGGGGCACCGCGCGTTGGCCTTGGCTTCCATGACGGACGCGTCGCGCGCGGCTGCCCCGCCCACTCGACGCTCGCTGACCTCTGCCGCCGCGGGGCCCCGTGCGAGACGATGGAGCGCCCCGCGCCCCTGGGCAGCACGTCGAAGAAGCCATCCTCGAAAGGCGCGGTGCCTCTGCGTCGCCGCCGCGCGTTGGCCTCGTCCGAAGCCCTGCGCCACTCTCAGCGGAGGCATCGATTGGCGCGGGCGCGCGCCCCCCCCCCCCCCCCCCCCCCCCCTCGCGCCCGGCCCTCGACGCCGTCGATCGCGCCCCCGAGCAGAAAGGGAGACGAGCTGAGAAGACGGAATGGACCCGGTCGGTCAGGTGGCGAGGCAGAGCCCGAAGACCACGAGCGCGAGGCAGAAGAGGCTTCTCCGCCGCCAGGCCCGCCAGCTCCTCCAACATATTCGCGGCAGAGGCCCGCCGCCTGGCAATGGGGTCCGCGCCCGACGCGCAAGGCGCACTACCCCCGTGTGCTCCAAGCAAGGGCCCGCGAAATCCAGAACGCCCGCGGCGCTGCTTGCGCGCCGTGGGCCCCGCCCGATACATCACGAGATAATCCAAGTTCACTGTGGTGACCCATGGTACAGAGCACGAACCAGCGCCCTGAGCTTCGTTGTCTGCTGCGGCTCTCGCTTGAATCGCAGCAGCCTCCGCCTCGGCCCTCGACCTTCCTCCGAAGGCCCCCGTGGATCTCGAGCCCGGCGGGGCGAGGGGGCCGCCCTCGGAACCCGCGTGGGCCAGGCGTGGCCCGACTGGCGTCGAAAGTGAGCTTGAGCTTGCGCCCACCCCAGCCTCCTAAAAAAACGAAAGTCCGCCGCCAGCTCTTCCGCCCGCGGCAGGACGCGCTGCGAGGCCGCGCAGTAGTCCGATGCCCCCGTGATCCAAGCACGCATGTGCACCGGGCATTGGAAGGGGACAACGACGACGCCATTCACCGACGGAAGCCAACCGGTGCTCGCCCACCCCTGGGGCGTCAAAATCCAATCGCGAATGGCCAAACACGGCCGCTGCATGCCCCTGGCCAGCGCGCCCGCGTTGGCGGACTTTGGGGCGTTCGCCCTCGGGCCAACAGACGATGTCGCGCACGCCCCAACAACGAGTCGCGACAGGCCCCGCGCCCGCAGTTGCGCGGCCACCGCATCCCGAATATCAATGCCAGGCTGCCCCTTTTGCAATATCCAAATCCTGCAGCCCAACCTGTTCGCGCGCAGCTGCGGCAGGATGACGCATTGACTGCGCCCGAAACTGCTTGAGCGCCCCCGCTGTGATGCCCTCTGCTCCCCCCTGCCTCTGGACTCATGCGCGGCCGACAGCGTGCGCGCGTTTCCCGGGCTGCGCCGATCGCGGTGCAGGTCGCGGGATCCATCGGGGTTGACATGGGCACCTGGAAAATGGGGATGTCCGCCTCCCGGTGAGAGATGGATGATCGCGCCAGTGGGCCCATCAGCATGCGCCCATCCCCTGGGGGACAGCGCCCGCGCCATCGTCGGGGCGCCCCCCAGGAGCGCGCGCGCCTGCAAGGCAGCGCGCAGCGAGGTGAGAGGTAGAGCTACGCAGGTGTTGCCACGGAGCAGGCCCGCGCCATCGCCCCCCCCCCCCCCCCCGGCGCGACGCGCGAGCACGCGCGGCGGGCGTAGACAGAAGGTGGGAGCTCGACGACAGGCGCCCTGAAGGCCCAACTGCCCAGAGGGCGCCCAAAGGCGGAGCGCCGACAGGACCTGGCAGGGGCGAAAGAAAGAAGCAACATCACAGAGGGAGCAATCATAGAGAGGCGGCCGTGGAGAAGCGCCAATGTACACCTTTGGGAAGAAGGGTTGTTTGCGCGCGAATGATGTAGGAGGAGAACAGGATGTGCACCTGACGACAACGACCGAGACATATGGTCAGACTGTGAGATTGCATGAGAGCAAGAACATGTCGACGCGCACCCGCGGAGGGGCGGAACTCTTCCCGTTCGACCCGAGGGGCGCATTCCAATGCAGAAATGACACGACACGCGCCACAGGCGCAGGCCGATTAGCGGGAGCAACGTTGCCGCAGTGAGATCGACAACTGGCTCAGGGCTCAGCTGCCCAAGGCGGGGGCGGAGGCGCCGAAAGCACCGCCCCCCAACCCCGCCCCCCCGACGCGAGGCGACGCGGAAACGGAAAAGAAAGGAGAAAGGAGAGAGAAGAAGGGCGAGTCGACCTCGCGATCAACTGGCATGCACCCCGAAGGATGGGGGCCTCCGCGCGGGTCGAACGCAGGCCACCTCGGGCGCGCCCTACTTGCTCTTGTCAAGGGGTGCCTGTTTGCAGGGCGGTGGCCCCCCTGCTAGAGGTTTCTGCAGGGCTGCGTCCCCTGCGAGAGGTTTCTGCAGGCCTGCGACACCCCTGCTAAAGGTTTCTTACCTGGCAGGGGAAGATGAAGAGGAAGGAGGAACCATGCCCAACTCCATGGAGACGCAGGGGGGGGGGGGGGGGGGGCGCGACCCCGGAGGCTGCCGGGCCGGACGAGGGATGGAGACGGGGGGGAAGGAGGAGGACCCCCCCCCCCGATGGGAAACGTCCGCGCCCATGCGCCTGCTGTGAAAAAAGGAATCAGAAGAGGGGCCTCATTTCTACATGTGACTCGCAGACAACGACAACCTTCATCTACAAAACAAATGAAGTGAACGCGGGTCCGCAGTGAATACCTTTTTCGAGCTCCTGCTCTCAGTCATGGAATTGTCTTCGCGCGCAGGCATTGGCCCCTGCTTGCGGGGCGACTTGCGCTGGGCGACTTGCCCGCGGCCCAGACGGGCCAGGCAGTCCTCGACCCGCGCCTCTCCAGCATTTCCTGATCGTCGAATCTCTGTTCGATCGCGGGAGAGGCAACGCGCGCGTCCTGCGTGAGGTCCGCCGCCTGCGGGGGCGAAAGCGCAAACCGAAATCTGGTAGCTGGCTGGCCGGTCTGGGCCCGCGCATCGCGCAACGCCGCCGGTGCGTTGAAGTCCGCGCAACGATGATTAAATGCATCCCCCCCTGCAAGCAATGCCCGCGCGCGTCAGATGCGTCGCGACGTCGAGCGATAGCCTGTTCAGCAATGCACAGCATTCCGCACAACGCGCTCACGCATGAACGCGGGCATGGCGACGCCGCGCACATGCGCGAGCGAAGATGACAGAAGACAAGTGAGGGGTGGGCGCGTGGATGGGGGACAGAAAAGCAATTGGTGGCTAGAGGGAGCAAAAGGACGACGGATGAGAAGAGAACAAATAAACCAACCTTGGCAATAGGGGCAATCAAAATATCTGTTCCGCGCATGACACGCTGAAGATCGGCGCAATGACCTATGTGGGCGTTGCCACCGACGCAGGTCGGGGAGCCTGCCCGCGTATGCAACTTCGCCAATTTAGCTTCCTACCGAGACAGTCGACGACGGTCATGCGGCCCACGGGGCAAAGCAAAAGCGGCTGATAACCTGAGAAAGGATGATCGCGCCAGTGGGCAGATCAACGCGCGCTCACCCCCTTGGCGCCAGCGCCCGCACTATGAGTCGGGACGCCCCTCAGAGACGCGCGCGCCTTAAGGGCAGCGCGCGGTGAGGTGGGAGGTAGAGCTACGCAGGCGTCGCCGCCGGCCAGGCCTGCACCGCGGCGCGCGCCCGGGCTCGACGCGCCAACCGCGCGGCTAGGCCTCCTCCCTCAAGGCTACGCGCGTAAAGTGACCGACATGCGCGCAGCTAGAAGCTCGCTCGATCGGATTCGGACCGATGTTTTTTTGTCAAGAGCCGCATCGGGCGCCTGTGGGGAGGAGGGCCCCGTGATCGAAGACAGAGATAAAATCCAGGGAGACGCTGTCCCCGCTCCAGGCTCTGTCCTGGCCAAGCGGGCCAGCGCTGCCCCCGGCCCCCAGGCAGAGGCCCGCATGGAGAGGCCGAACTCGAAAATGTCGCTGGCGGGTCTGCCCCTCGACCAATGTTCCTGCCGTGATCAAGGGGAGCATATGCGCCGCCACCGAAGACCGCGCTTCAGCCAACAACGACTCCGCATCCTCCTCCAGCTTGCTCTCGATCGCCGTCACCCCAGCATTCTCGACTGCGGGCCCGCTCCGCCACCTCCTGGTGACGCCGCTGCGGTCCGCGCCGCAGGGTCCACGGGGCCACTAGCCGCCGCCGACGATGACCCTGAGTTGGCCACCTGAGGCGCATGCTCCCCGCGGCGCTTGGTGACCTCCTTCCGCATCTCCGAGAGCTTGTCACGATGTTCCTTGAGCTTGTCGTGCCCCTCGCCGAAAGTAGCTTGCAACGTGTGCATGAGAGCTTCCGTGACTGCACTCCGCGCCCAAGGAGATGGAACATATCGGCCCCATGCACATTGGAAACCAAAGAACCGACGACAAGTCGATCGTGCCACCCCTCAGCTGCTGCTGGTCAGCCTCCTGGGGTGGAGCCATGGACAGAAACAGCTTCGCACGTTCAGCCTCCGCCTGAGCCAAACTAGTTGCCGGCTCCCTCAAGGTGGCCCTACCCTTCTCAAGCTCCATGGTCAATGTCAGCTGCTGGGCCTAGGCCTTGTCGAACAACGTTTGAACCCGTTGTGCCTTCGAAGCCGCCGCCGTCAGCTGCTGCGAGACTGGCTGTGAGCCCTCGGGCTTCTTGCCCACCGACCGCGTGGCTTCGAGCAACGACTGGGCCGTCTTGGCCAGTCCGTGCCCGAACGCTCCTTCATGACTGCCGCCGCCAGCTGCGCCTCCAGCGCCGCCGTGGGATGACCACCTTTGCCTTCGCCCTTACCCTTCCTGGAGCTGCCGCCGCGGTCCGCCGCCTCCTCGCGGGGAGGGACATTGCCAATCGGAACCCCGCACAGACACGTGGTCAGGTACGCCTGCAGCTTGGACACTCAAGCCCACCGAGAGCACGCCGAGCACTTAACCTTGGACTCCGCCCTCTCGCAGGACCGACGCAAACCAGCCCCAGGCAGGGGTGGAGGTGGTGGTGGAATGAACCACTGCGGCTGCTGAGCCGCATGCCACGGCGCCCATGCCATGCCAGAGACACGGTGATCGGGCGGCTGAGGCCCAGGCTTCGACGGGGGCCACGGGTCCCGCCTTCGCCCACCTCCTGCTGTTTTGTCAACCATCAAGGCAGATCGACTATTAGAGACCGGGATCCCGGAGCTCGAGGACTGCAGATCCCAGCCGAAATAACGAGGAGATTGCTGTCGGTGGCCATCTACAACCGCCGCGCCCTCTCGGCGCCGCAAGCGGTCGGAGCCGAAACGGCTTGAGCCAACAGGGCTACGGCGACGATGCGGAGGGGGATAACGACGAGACTCATGAGGAGGACGAGGGCGTAGGAGGGCTGACGAGCCAGGAGGAGAAAGATGAGAAGTGCCAGAGCAAACACAAGATGCATCAACGAAACTCGATGCTGCAGTAAGCCCTCACATCCCAAATCCAATCCCCGCATTTCCATGCAAGTGGTTCGTCTTCACTGCGGGGGGCGCCCCCTTGAAAGAGGAGCAACCCATGGGCCTGCCATGTAGGCGAGAGCCCTGTTTTGACACGGAACCGCCCTCCATCCTTGTACCCATAGCGAGCGCAAACAAGCACGACCCTCCTCCCCCAAAGATGGCGACAACCACATTTTGAACTGGGGCTGTCTCCGTCCGGACAACTGCTTTGCATGTTCAGGTTTCGGGCCGTAGGTTCCAAGGGGCCAGTTAGCGACAACCTCGTGTCGTAAAGGAGGCGCTGTCCACGTGCACGAACCTGGCCGTGTGGCCCGAAGAGAACCTCAACACCCGAAGACTGCGAACCCCAGCTGCGCCGTCCGTGCAGCCGTTGGACGCGTTCCAGACAAGCGTGCGCGGCGCTGAGGCGAGGCTCCCGCTCTGATGACGTTCTGCCCTCCACACGTGCAGCCGTTGGACGTGCCTAGCTTCGGGGCCAGGAGGCGCGGGGAAGACACAATCGAAGCGCCAAGTCGGCCCAACCGACATGTCTGGTGGAGATTTGGGAGTCATTGAAAAGGGGAATGGAGGCGGACGGGGATGGAAGAGGAAGGCGGGGGTGATGAGGAGGAAGAGGGGAAGCGTAGGAGTGGGGGGGAGGGAGGAGGAGGTCGAAGAGGAGTGGGCGGGATGATGATGAGGGAAGGGGCGCCAGGGAGGACGACGACGACGACCTCGCGCCTGGAGGTATTCCACAAGGGCGTCGGGCAAGTAGGGCGCGACCTCTCCGACCTCCGAAGTGGGGAGGCGGCTCGGAGAGAGTTGCCTCGTCTTCCTCCTCGATACCCTCATCCTCTCTCCTCCATCCTCCCCCTTTCCTCCTCCTCATCCCTCCCACCCTCATCCTCTCTCCTCCTCCCTCCTCCGTCCTTCTCCACCCTCCTCCCTCCTCCTCTTCCCTCCTTCCTTCCGTCCTGCGAGGGAGCGCGATCCACCGGCACTGGCCTGATCGTGTCCTGGGAGGGGGGTCAGAAACCAGGAGACCCCCCCTGTCACCCCCTCCTCCCTGGGAAAGAACCTAGGAGGTCCAGCCCCCCCCCCCATCGGCGGCGCGCAGCAGAAATCCTTCGTCGTGGGTCGTGTGCTGCCTCGCTTGGGGTCCTGCTCTGCCTGCGGTGGCGGGGGGCGCGTGCACGCCCTCTATCACGGAGCCGGGCAACCAGACGGAGCAAGCAGGCATGTGGGACGTGTCTCGGGGACTGCGGGGCCAAAGCGCTGAGCCCTAGCAATGGTCCCTGGCTCAGCGAGTGACCGACGAGAAGGACACAACCTGGACACAGGAGTAGCTGGAGCAGGCGCGCCGTTCACAGGCGTCTCATGTTGTGCAGCACGCCTGGCGCAACCTGGCGGCAATCAGGCATGCAGTGGCTTCGGCAGAGAAGCACCCGATGGACACAGAGAGGAATGAACTCGCCGCTGGGACCCGGACACACGGCGAATCAATACCAATGCCATGAGTAAACAATGGCACAGGAGATGATGACAACCTTGGAGCAGCGATCCGCGCGGCTGAGGCTAAGCCAATGGACATGCATCGCCCTCACACGGCGATGCAGAATACCCAGCTGACGAACAAGACGGCGCTGGAGGATAAGCGCGAGACGCGCTTCGCTGCCTCAATGGAGGCCGCGGCTGAAGCGGACGAGGCGTAGCGGTGGGCGCTGGAAGTCGACCTCCTGAAGGTCGAGCAAACGGCCGTATGAGGCCGTGATGCAATTCGGTACACCAGTACACACCTCTCATGGTTGTCCTTCTCCTCCTCCCCCTGTTCTCCTCCCTCCTCCCTGCTCCCCCCTCCTCCTCCTCCTCCTCCTCCTCCTCCTCCTCCTCCTCCTCCTGATCCTCATCCTCATCCTCCGCCTCCCCCTCCTCATCCCCTCTCCTTCTCTTCACCTTCTGCATTCCTCCATCCCCCCTTCTGCCTCCTCCCCCCCTTCTGGCCCAATCTTCCTTCATCCATTCAGCCCTCATCCCTTCTCCCCCCTCCGACTCATTCCACCGCCTCCCCCCACCGCCTGGTCGAAAGATGTCCTGAGGCCCTCCAGCAACTGCTGGATCCTTTCCTCGCCCAGAAGCACTTCGGCCTGCAACATGTCCTGGTTCTCCTAGGTCCGCGGGCGGGAGCGGCCACGGGGGCATGCCTAGGGCAAGGAGTGAGGGTGAGGATGAGCAGGAGGAGGAGGACGAGGAGGATGAGGAGGAGGAGGAAGAGGAAAAGGAGGGCCAGGGTAACCCCAAGAGGCACCAATGATGTTGGTGGACACCCTCCCCCAAACCTTCCCCATTCATATATCACTACACGAATTCATTTGCACTGAAGGAGGTGCCCCGTTGGGGGACAACCGTGCGAAAATTTGGAAGGCTGCCAGAACACCGCTCCCAAGAGTTCATACCACGATTCAGCCTAATTGTTGCGTACTGACGACCCTGAATCGTGCCAGAACGCAATTCCTGGGAGTTCACCCGCACGAATCAACGTAGCTGTTGCGTTCTGGCAATGTTGTGTCGCTCCAAAACGCCATTTCTGGTACGGTTACCACGATAACCAATGACACGATTGAGAAAATATCAAGCGAACCCACGCGACACTGGAGAGATAATCACATTTTGAACACAACCAACCACCCTCAATCCGTTAAGCGGTTGTACTGGTTTATGACGAATGCGCGCAACGCCCAAGCGAGAGCAACATTTTAAAAACGGCGCGCCCTCAATCCGTGAAGCATTGACACGTTTTCAAAGGCATGTGCGCGGCGCTGACACGAGAGCCACAACTTGAAAGCCACCCGCCTCCCATCCGTGAAGTTTTTACAACGCTTTGGGGCGCGTGTGCGCGGCGCCGAGCCGAGAGCTACATTATGAAAACGTACGCCCTAGATTTGCGAAGCTGCTACCAAATCCGGAGCTTCAAGCGAAACGCCCAGCCCGCCGTTCCGACTGGCCTCGGATTGCGACAATGAGGAACTACTCATAAGAAATCGGAATAACAGAAACTCGAATCTCACGCGATGGACACAAGAAACGATCTGTTACCAGCGATGTAAAGCGGGATGTGTAAATGAAATGCAAAACTGGCGCGGTAGGTGGACACTTTGAGTCAGACTTCCGCGGCGTGGCATCTTTTGTCCGAGGCGCGTGGTAACAACATCAGATGTCATGCGCTACCAGAAAACCTACCATTCGAGTATGGTGCTCAAGCGGGTTAGTCGTGCATCGCTGGTAGCCCAGACGCAAGCTTTCCAGGCCACCAGCAAGCCACACCGGACAGCCAACGCTAAATAGTTATAGCGCTGAGCAGGACAAGTCGTGGGTTCTGCCCACCACGCCTCTCATGTAATCTTGCAGTGCCCAGAAAACGTATGCTGATCAGGTGCCTTATGTACAACTGCCTCGGAACCTTTCTTTTGACCACGTCGCCAATAACAAATGCACTGGCGGAAAATAGCTCAGCAGCACGAGCGTCCTGTTGCCTCTCGAACAAATTTCGAAACGAGACGACAACCCCTCAATGGTATGTCGATTGCTTCGTTTTCGCGAGCACAGTTCACGACATGCTACTCAGAAGCTGTATTCGCTAACGCAGCTCGGGGAATGCAGCGAGCCTGTGGTGTCGTTGATCTCCTTGTTGAGGTGAGTTTGCCGTGAGCTGGGAACGGTATCTTGGCTTTCTCTCCTTTCAGCTCGACGATGTTGCGCTCGTAGGTGCGGTTGCCGTCCATGATGTTCAAACTCCTTTCGCGGCCGATGTTGCTCTTCATCATGGGGTCGGCGCGCATGCCCCGGGCATCGCACCGCAGGATGTCGTCTAGCTGTTTGGTGCGTGCTGCTCTGACAGCCACCAGAGGTGCCCGGCCATGCTGTTCTCTGATGGTCGTCGAGAAGGGTCAATGGCCAAGGATGAAAATACGGACATGACGTCGACCACGACCTCGGCAAGCGCGGCATGGCCCCCCTCCCCGTAGAGGTTGTATCTCAGTGCCCTGGAACATGACGTTTTTGCATCGATTTGCTCAGTGAAATGACAGGATGCGTGAGAAGAGGACTCTGGTCAATGGTAAGCAGCTGCCGACTCACATAACAAATGCATGCCGTGCTTCTCTTTTCCAAGCAAGAGGGCAGCTGAGCAACGCGGTTATGCAGTTCACTAAATGGCAGCATGCACCAACATCAAAACTGACACGAACAATACTCAATCTGTTGGCGACGCTTTGAGTTAATTCGTGGGGGGGGGGGGGGGGGGAACTCCCGTGAAAAAAGCAGAAGTGGAGCGAGCGCGCATCGACGCCCCAGAAACGCATTGCAAATGTTCACGGAAAAGCGACGGAGGCGGGCCGCTTGCGCGGGCGGGGCATCGCCGCAGCAGCTGATGGCTTCTTGCGCAAAATGTTGGCACTAGCAGCGCTGGGCCGCTTTCGCGGGCGTGGCAGCGCCGCAGCAGCCGCTGGCCTCCTGCGCGACACTTTGGCGCTGACAGGCAAGCGGCAGACGTCGACGCGCGGATTCGCGCGCGCTGCCGGGCGCAACTTCGGCGCGATCTTCGGCGGGTGCTGGGTGAAGGCGCACGGCGCAGCCTGATGCAGCTCGCGCTCCTGGTGGTGCTCAGTCAGGGGCAGACTCTTCCTGGCCCAACCCGCCAAAAACTTGGCGAACCTGCGCATTGAGGATGCAGCGCGCGCGCGTTCCGCTCGGTCTGAATGAACACGCTGCGGGAAAATGCTTTCAGTTGCAGATGGAATGCTTCGTTCCTTGTGGCCCCGTGCATCGCCTGAACGCTGGGGCCCCTTGCAATGAATCTACCGAGATTCAGGAGGTGCTCAAGCTGCGCAGGTGAGGTTGCAGATCGCAAGCTCGCAAGGACAGTAGTCCTCTTGCTGGTCGTCTTATTCATCTCCCGGGGGAACATCTTGCACAAGGCAGCGATGTCCTTAATGAAGGAGACGGCGTTGCGATGCGGTCGCTCGGGGTAGCCCTCGGCCTCGATCGCCGACATGGCTCTCGCCGCAGAGGCGTCCGACAGCAAAGACATCGCATCCCCCAATGAAAGCGAGTCCGTCCGCCGTCGCTGCCCGCGGAAATGCGGGTTGCCACCGTCCAGGCCTTTCGAGAACTTCACTATGCATCGGCGGATGAGATTCGATAGCGGAGTGCGCTTCTCGCAAGACGCCTGCTCGACCTTGAGCGCGACGCGCAGGAGGCCCCATGGAGAGGCATTGCAGCCGCGGGAACGCGGCGCGGAGGGCCGGGTCCTCCAAAGAGATGGGCGCGTCAGAACAGATCATGCGCACCTGCGTCGCGCCGTTCGCGTGGCCGACGGCTTCGAGCAAAGCCTTCCCCAGGGTTGACAAGCGGGGCGCTGGGGGGCGGGGCGGCAGCCGAACGCGTTTTTTTTTTTTTGGAAAGATTTCTACAGAAAACTGACGCGCACAAAAGCGAAGCCCCCCCTCCCTTCTCGCCCTGATTGAAAACGATGCATCGACGTTTGTCGTTGCGATTTAACTCGGGAACGCGGCGCGGAGGGCCGGGTGCGTAGTCAGGTCTTATTATACGCGGCAGCTCTGGAGGATCGTAAGTTTCTCTGCTGGCAGCCACATTCAGCAGATGCTGGCCATTTTTGGCGATGATAGTTAGTCGGGGAGGCTCGCTTTCTATCGTGGACAATTCGATCGGCCAGCAAATCGACAACCTGCCGCGCGAATTCCGGACGGCCTGGCTCTGGGTGGCCCGCCTGGTGTTTTTCGATTTGGATATCTTGCCAGAGGGGGATTTGCTTGCAATGGACGACAAAGCGTACGACCTTGTTGGCGGCAGCAAAATTTCTTACCAGTCGAAGGCGCCAGTGGAGCTCACAGCGATGATGAGGCAAGAAGCCGAAGCTACTCTGTCGACCCTCAACGACGCAGAGAGCGCTGGCGCCGCCAGACCAGACGATTTGTGGCACAGCCCGTTGTGCCCTTTCAAAACCTTCCAGCGGAAAGATAAGTTGGTTTCCCACGCGCGCAATGTGCACGTTGGCAAAAGCTTATGCGGCGCGTCGAACAAACAGATGCGTGTAATCCATGCGATGTGGAACCACTCGGCAATATGCCAGCGTTCTGCAAGTCTCTGGACTACGGGCGGAGATGAGCCTGGGCCTCGCTCACTGCTTTTGCGGAGGTGTGAGGAGTGTCCATCTTGGGGCGAGGTGAGGCATCAGCTCACGCGAACTGACTCCGATCGACAAACAGCCCTCCTGCTCGATGCTGGCGAGCGCACTCGTTTTATTCTACGCGCGGATGCAGAGTCATTCCACCGAGTCAGCGATCATTATCACTGCACGAATGACTTATTGGCGTCGTTCCTGTCCGCCTGACTCCACCCGGACACCAAGGGGTCCAGGAAGCGAGCTTGGGCGCACGCGAAGGACGCAGCAGGTTTCACCTGGTATCTTTTTCTAGACGATGCTCGCATTCACTTGACATTCGCAAAGGGTTTGTTGAAACATTGCCGCATCAAGAACATGATGGCGAAGTGCCGCGAGGAGGCGGACAAGACTGTGATCGGCATTGACGGGCAGCACTCAAACCTGCTTTCGGTTTTGTACCAGACGCAACATGGGGCACCTGGTGGTGAACGGAAGCCCTTCGTTCACGTCCAGTCGTCGGTTCAATGCGTGGACTCGGTTCTCTTGGTGAAGCCGGCGCCGTCGGCCACTCCTCTGCAAACGGGGCGGCAGTAGGTGGGGCGGCGGCTAGGGGAACTAACTGACCGAGGGCGGGGTGACGGGGCATTTAGCTCGCGCCAGCCGCGTTTAATCGCAACGACAGAAACGTCGATACATCGTTATCAATCCGGGCGAGAAGGGAGGGGGGGCCTCGCTTTTGTGCGCGTCAGTTTTCTGTAGAAATCATTTAAACAATAACGCGTTCGGCCGCCGCCCCGCCCCCCGGCGCCCCGTTTGCAAACCCGGGGGAAGGCTTTGCTCGAAGCCGTCGGCCACGCGAACGGCGCGACGCAGGTGCGCATGGTCTGTTCTGACGCGCCCATCTCTTTGGAGGACCCGGCCCTCCGCGCCGCGCTCCCGCGGCTGCAATGCCTCTCCAAGGACCCCCTGCGCGTCGCGCTCAAGGTCGAGCAGGCGTCCGGCGAGAAGCGCGCTCCGCTATCGAATCTCATCCGCCGATGCATAGTGACGCTCTCGAAAGGCCTGGGCGATGGCAAGCCGTATTTCCGTGGGCAGCGACGGCGGACGGACTCGCTTTCATTGGGAGATGCGATGTCCTCGCTGTCGGACGCCTCTGCGGCGAGAGCCACGTCGGCGATCGAGGCCGAGGGCTGCCCCGAGCGACCGCATCGCAACGCCGTCTCCTTCATTAAGGGGTTCGCTGCCTTGTGCAAGATGTTCCCGCGGGAGATGAATAAGACGACCAGCAAGAGGAATGCTGTCCTTGCGAGCTTGCGATATGTAACCTCACCTGCGCAACTTGAGTGCCTCTTGAATCTCGGTAGATTCATTGCAAGGGCCCCCCGCGTTCAGGTGGCGTACGGGACCGCAAGGAATGAAGCATTCCATCTGCAACTGAAAGCATTTTTCCGCAAAGTGTTCATTCAGACCGAGCGGAACGTGCCAAAGAGGGGGACAAAGGGGACAAAGGAAGAAAAGGGGACAAAAGGAACAAAAGGAGACAAAGATAACAAAAGGGAACAAAGAGAGGCCAAAATGGGACAAAAAGGGACAAAGGGAGCAAAGGGGGCAAAAGGGGGCAAAAGGGGACAAATTGCAAACAAATGCGCATCATGCCCCCCTGCTCGCGATCTATGGGATTGTGCGAGCGAGAAAACTCGCTGCGGGAATGCGGTGCGCGTGTCCATAGAGGACCACAAAATGGGTCTGTTGAACGGATTACGTGAGGTTTGAGGATTACACAAGGACCCCTGGACGTCAGAGATTTGCCACCGACCGTCTGACACATTGATGCCATTTGTGGAAGATTTCAAGTTGATTCCTTTTGTGGCGGAATACACGTTGATTCCCTTTGTAGCGGATTACAGATTGATTCCCTTTGTGGCGGATTACAACAAGATTCCCTTTGCGGCAGATCTACAAATTGAGTCCCCTTTTGACAGATTACAAACTGATTTCTTTTGTGGCGTATTTCAAATTGATCCCTATTGCGCGGCCTCCAAATAAAATCCCACTGCGCCGGCTCAGAAGGACGGGGGGCCCGGGCCTGGCCGACGAAAACAAAAAAAACAAAAAATACAAAAACAAAAAAAAACAGACACACACACACACAAAAAAACCAACCTGGGGGACCAAAAACGCTGTGTTCTTCAGTATAAAAAGGAATTTTAATTGAAAGCAAAAAAAACTTGGAGGCAAAGAAAACCTTTGTTTTTACAGTGTTTGCGCATCTACAAATTGATTCCTATGGTGGTGGGCTACAACGCCGCACAATAGCACGCAATGTGTAAGCCTGCACAAAACGATTTCCTTTGCATCGCACACAATGAGGAACAAATTGTGAATCCCCACAAAAAGATTGCATTTGAAAGCCCCACAATAGGAATCAATGTGTAAAAAAAATCTTTGACTCCCAGTTGGTTTTTCTGTGCTTTTGGGTTTTCATGTAAAACCGCTTCGCAATAAAAACACAGCGTTGTTGGCCCCCCAGTTTTTTTTTTATATATATATATATATATATATTTTTTTTAAAAAAAAAAAAATTTTTTTGTTGGCCAGGCCCCCGCCCCCCGCTTCTCTGAGCCAGCGATTCCCTTTGTAGCGGATTACCTATTGATTCCCTTTGTGGCGGATTATAAAAGGATTCCCTTTGCGGCAGATCTACAAATTGAGTCCCCCTGTGGCGGATTACAAACTGATGTCCTTTGTGGCGGATTTCATGTTGATCCCTATTGTGCGGCAATGGCATAGAATTCCACTGCGCCGGCTCAGGGGGGCGGGGGGGCGGGGCCTGGCCGACGAAAAAAAAAAAAACGGGGGGCCAAAAACGCTGTGTTTTAATTTGTAAAGGGGGTTTTAATTGAAAGCCCAAAAACACAAACAACAAAATAACAAACCAAAAAAACTTGGAGGCAAAGGAAACCTGTGTTTTTTTACAGTGTTTGCGCATCTACACATTGATTCCTATAGCGGTGGGCTACAACGCCGCACGATAGCACACAATGTGTAAGCCTGCACAAAACAATTTCCTTTACATCGCACACAATAAGAAACAAATTGTGACTCCCCACAAAAAAATTATGTGAAAGCCCAACAACAGGAATCAACTTGTAAATGCGCAAACACTGTGAAAACACAGGTTTTCTTCGCCTCCAAGTTGGCCTTTCTGTGTTTTTTATTATGTTTTCTAATAAATACAACATAACACTAAAAAAACGCAGCTTCTTTGGTCCCCCAGGCTGGCTTGTTTGTTGTTGTCTTTTTGTTTTTTTCGTTGGCCAGGCCCCCACCCCCCGCCCCTCTGAGCCGGCGCAAAGGAATTCTATTTGAAGGTCGCAAAGTAGGGATCGATTTGAAATCCGCCACGAAGGAAATCAGTTTGTAATCCGCCACAAAGGGACTCAATTTGTAATCCGCCACAAAGGGAACCAATTTGTAATCCGCCACATAGGAAATCAAATTGTAATCCGCCACAAAAGGGATCAATGTGCAATTCTCCACAATGAGAATTAATCAGCAATCCGCCCCAAAAAAACAACTTGTAATCCGCCACAAAAGGAATTAACTTGTAATCCGCAAAGCCGGACTCGGTAATCTCCCAAACCCCTCCGCGAGCCTTGTTCCAGGGCGCGGAGATTACATCCCCTCCCCCCACCGTCCCCTGACCTCAACGGCTGAAACAAGTCCTGGCGCCATGTCGAGGAGCATCGGGAGGTGTGCCTGGAATCCGTCGGCCGCTCCACAGGCGGCGAACAGCTCTGAGCACAACGAGGATCTAAACACATGTTGGTGTGATTGGCTCACGGCGTCGAGCAAGTGGCAGACAGACATCCTTCCCGGCGTTGAGACATCTGCCTATGTATATGTGCGTGTATATATATATATATATGTGTGTATATATATATATATATATGTATATGTATACATATACATATATATGTATATAGATGTGCGGCGCCTCTACTGCGGTATATTGCCTCCTCCTCGCGCTCGAAAGAAGCGTCGCTGTGCGCGCGTAGTCGGACAGCGCCTTCAATGCATTGCCGGATTTGCGACGCTCGCCTTGACCTTCTGCGCGGCCAGAACTACGGAATTGAGTTGCATAGTGTGCCTGCTGAGCAGTTTGCGCCTGGCCCTTTGATGAGCGACTACGCGCGCCGCGACGCGGCATTGTGCGAACAACGCGTAGGCGGCCGCTTCGAGGAGAGAAGCAAAGAGGTCCAGAAGTGGACCTCCTGCCAGCTCGTCGGCCTTCGCCTTGACCAGGTCGACGTGCCAAATGGAGATCAGCGCGTCGATGTATTCGTAGCGATCGAGCGTCATTGCGTCGTCGGCACTGCTGGGCGCGGAGGACGCCGCAATTGGTGAAATCGTCGAAATCACCCTTCATTTAGCCGAAGACGCTCTCGACGTGGCCGATCAGCCGATCTACGTGCTGCGTCCAACGATCTTCAAGTCGCCAACGTGCTTGGACAGCATGAGCACTAGCTCTGCACCGCCGGCGCCATAGGTGCCCGACGCCTCGCGCTTGACCTCAAGCACCGGGCCCCGCCGCGTCGGCTTGGCGTCGCACTCGGGCGAGCGCCTTTTCCCGTCTGCGGCGGAGGTGGGCTTGTCTGGGCGGCCTCCAGAGCGCTGCAGCTGCGGACAGCTGCAGCTGCGAGGAAGCGATCGACCATCCCAGCGCGCGGCTGGGGGCTGCTCGTCGCCCACTTCCAACGTCGCCCGCCAGCCGCGTATCGCCACGAGTGGGTGGTTGGGCCTCCGAGGGTCACGCTGGCCCCTCCCCCGGATGACCTCCACGAAGAACTCGCGCGCGGGGGCTTTGGCAACCGGGGCCCTCCAGTCCAGGCGGTCCGAAGCCAAGAAAATCCTGCGCGAGCGCCCTCAAGGCGGCGACCCCCCGCTCCTCCGAGCCACCAAAGGATGCCTCAGGCGGCAACGAGGCGTGCGCATCAGCCTCCGGGGCCTCCTCTGGCGGAACCCCCATCCGCATCCCCCCCCCGTTCCCCATGCATTGGGGGCCTTTTCGCCCCCCGGCACCCTCGGAGTCCTCGTCCTGTCCTGCGGGCCCTGCAGTCCTCCCGAAGGGGATGTTTGCTCTCTCCTCGCTCCCAGGGGCGCAACCAGCGCCAGTGCTGCGTGCTTCTCCTGGGGGCTGAGCGGCGGGAAGGTCCTCGCCCAATTCGGCTGGATCCGCCCATGAGGGCGCCCTTCCGACGCTGCCGGCCCCTCCTCGGCACCGTCAGACCGGTGGAATTGTCAGTCAGCGCTGGGGGGTTCCAGGCGATATCTCGCGATTGACCCCGTGGCGGCCCCGCCGCGGTGCTGGGGGCAAGATGTGGGAGGCCCTGGGCTGCCTCGGTCCGTCCCTCTCCATGGTGGACCTTGCAATCCTGTCCTGCCACGAATCTGGGCAAGGCGACCCCTGGCATGGCGGCCTGAGATCAGGGGCGACTCCCCTTCGCAAAAATGCGCAACCTGCCTGAACTCAAAAGGCTGCGAGGCCGGAGGAGAGGGGAGAGGAGAACAGGCGGGTGGCGAGCCTGGGAACCCAACTGTTATCGGGCGAGACCCGAGCCGGGGAATCCAACTGCTACCGGCGAAGCCCTCACAAAATCATTGAAGCGAATCCTGCGACAAGCTTGTAAAACGAATGTGCGCGTCGCGAAAGCGAGAGCCACGCTTTGAAAACCCGCCGCCCTCCATCAGTGAATATGTCGCAGCAAAGTTCAAGCTGCAAGAACATGCATAATGAAGACCATCTCAAGCAAAACGCCAAAACCACCCTACCGACACATCTGGGGACGCCTGCCACAGGAAGTGGGGCATGGAGAAAAGAGGAGGAGGAGGAGAATGAGAAGGAGGAGGAGGAGAAGACGAAGGAGAGCCTGGGCTCAGGTCGCCTCCCTCTTCCTCCTTTTGCGTTGCCCAGACTTTATGCGTCAGCATGTGGCGTTATTCCCTCGTCCTCTTCCTCCTCCTCCTCCCCCTCCTCCTCCTCCTCCTACTACTACTACTACTGCTGCTGCTGCTGCTGCTGCTGCTACTACTGCTGCTACTGCTACTGCTACTGCTACTGCTACTGTTACTGCTACTGCTACTGCTACTGCTACTGCTACTACTACTACTACTACTACTACTACTACTACTACTACTACTAATGGCGGATTCGTGCACCACATCACCACGGCTCAACCACCTAGGGAAGAGCGTCCATGTGGCTGCCTCATTGTCAGTATGTAGCAGGCACCTCTTCTGGGTGGAAGGGCGGGTCTGACATGCTTGCAGCGCCAGGCGCTTGTCCTGTGGGAAGCTGGTCCCAACGGCCCAAAGTGAAGCGCCAGCAACGGTACAGTAGCACACGGGGCGACCCCAGTACCGCCACCCAGGCCAACTAGCGCGAGAAGACGCGAGACGAAGCCAGGATGGCAAGCCAAGGGCGGGTCTGACGTGCATGCAGCAGCAGGCGCCTGGCCGAGGGCA
This sequence comes from Prorocentrum cordatum, assembly GCA_963575745.1. Lineage (NCBI taxonomy): Eukaryota > Dinophyceae > Prorocentrales > Prorocentraceae > Prorocentrum > Prorocentrum cordatum. Next base: position 76,669 of record CAUYUJ010016369.1, read on the forward strand.
GCTGGCCCCTACAGCCAGAAGTGAGGCGCTGGCGGCGGCGTAGCAGCGCACGGGGCGACCCCAGTACCGCCATCAAGGCCTACTAGCGCTAGAAGGCGCGAGAGGAGGCCAGGATGGCAGGCCAAAATGGCCAAGCGCCCGACGGCGACGCGGCAGTACACGGGGCTGCCCCAGCACCGCCAGCGAGGCCTACGAGCGCAAGTGAACGTGAGGAGGCCGAGATGGCAAGCCAGTTGGCGGGCCAGAGTGGCTGGGCGCACGGGTGGCCACGCGCCGAGCAGAGGCTAAAGCCACAGGTGCAGCCACGCGAGGGAGGTGCCACTGTGGGCACACCGCATTACTGAAAGTGGCTAGCAAGACAACTTGGCATGGACTCGCGTGGCCTGTCGAGGGCCTGGAACCTGCTGGGCGTCATCATTCAGGCCGGCTGGCCTGCTCCCTGCGCAACGGCCGCAAAGACCTGCGACGGCAGCGCCTGCACTTCCCCGCCGAGGTCGCCACTGCCCCCCGCCTGCCCTGAGGGCCCAAAGATCTGGCGCTCGAGGTCTTCACAAATGGCCACGTTCAGGGCTCCAGAATTTGGGATCTGCTGCGGGAGCGGGCCCGTCTGCGGTGGCGGGTCCGTCGGCGGCGGCGGCGCCTCAGGGGGCGCCGTCGGCGGCGGCGGCGGAGGGGCCATGATGGCCGCGGCCTCTGGCGGGACTCCGACAGGCGGTGGTGGCGGGCCCTGGCTGTCGCGGGCCCCACCCGCTGGGGGGGCGCTGGCGGCGCGAACGGGGGTGGCACGCGGGGCGACCCCTGTGCCACCCCCGCCGCCCGAGAGGCTGCCCTCCCGCAGGTTGTGGCGGCGCTCGTAGAGCGCCAGCTCCCTGTGCGCCATCTCCAAGCTCTCCCTCTTGGCCTTGTTCCGCGCCTTCTTGCTGTAGCCCGCCCACTCTGGGTCGATCAGTCCCCAGGCAAGCTGCGCGTAGAGGTCGGTCCACTCGAACTTGGTCAGGCTCTCCCAGGTGAGCCCCTCCATCAGCACATAGTGGCCCTCCCATTGTGGCTGGTGTGGAGCGTAGCGCTTGAAGACGGTGCCCACCGCCAGCGGCTCGACCATGGGCAGGTACCTCAGGAGGTCCACCGCGTTGACCACTGAAATCCCCTCCTTCTTGAGCTTGTCGTAGCGCAGCAGGGCCTTCAAGTCACGGATGTCCTCCTCGGGGTGCTCCGCGTGCATGTAGTGCGCGCGTGGCGGGTCCGACTCTTCCTCTATGAACTCGATGCAGACTCCGTAGGAGGTCGAGTAGCGCGCGCCGCAGTGGCAGTACCAGCGCTGGCCCGTCTCCCCCGCCGCCTCCTGTGCGCATGAGAGCAGCTGTGACCAGCGATCCGATCGGATCACCGAGCAGCATCCCCTGGGATTGTCCCACGTCTTGTTGGCCGCGCACTTGTAGTACATGGTGAACGTGAAGCCCTTGCCACGGTAGAACTGGCCCGTGTAGTCGCCCATGCGGCGGTAGGCCTCCTGCACCGCGGTGTTGCCCTGGCACTCCTCCCTCCAGGCACGTTTGTGTCCCAGGTGGGCGTCTGCGATCCCCGGGGCTTCCAGGACACCCTTCTTCAGCCTTCCCACGTCCTCCTCCGCCTCCTTATTCAGCGCGCCGAGCCACTTCTGGACTCCGTCCTGCGCCTCTGCGCCCCTCACCATGTCCTCCTTCTTCTCCAGGATGGGCCCCAGGCCGCCCAGCATGTGGGCGCGCATGGTCTCGAATTTGAGGACGCCATAGGCCCGCGCCATACGCTTCAGCGATTTCTTGGAGAGGCCGAGCCGCAGCAGGGGCTCGATGTCCGTGACCTCCTCCACGGTCTTGACGTCGGTCAGCTGGCGCTCCTGGTCCTCAGCGTCGATGTCGGGCTGGGGGTCGTTCTCCTCGTCACTGGGAGGCTCTTCCCCGAAGGGCGGGGGTGGCGCACGGGGCGGCCCTGGCACCGCCCCCTCCTCCCTCGCCATCGGGCGGCCGACCCCCTTCGCCACTGCTTCCGTGGCTGGGGGGGGGGCGCCCGTGCTCTCGGGGTCGATGCCTACCCCCGCGCCCTCCGTTGACCTCCGCAGGGCAAGCAAGCCTTCCTCGGAGAGCGCGAACCCCACCAGCACGTCCATGCCCTCCTTGATGTAGTCGAAGCTCGCACGAAACTTCGCCACTCGCTTGGCGGCGTGGTCGATGGAGCCTGGGCCCTTGTTCGCGCGCGCTGCGCGCGTCACGGCCTCGTGCTCGGAGATGTTCTGCGTCGCCGCCACGCAGCGCGAGCACATGTACAGCGTGTGCTGCCCCTCTTTGCCCTTCCTCAGCTCGGGGCATTGCTGATTGTACTCTTTGGCCTCCGCATAGCGGCGCATCTCCCCGCAACTGAGCTCGTCCACGCACTCCACCGCCATGATCTTCCAGTCGTCCAGCTCCGTGCACCTCCGACACCAACCCAGGCGATGCGGCGAGACCCAGAACGCACTTTTGCAGTGGACGTAGCCCGCATCAGCGTAGTCCTCCTCCGTCATCATCTCTGCGTCTTCGAGCGCGGCGGGTATGCCGTCGCTCGTCTGGGGGGCCTGGCCGTAGACGGCTTTGTTGCTGCGTCGGCGGTGGCGCTTGCCTCCATGACCGCTGAGGGCGCCCGTGGTCGCAGCGCTCGGGGCCTCACTGGCGGCCCCGTCGCCCACGGCGCGACCGCCGTCGGCGGCGCCGCGCGCGCCTCGGCCGCCGTGGCCGCCCACAGCCTGCCCCCTCAGCTGAAGGTTGTGGAGCGCGAGGGCGAGCGCGTCCAGCCCACGGCGCTGCCCCGTGGTGAAGTTGGCATACGTAGCTGCCGCTGCCAGGGCGGCCGACGCCACTGGCGCCACCGCTGATGCGGGCATCGCCGAGGCGCCATCAGAGGCGGCGGCGCTGGGGGCGGCCCCCGTGCCGCCGCCTCCGTCGGCGTCCTCGGCGGGGGTCGCTGGTCCCGTGTGCAATGTCGGCGCCGTCCGAAAGGTCGCCGCCTCGGACATCATGTTGAACTCCTCGTCTTCGCTCTCCGACGCGCTTGCCTGCTGGGCAGGGCGCTGCGTCGGCCTTGCTTTGGTAATTGGCGCCTCTCCCGCGGCGTACGTCTTGGCAGGCCAAGGCATCGGCGCAGGCTTCGAGAACTTGGGCGCCATCACTTGGTCGGGTGGGCGGCGCGGGAGGTGCAGCTCGAAAGAATGTGCGGGACAAGGCCTCACGAGCCAAACAGCTGCCGAAGAGAGGGGAGGGGGAGAGGCTGCGCACCGAACCAAATGGGGCGGCCGACTGCCAAGGCGGGACAAAGGTAAAACAGGAAGACTAAAGGCTGAAACCAACGGCTCCAGGTGCGTGGGGCCCGATCCTTGTGCTGGCGGAAAACGGCCTGACCCCCGTCCGGGGCCCTGGACGGGCAGGAGAAGGGAAAGGGGGGCGAGGAAACCACGTGGCGGGCGGGCGACAAAGCGGGCGGCGGGCCGCCGACGGCCCCAGGACCCGCGGGGCGGCCCCGATCTTTAACGCCTCTTGACGCCTCTTTAACCAGCGGCCTCGAACAGGTGCTATTGGTGGCATGAAGGCTCAGCCCAAGTGAGTTGCGGGAGCAGCCCAAGACAGAGATTAAGAGCATCACAAGTGTGACATGGCGAGAGCACAACATGCACAAGGCAGGGAGGCTACACAACGCGGCGCGCAGAACAAACATGACAAAGCAAGAGCGCACTGTGCGCGCAACAAGGGAACTGAACAGTGCCATGCACGCTGCAGATGTGACTATTTTCTACGACTGGTCAGGGCAGCAGGAAGGGGAGTGGGGAGGGGAGGGTCAGGGAGCGCACGCAAATGGAGTGGAGCCACAGCTAGTCAAGACCGAACGCTCGGGGCGGCCCCTGCAGCCAGTCCCGCTGCGCCCTCCGTCGCCAGGGCGACCTGCTCCGCGATTTGGCCCTGCAGGGCGTTGGCCACTGCCGAGCGCAGGGGTGAACGTGCCGCGGGCCGTTCGGCCTCAGGCAATTCCCCCACGGCACGGCGCAGCCACGTCTCAGCCTTTGCGCCCCAGCGTCCATTGACATCGAGGACAAAGGGCACCAGGCCAGAAAATGGGTACCCACGGTGCTTCACTGTCTCTCTGCGCTGCAGGGCTGCCTGGCGCGGCCGCCCCGTCTGGGCCACAGCCACCTCGTCCACCAAGCTGATGTCGAGGCAGACTCGACCATGGATACCTCGATGGTAGACGACGTCCAGCGTGGCCGCGCCTTGTTCTTCCGTGCACCACTCTGGGATGACCTGCTCCACCAGGGCGCGGTGGCCCACCCCGCGCAACCAGAGCGCCACGGCGTCTCGGATGGCATTGTGGCGGCGCGTCGGGCCGCCTCCCCTGGGACAGTTGAGCGCATGAACGCCACGGGCGTCCACCGTGCGGCCGCACGCGCGCCATCGCGCGGGTGGGCGCTGCTGGTCGGTTCAGGCACGTGCACTCGGACTGCAGCAGCGGCAGATGCATGCGCCTCTTGGCCGCAATGCAGAACGCGTGGTCGGCGAGGGGCGAGACCCCCTCGAAGTTATCCTACCAGGCGCCCGCTGAGCTGCCCGAGGCACTGTGCACCGCCGCCGCCGCCGTCACTGGCAGCGCAGCCATGAACGTCTTGGTGGCGTGATCCCGCACGTGCTGGGTGTACGTCTTCTGGCCCTTGCCCTTCCGCCCCTCCAGAAGGCCCTGCCAGCGGTCACTCTGGGGGCGACGGCCTCCTGCCAGCCGTCCCTGTTCCTCGTCTGCTGCCGAGAGGGCGCGGCCAAGGCCTGGCCACCTCCGAAAGAGGCCGATCGTTGTCGTCTCTGAGCTCCTGGGCAGCCGCGTGGATCCCAGCTTCCCAGGACGCCGGGAGGGCAGCGGGGCCGCGCTGTTCGGCGCTGCCACAGCCCAGGCCTCCGTCGCTGAACTTCATGAAGATCTGCTCACGGGGGGCAGCCGTGACCCCCAGAAGGGCGTTGACGAAGGCGACCACTCCGTCATCCACCCTGCGGCCCCACGCCGCCGTGAGCGGGAGCGCCCGCTGGATGTGGGCGCAGGCGCCCCTCGACCATATCCGCATCAACTGGAACGCATCAAAAGCCGAAAGCCCATGCCTGCTTAGTGTCAGGAGCTCTCGGAAGTAGCGGTCATGCTTCTGGAGGAAGGCCTCGCCGCAGGGGAGTGGCGTGGCGGCGCTCGGGGCGGCCCCGGCGCCGCCAGCCTGCGCGAGGCCCCCCTCGTCGAGATCCTCTGGGACGGCGAAGTCCGCGAGCGGGGCGCCCCTCCAGTCGGTGTCCACGTCGTGGTTCGCGTAGGCCAGGGTGGACCCACCGCCTTGAGCTTCTGGGCGCGTTACTGGGCGTACTCCGCAAACTCAGGCGGCAAGACAGCTTGGGGATCTGGGGACCTGATCTGGGTCTTGGACATCTTCAGCTTCATCCCGTGGGCCTCGACGCGGGCTCGTCAGGCATCCAAGCCGCGGAACACAGCGGCCGCGGTGCCCACGAAGTACGCGTCGTCCAGGAAGGCCAGGCAGTCCCCTTCCGCGTCCACCGCACGCACGGCCATGCGACCGATGCTGAGAACATCCGCGGTGCCGGCCGCGCAAAAGCCTGGACTCATCGGGCGGCCCTGGTCGAGGCCGCGGATCTGGTCGACCAGCTGGGCGGGCTGCGACTCGCCCCCCGCCGCGCGGCGCGTGCGAGCAGGGGGCCAAGCTTCCGCCAGCGGGGCCAGAGCGGGCACCTTGGTGCGCACAGCCCCCTTCACCAGGTCGCGGGGGATGTTGCTGAACGCATCCCCGAGGTCCACCGCCAGCGCCCACTTGCCTGGGCTCGAGTTGGCCATCGTGCATAGGCGTCGATGGAGGGCACCACGTCCGTCCTTGGCGAGGCCGAACTGTTGGTCCCCCACCGCCGTCCGCATGTCTTTGTGGTGGGCCTTGGCAGCGCTGCGGCCCACCATGCGGCGGGTGACGTTTCCACAGCCCAGGACTCGCACATCCCCAGGGGGTGCCTTGGGGATGCCTGTGAGGCGCGCCGCCGTCAGGGCGGCTAGCGCCTCGGGAGGGAGGTCGCCGATGGCCAGGCGTGCCGGCGTGTTGGCCACCGCCTCTGCCCCATCCTCGTCGTACTTGCGCGGGGCCCAGTGCTCGTAGCGTCCTCCTCCAGGCCCCGCCCCTCCGCGGCGGGGGAAGCGGCCAAACTGACGTTTGAGGTGGTTGGCCACGCGGCGATGGAGCTCTGCCGCACCGTCGAGCTCGTGGGGGGCCGTAACTGGCGGCATCGCCACGTCGGCCCCCGCCACTGTGGGCCCTCTCCCTGGCCCATGCGGGGCGGCCCCAGTGCAAGGGAGAGGGCCCCATTCGCCTGGGCGAGGCGCCGCAGGCTGTTGGGCGGTGCTGAACTTCCTCACCACCGCCGCTGCATCCGCCATGTCCCCCTGGGGCCACACTGCCGCTGCCGCCCGAGACATCTCTCCAGCTCGTGCGAGCTCGGTGACACGGCGTGCACGGGCTGCGACATGATCCTCGCGGCCCTTCGCGGTGACAGCGGTGCGCGTCTGGTCCTCCATGGAAAGCCAGGCGACGTCCCACTGGCCGTCCTGAATCCACCGTCAGCGCTCCTGGAGGCGCTCACGCCGCGTCGTCGGGGTTGGGGTCGCATTTTCGCTGAACAGCAGCCCGTCCAACGAGAGGGACACCTTCCACAGCCTCGTCAGCGTACTCGACGCCTGAGCATCGTTGCCCTGGCGGGCCTGCTCGATCGCCAAACGCAGCCGCACCTTCACGCGGCTGACGGCGGCCACCACGCTGTCGGGGATCATGGCCGTGGTGGGCGCACCTTGCAGCAGGATGCGGCCCCACCCGATGGCATCCCACCAGTCCAGATTGACACAGCCAACCTCGTGGCACGCGTCCTCGTTCGTCACCTGGTCGTCCAGGTAGTCGTCGTAGACGCCTGCTTCAAGTCCGCCATCATCGTCCGCTCCCGCAGGAGCGCCGAGTGGCGGTTGCAGGATGTCCGCCGCGGTCGGCGCCGCTGCCCCGGCCGCCCCCAGGGGAGTCCCCCTTGAGCCTGGGCCATACGCCCCTGGCGCGGCGGCGGCAGGGAGCCTCGGGGCGGCCCCAGTGCTCCTTGCCGCGCCACCTCCCTGGGAGGGAGGAGCGGGGGCCTGGCCTTCGACTGTTTCCAGCAGCCCGGGGCAGGATGGGACCCCCTCGGGCCTCCAGGGCTGCCGTGAGGCGTTCCCTGTCGCCCTCGGGGAGCTGGGTGAAGCCCACCGTCGCCGTCGCTGGTGGTAGGGGGCCATCGACGCAGGCCATGTGGAACCACTTCCTGCCCGCGTGAGCCTGGGGCCCCGCGGGTGGCGTCACGGCGCCTGCCACGCGCCATTCGCCCGCCTCGAAGCCTCCCATGCAGCGGGTGCAGCGGGCCTTCTTGCCGCGAGCCGCCTGGGCGCTGACGCACCAACGGGTGATCCGCCCACCCGTCATGCGGCGCCGCCGCTGTGCTGGCTGGCCCTCGCTGTCCCGCATGTGGACGTCGGTGTTGCCATCCACGGGGATGCCGACTGCGTTCACGTCAGCCGACGCGGGAGCGGCAGCGGAGGCGCACGGGGCGGCCCCAGCACCTCCGCTGCCTCCCGCAGCTGCCAGCACACCGCCTTCACCTCGGGCCGCCGCGGCGTTACTCCCAGCCACTCGAGCCCCTGCACCTGCGTCCGCAGCGCCGCCAGCGGCCGCCGCCATCCCAGGACGTCCCTTCAGGGCAAGGAAGATTGTTCGTAACAGTGAGGGCGCGAGAAAAGGAAGGGTGACTGTCACCCGCGCGCGGTTTGAGGGCAGCAGTAGCCCCCCCGCCCACAGGCTCCCCAGAGCCTTGGGGGGACTACTACTACTACTACTACTACTACTACTACTACTACTACTACTACTACTACTACTACTACTACTACTACTACTACTACTACTACTACTACTACTACTACTACTACTACTACTACTACTACTACTACTACTACTACTACTACTACTACTACTACTACTACTACTACTACTACTACTACTACTACTACTACTACTACTACTTGAGCCAAACCTTATGCGTTGCCCAGGCCTTATGCGTCAGCATGTGGCGATATTTCCTCTTCCTCTTCCTCATCCTCCTCCCCCTCCTCCTCCTCCTCCTCCTACTACTACTACTACTACTGCTACCACTACTACTACTACTACTACTACTACTACTACTACTACTACTACTACTACTACTACTACTACTACTACTACTACTATACTACTATTACGACTACTACTACTACTACTACTGCTACTGCTACTGCTACTGCTACTGCTACTGCTACTACTACTACTACTACCACTACTGCTACTACTACTACTACTACTACTACTACTACTACTACTACTACTACTACCACTACCACTACTACTACCACTACTACTACTACTACTACTACTACTACTACTACTACTACTACTACTACTACTACTAATTGGCCTCCTCCTACTCCTCCTCAAGGCTCAGAATGACGGAAGTGCCGGGTTGATGCTCGAAGCCATCTCCTCCGCCTTTCTCCCGTAGAATCACAAGACCTGCCGATCACGGGCCAGCGACTCCACTACAAGCATCATGATGTTTCCGACAGGCCCTGATGGGATCCCAACGGCTCCCAAGAAACGCCCGAAGAACCTTACCGTACGTCTCTGGAAAAAAAAATGTTCTGGGGGCGCGGGTGGGGGGGGTCCCTGGAAGAGGCCCTGGGAAGTACACGTCAGATGAAGCCCGCAATGGTGTTGCTCAAGTACGTGTTGCTTACCAAGCTTATCGGCCAAGGGTCTCGGGATAATCCCACAAAGCACGATGATGGAACAAGATGCCCCCCGAAGTCCTCGACGAGGCGCACAAAGAGAGCCCAAGCTGTACAGCCTGAGAGCCCCCCCAGGCGGCCGAAAGATGGCCCCAATAGGGCTTCAAGACGGCTCCAAGACCCAATCAGACTGCCAGACGGCACCATGGTGATTGTACCGAGGCGACTCGGGATAACCCAGGAAAACCATCGCGCAGAAGCCAGCCCTACGATCCCTACTAGGCCCCGAGAGACCCTCCAGAATTCCCAAAGAGGTCGCGTCGCGGTGCGAGCCCCATGAGGACCTATAGAAGCCTCAAAGCAAGCTCAGCCTGCAAGAAAGGCCAAACAAGTAACGCCACAGGTCTGCAACGTTACCGCGGTGCTGCACGATCTGAGTCGTTCGTCCCAGTTTTACTTATTCGCGGCATCTTCGGATAACAATGGTAAGCTTAGACAGCATGAGCTTCGATGGTGCGCGGTTAAGTTGGCGGGGCGTCCCGCTGGTAATAAGATGTTGTTACAATGGTGTGCCATATTTGCACGCCCGGGCAGCAGAACAGGTTTTGGAAAATCCACCAAGACTTCAGACAAGCGGGCTGGGATGGTGGGAGACGTGCGACATGCAGACGTGGATAGTCCTGTCAGAAGAGGAGGCGGTAAAGAGGAGAAGGAGGAGGATGAAGAGGAGAGAGAGGAGGCCGAAACAGGCTTTCCAACTCGAAGAGGAGACCCGACAGCGTGGAGGAAGCGGCTGGTGCTTCCCGGCAAGATCCGATTTATTGTTTACACGGTCCGGAGCGATATCCTGGGGATCAACAAGAGACCCCTGGTCAGCCACTCCAGAGCGCTGAACCGACGATTCTACACATGATCTCGGCACCATGAAATTTGCAAATGGGGCGCCGAAGTCGGCCAGCCAACTGGCTCGCATGCATCACAAAGTCTGTCTGTCAGGACGAGTCAACCACCTCTACGCTGTAGTGTGGCTGGTCCGTTCCCGAAGAACACCACTTCTTTCTGTATGCGTGCACCAAAAAAAACGAGCGAGTGGGGCGCAAGGGAACAGAGGGGGGGATACAGAAACCAGGAAGGAAGAGGGAAAATCAACACACATACGAGCAGCAGTGGCGCACTGGATTCTCCGACATGTGCTGTGTCCAAGGAGTGACCAGACCGAGACAAGCCTCGAGATCCTCCTTGCGGAGCCGGGGGTCGCAACCAAGTGCCATCACTGCCGGAGCAAAGTTCGCTCGCGGCCCACCTGGAAGCACTAGGGGGATCTGCACAATCAAACAATCAAAATTTCTTAAACCTCTGGTTTACACCTTCTTCACAATTCCCAGCCTCGCGCTGCGCTCCAGGTCCTCGAGGAAGAGGTCTCTCAGTGACGGCATGCGCACAAAGGCGGGCGCCTGTTTTGTGACAGCGCTGCTGTCCCTCTTGTCGCTTAGCTCCTCCAGCGCCGCTTCCGCGGCGGCTGCCTGGGCCTCAGAGAGCGCATTGTCATCACCCGTAGCCTTGACTATTGCCCTCGCTGCCTTCACCGCTTTCTCGCGAGCTGCCTCCGCCTTCGCCAGTTTTGCCATCGCGTATCTGTACTCCTCACGCAACTTATCCATCTCTGCGGAATCTGCCCTCGCCTTCTCGTGAAGCTTCTCAACCGCCGTGTCGACTTCCCTCTGCACCTCTGCCTCGACGTCCGCTGAACGTGTGCGTGCTGTCTCTGGTTACAACCCGACGGCACCTGTGATTGCGCTGGGAGGAAAAGAATCTGGCGAGGCAGCGGTCGCAGTGCGCGCAAGCGTGTCGGCGCCGAAGCTATAGGCATTTGCTGTCAGAGGCGAAGCCCAAGTGGCTCATCGCCGCGATAGTGACCAAGTTCGCTGGACCTTGCTCTGAAAGCGATGCGCTTGCATCCAACGAAGATGATGCCAGAGACGGGTCGGCGTAGAAGCGGCTAGCCTGCGCCAAGGCGATAGACGAATGTGTAGAACGCCAAACTAGAGATCACGATCCCCGCAGCGCAAGCTGCAGCGAGAATCACCACGTGTCCCCTCATGATGGAGCAGGTGCGTTCACCGCCTCGGTAGGGACCAAAATCCCAAGAGGACGCCACGTCCAATTCTGAGTCCCGGCCCCGCAGCGCAGCTTACCCAGCGGGGCTGCATAGCAATCGCCCGCCAGGCCGCGAGCGGCGAGGAGGCCTCGCAGCTCTATGCCGACGCGCGCGACGGCAGGGCAGCCGTCGACAGTGTCAAAGTGCTCGAGCCACTTCATGGATGGTTGTCCCACAATCCCCAGAGCAGAACAGAGGGAGGAGCATGCCAACTGTCACAACTGTCGGGGGCGTCCATAAGGGGGAGTTCGCAAATCATGGCCCGAGGCGCACGCGCGGCCCAGGGGGGGCCAAAAAACGCATCGAAAGAACGAGAGGGGCTGTGAAATCCGGGGAGATCTCAAGGCCCTGGCCGTGATATCCCTCCCCACACCAGAATAATCTAATCACCCCCCTCGTGGACTCCCCCAGGATTGGGGTGAAACCGGTGGGGTCGGAGGATATCACCGCATCGCCGATGTCTTGCCGATGCGCTGGTGATCTCAGGGCGGAAACGATCGGACTCTGGATTGAGCCGCATGGCGGATGCATCGGCGATGCGGCGTGATCCTCTGTCCCCAACTGCTGTGGCCCCATTTCTCACATGTGAAGTCAGAACAGTGGGGCCTCCGTCTGATATGATTCCCCCTGCCAGGAATCCTCAGGGACCGCCACCATGCCGCGGGCGCCGAGGGTTCCCTTTTCAGGTCGGAGGGTAATCTATATTGAATTTTGTAAATTCTAAAGCGCCCCAGTCTCTCAACTGACAGGATTTCAAAGCCGATCTGGGCGCTTTATTGGCTTAGGTCGTGTGGTTTCCGGATGCCCTGGACGGTTGGTTGGGAATCTGAATTTGCGACTTGCGCTCACATATTCCCTGGTGACCGTCCCGGAATCGGGACCCTCTGGGGAGGTCGTGGAGCCCAAGACGCCCCAGAGAGGCTCCAAGGAATGCCACGGGGTCCCTGAGAGACTGGAGCACGGTGTCGGGATCGGCCGAAATCCACTAGTACTAAATTAATGTAGATGACTCTCCGTAAATAATGACCGTATGGTCGGGGTCGAGCCGCGGACTGATCTGACTGATCGCCCTGCGCCCTAAACTCAGACACGTCCAAGTCAAAGATAATCATGGTGACGCCCTGTCAAAACAAAACTCCTCAAGTCTCAGGTCGCTCGATATCAGGTGCCACCAGAATGCTTCTGGGAACTGCGACGCCCTCAGGACCTCGGCGTCTTGGGGGGAGCTGCTTCGAGTCCTGTGCTGTAGGTCTTAGACCCAGGCGCCTTGTGCGCAGCGAAATACGTACCGCCTTCGCGCCGCAACGCAGACAGCACAATCCCCCTCATAAGCCCGCAAAGCCATAACCGACCCTGACCCAGCCCCTGTCGACACCACGCCAAAACGAACCTGACCCAGTAAAGCTAACGAGACTTCGTCGACTTCTGTATGTCACGCGCGCGCTGTAGCAAATGACGCACCACCAGAGCGACACAGCAACCTACACTTCAAAACCTACACCTGTATCACTGATCCCTTCTCGGCTCCAGTGGAGAATTCGGCCGGCGCTGAAGCGAGAGCCATTTTCGCAACCGTGGATGTGGCCGGCGCTGAGGCGGCAACAACATTCGCAATCATGGAAGCAGCTGGCGCTGAGGCGAGAGCAGCCGACGTAACTCGTAGATGAGGCTGGCGCTGAAGCGAGAGTGACGCTCGCAATGATGGATGTGGCCAGCGCTGATGCGAGAACGACATTCGCAGTCATGTCGCCAAACGCTGCAGAGAAAACAAACATCGCAATCATGGATGTGGCTTGCGCCGTGGCGAAAACAGCATTCGCAATCATGGATGTGGCCGGGGCTAAGGCCAATACAATCGACAATCGAAATTGTGGATGTGGCCAGCGGTGAGGCGAGAACATCATTCGCAATCGTGGGCGAGGCATCCCACTGCACACGAGCACTGGCTCTAGCGCAACCAGTAGCACCACTGAGACGAGCAGCACCAGAAGCAGCAGCTCCAGAAGCAGCAGCACCATGCGCAGCAGCAGCAGCAGATGCAGGAGCTCAAGCAACACAAGCGACACCAGCAGTACCTCCTATGACCAGCACGACAAACAGCACCACCACGCGCACCAGCACCAGCGAAACTAGCAGCACCAGTCTGACGACCACGACGGGAAGCAGCAGCACCACGCGACGCAGCACAACTGTGACCACAACGACAGCAAGCAGCAGCACCAAGCATAGCAGTACCAGCGCCTCAAGCAGCACCACTGTGACGAGCCTCGAGCACGACGAGGAGCAGCTGCGCCACGCGAAGCAACATAAAAGCCACCAACAATACCCGTGTGACCAGCACGACGGGAATCAGCAACACTACACGCACCAACGCGTGCGCAAGGAGCAGAACCGCCGTGACGCGCACGACAGGATCCAGCAGCATGACACGAACCAGCACCAGCACCACCAACAACACCACCGTGGACAGCACGACGAAAAACAGCAATACCACGCGCAGCAACACGAACCCCACCAGCACTTCCGCTAGAGCAATCACGACAAGAACCAGCAACGCCTGGCGATTCGCGCTGGACTGCAAGAGTTCCCTTACCCCCCCCGCCGGCCAGACCGGCGGGTGGGGAATTCTCATGCTCTGGTACAAACCGTCACGGCCCAGATCGCTCGATTCTGCGCTGGGCACCAGGGGCGCCCCCGAGCGGAAATGCGCCATCCATCCGCGCGAAGCTTGGCTGGGAGCCGGCGCGAACTCCACCCCCCGAGCAACTGCTGCCCGGCCCAGTGCGAGGACGGAGTAGTGGCTCCTCGCGGTCCCGCCGTCTGCGCCCGCCGCCTGCCGCCGCCCAGCCCGACCAGGAGCTCGAGCGCCTGGCCGGCGCCCTGTCCGGCCAGCAGCAGCACCACGCAAAGTAGCACCAACGCCACCAGCAGTTCCATCAGAACGAGCACGACGGGAACCAGCAGCGCCAGGCGATTCAAGCTGGACTGAGGAAGCAGCCCTCCCCCCGCCAGCCAGGCCAGCGGGGAGGAGTTGCTCCCGTGCAAGAGTGCAAAGCGTCACGGCCCAGTTCGTTCGATTTTGCGCTGGGCACCGAGGGCACCCCGGGGCAGAGCCCGCAGACTGTTCCGCAGCCGCCTGCTGCTCGTTCCTCGCACCGCAGCTCCCGCGCCCTGGCGGAGATGCGCACGACGACCCGCAACGCGTCGCTAGTACAGCAGCAGCAGCGCGAACGAAACGAGCGAAACGAGCAGTTCACTGTGACCAGCCCGACAGGAACACGCATCACCAACAGTAGCAGCAGCAGAAACACCACCAGCAGTACAATCAGGAGTAGCACGACCAAAAAAAACACCACTACGCGCAACACCACTGCCACCTGCAGTGCCACTGCGCCGAGGACTGCCGGAAGCAGCAACGCCACGCGCAGCAGCATCAACGCGGCCAGCAGCAGTAGCGCGAGCAACACAAGCGCAATATGTAGCACCTCTGTGACCAGCACGACAGCAAGCAATACCAGCGCCACCAGCAGCACCATTGTGACGAACACCACAGAAAGCAGCAACATCACGCGCAGCACCACCAACACCAACAACACCACCAGCACCCCCACTATGACGAACACCACGGAAAGCAGCATCACGACACGCAGAAGCACCATACCAACCAGCAACACCAGATTGACCAGCACAACGGGAACCAGTAGTACGACGCGCACCAGCTCTAGCGCAACCAGCAGAATCACCGCGACGAGCATTACAGCAGCAACGGCGCCACCATCATCAGTAGCGCTAGCAGCGAAAGCGACGCCAGTAGTAGCTCTGCGGTCAGCACAACAGCAAGCAGCACAACCACGCACACCAATACGAGTGATATGCACAGCACCAGTATGACGCTCGCGACGATGAGCAGCAACACCGCACGAAGCAGCATCAACGCTGTCAGCACCAGCACCAGCATTGCAACGAGCATTAAGGCACTCTCGAATAATGAAAAATGAACAATGTGTAACTGCTGCTCCGCCCTAACCCGATCGGCGGTCGCTCCCAAGGGAAAGAGTTGCTCCAGCCGGCGCCTAGAATAGCAGCGCTGCCGAATAACGACAGGGCGAGCGCGAGGGCGGGGCAATGCCTCGTTGACGGCCCTCCGTCAGCGCCCGCAGCCTGCCGCCGCCCGTCCCGGCCAGCAAATCCATCGCCCAGCACCGGCGCCCTGCCTGGCCAGGAGAGGCGGCTAAACTGGCCAGCGGCGGCCCCTGGGCAACGCCCTCCCACCGACGTCGTCCAGGGCGTCTGGCGGCCGCCGCGCTGCCTTCCTCGCCACTGCCCGCTGCGGTGGCTGCGGGCCGCCGCGCGTCGGGCGCGCAGCAGGAGCAGCGCGAGCGCAACCAGCAATTTCACTGTGACCATCACGACTGGAAACATCAGCACCACTCGCAGCAGCCCCAGCGCCACCAGCAAGGCCTTTGCGAGTAGCACGACGAAGACGAGCACCACTACGCGCAGCAGCACCAGCGGCACCAGTGGGACCAGCACGACAGGAACCAGCAGCACGAGCTCCACCAGCGGCACTGCAATAATGCTATCAAAGCGCCATCAGTAGCACCTTAGTGACCGTCACGACAGCAAGCAGCATCACCACGTGCAGCAACACCAGCGCCACAATATGTAGCAACGTGACAACCACGACGGGAAGCAGCAGCGCCACGTGCAGCACTACTGGCGCAACCAGCAGCACCAGCGCGACCAACGCGATACGAACCAGCAGCACCAAGCGCACCAGCACCAGCGCAACCAGCAGCACCAATGTGACCAGCACAACTGCAACCAACAGCACAAGAGTAACGAGCCGTACCCCTGTGACCAGCACGACGGGAGAGAGTAGCACCAAGCGCAGCAGCACGAACGCCACCAGTAGCAACAGTGTGACCAGCAGGACGGGAATCAGCAGCACGACGCGCACCAGCACAGGCGCACGAGCAGTACCAGTGTGACGCACATCACTAGAGGCAGCAGCCAGACGCGAAGCAGCAGCACCAGCGCCTCCAGCAGCACCACTGTGACTAGCACGAAGGGGAGCCGCAGCACAACGAGTAGCACTACCAGCGTCGCCAGCAGCACCACTGCGACCAGCCCAAGTGGAAACAACGGCACTACGCGCACCAGCACAAGTGCAAGTACCGGTGCGCAAAGCATCACTGGAAGCAGCACCACTGCGACCAACACAACGGAAATCAGCAATTCCATGCGCAGCACTACTAGCGGCACCAGCAGCGCCAGTGTGACCGGCACTTCTGCAACCAGTAGCACAACGCGAAGCAGCCCAAGCGACACCCTGGCACCAACCTGGCCGCATATGGGGCTGCGATCGCGAAGCTTGCGCAACCGGCGCCACAGCGAGAACGACATGCTCAGTGAAGGATGTCACCGACGACGAAGCAACAGCAACATTTCAATCCGACATGCGGCCTGCGCCAAGCCGAGAACGACATGCTCCATGAAAGATGTCGCCAGCGCCTAGGCGACAGCAACATTTTCAATCCGAGATTTGTCCAGCGCCAAGGCGGGAACGACATTCTCGATAAAAGATGTCGCCGGCTCCTTGGCGACAGCAACATTCTCAATCCGAGATGTTTCTGGCGCCAAGCGAGAACGACATGCTCAATGAAGGATGTCGCCAGCGCCTTGGGCCTAGTCGACCGCAACATTTTCAATCAGACATGTGGCCGGCGCCAATGCGAGAATGACGTGCTCAATGAAGGATGTCTTTGGCACAAAGCTGAGCGACGGCAACATGTTCAATCATGTATGTGGCCTGCGCACAGGTCGGAACCTCATGTCGAGACAAGCGTGTCACTAGAATGAAAATGTCACGGCCATTCCGCGCGGGCTAGGCTCGGTGTCGCCGAGGTCGGGGTGACACTAGGTGGGTAGTCCACATTAGCGGGAAAAGGTTTGTACAAAGTGTCCAGATTCAGCACTTCCGGGAGCCCCAAGTTGCCCCGATACTGTTCAAGATGGCTGATGGCTCTGAAGTAGTCTCAGATGGGCCCAATCCAAGAAAGATGGCACAAGGAGGCTCCGAGATGGCCCCAAAAGGCCCAAGGATGGCCCAGCATTGCCGCTTCGAGACCAGATTGAGCCCAAACAAAATTCCAAAGCGGCCTCATGAAGGCCAACATATGCACCAGAAACATGCCAAGAATGTAAATATTCCCCGACATTGAAAACCACAACCACGTTGCTGCCATTCGAAGGCTCACAGACGATCCCAACTGGCCGCCCTCAAGCCACGAATCCATCATTCAAAAACCGACGATAACAATCGACATCGCAAACTCATGAGCGAACAAGAACGACACGGAGGATCCCTGACAACCAGGCTAAGTGCCGAGATATCAGAACTGGCCCAACAAGAACCTCTCTGATTTTTTGCCGAAAATTTGTGGGCCAGGCCGGTCCCCGTCGCAGCGCTGACTGCCCAGTCCTCCTGGCAGGGAGGGCGCCGCCGTCACCATCCGCAGTCTTACCCGCGACCCTGTCGTAACCCTCGCTCTGCGGACTCTCGTTTTCGAGCACGAGGCGCTCCACGGGTGGCGATGGTAAACCGCTTCTCCGGGCGGAGGGAGTTCATGGGCAAGCAAGGGAGGCTGTGGAGAAAAAGTGAGGGGAACATGGAAAGGGAAGAGGTAGGAGCGATGGGAGGAGCAGGCAGAGAAGGAGGAAAGGAAGAGGTGGTGGAGGTGAGGTAGGGAGGCGGAGGAGGAGGAGGAGAAGATGGAGGAGGAGGAGATAGAGGAGGAGGAGAAGGAGGAGAAGGAGGGGGAAGATCACCTCTCTCATGAGGAGTGGCGGTTTGACGAGGGCGGTGGGTTTCCTCCTCCCCTTCCCTTTCTGCCTTCCCTTTCCTCCTCATCCTCCTTCATCCTCATCCTCCTTCATCATTTCTCCTTTGTCCTCATCACCCTATTCCTCAATGTGTCTACTCCTTCCTCCTTCCTCCTTCTCCATTCCTCCACCACCCTTCCTCCTCCTTCCTATTAGTTCATATTGCCTCATCCCGTCCCCCTCCTTATTTTTTATCTCATCATCCTCATCCTCCTTACTAATCGTCATTCCTTCCTCCTTCCTCCTCCGATGTACTTATGTATATATATATATATATAGATATATAGATAGGTCGCCCTGTGCATATGATGTATACAGACATACACGTGTATGTGTGTGTACACAAATTTATATATGTATGTGTAGATGCGTGCCCCCCCCGCAACTGGCTTGGTCCTAACGTGGTGGGGGGGGCGTCGAACACCGGGTGTTCCCAACTCTGGGGGGTAGAAACCGAGTGTTCAATCAGGAACACGGTTGTGAAATCATGTGTGGCTTGCGCGTCTATAGCGGCGTCTCGAAAATCAGTAAGGGTGTGTTGAAGGATTGAAGAATGCAAGGAGAAGTGAGGAGGACGAGGAGTTGGGGGCGAGGGATAAAGAGGACGAGGAGGGGAACGAGGAGCAAGGCCTGGCGTGAAACGAATTCTTGACGCTCCGCGTGTCCCCACCAGGACCGTAGCCTGGCTCAAGCCCCTTTGGCTCAAGCCGTCTCTGGGCCCTGGCTCCTCGGCCGGGTCTCCCAGCTCAAGGGGTCATCCCCTAGGAGTTTGCGGGCCGCGCGCTGCCCCCCGGGCCGCGCTCCGGCCATATCAGACTCCCTGGGTTTCGCCCTTGCGGCGCGGCGCGGCAGCCAGCCTGCAGGTCAGGCTTAGCATGGATGGGAACCCGATCGACGACAAGCCCGGGTGAACTCCGCTTAGGATTCCTGGGAACTCCGCGGGTGACGATGCAAGCCCAGTCGACGGCCAGGGGGCTCACGGACTGGCTGGTTCAAGACATCCTCCCCCAGGATCACAGGACACCATCCCGCCAGGGCAGCCGTCGCCCCTCGCTCCCTGGGACCCTCCGAGCACGGGCGGTCCGAACGCGTCCGCGGACCCCTTGATCGTTCCCGTCGATTTTACATACACACGAGAACCATCGGCCTTCAGCCAGACGGGAGGAGGGGGTGCCACGGTTAGCGCCGCGAGACACACTGATATTGCGACCTTCAGTCGCTTCCCTGGGTTTGACAATGACAGTAACAACTCCTTCCCGCCGGACTTGTTTCCCTCCCTTACCCCGACACTTTCTCTGCCCCTGGCTGGGCGTCCAATTTCCTTCTCTCCTGGCGGTGAAGGGCAGAACTGGATCGCCCACGGCGATGCCAGGACCACGGGGGGCGCTGGCCCCACTCCTGATCAAGTGCATCCCCCGACGGACTCAGGCCCAGTCTGGCCGCGCAGGAGCTCCCGCCAGAGAGGCGCTCTCGGAGATCGCCCCGTTCCCGGCGAAGAGCATCCCCCGAGAGACTCAGGCCCATTCTGGCCGCGCAGGAGCGACCGCCAGAGAGGCGCTCTCGACGATCGGCCCAGGAGCCTCACCGACGAGGGCGGGTGGCCTAGGGTTGAGGCCACCTAAGAGGGTGACCACGGTTACGACAGGAGGGGGGGCGGACAGACGCCTGCACATGTCCCCGATCCGCATCCCATGGGCTTGCGCCCCCATTCCGCCGAGCGCCCCCCCTTGGACGCTTCAATGCCGAGAGATCAAGCAGCCTTCAGCTGCGAAGGGGCCAAACCGTGGAGGCTGGCGTCCCAGTCGTGCAGCCGACTCCCCCCGCGGACGTGAGCCGACGTCTAGACGGCTGTCGCCTTACGCCCGCCGCCCTCCCTGGATGCAGCAGCTTGGTACACGCAGAAGATGGGCCTTTCAGCCCTTGGAGCGCCGTGCGAGACAGCAGGTATGGGGGAGTCTGCAGCTCGGGATGCTTCAAACGGACTGGGGGGCGCCGACGGCGACGCGGCGACCAGTCAACTCCCTGGTCACTCCCGTAATCCCGAGGACTCCCGTCAGCCCCCCGCCCCCCACTCGGACAGTCGCAGACGGGACGAGCCTTCAGCTCGGGATTCTCATGCGGGACGAACCTTCAGCTCGAGGCTCCAAGGCGTATCGGGCAATATCAGAAGTGACGAGCCTTCAGCTCGAGAACCAGAGACAGCGCCAGTGGACGCCGAGAGCGCCGCAGAAGCTGTGACCACGAGTGGCGACGACACCGACCCTTCTGCCATCCCTGGTGAATCCACTCAGGGCCTCCCCCATCAGGTGGATCCCCTTGCCAGCTGCGGACGACCGACCGACCCCGCCGACGTAGTCATGGAGGAGACTGGCTCCACAACGGGGCCGTCCCAGAGGAGACACTTCGAGGACCGCGCGGCTGGCGCAGCCAGCGGCACAAGCGGATCATTTGGCTGCCGCCATGACACCGCCGCTCCCCTCCCTGGAGACATGGGCACCGCTACAGCAGCAGCGCCCAGCTCCCACGCCGCTAACCTCACCGACGGGACTGGCCTTCAGCCAGGAAGAAGCGAGCAGGAGACAGTTGAGTTGGGAGACAGGGGTAACAGAGCGGCACGTCCCGCTGCTGATAATGTTGAAACGACCGACCGCGACCAACTTTCCCTAGGAACGACGACAGCGTTGTCCGCGGGCCGACTCCGCACGCCCGATGCCAGCAGGGTCTCCGCAGACCCCGCCGGCGTGACAGGCTCCCTGGTCGATCTGATCGATCACATCGGACCTCCGATCGTCGTCGCGGGATCGCCCTGCGTCTCCCTTTCCTCGCCTACCCGCTCCCCTCCCATCCACTCCTCTCCCGACTCACCCCCTGGGCTAGAGCATCCAGACGGCCTTCTGGACGGTAGTGGCCACGGCTGCGAAGACCCGTCCCAAGGACTGGACCGGGGACCCCTCATCAGGGCTGCCAACGGTTCTCCATTCGTGTTGAGGCGCGCGGCTCCCAGAACGCCCGTTACGCCCGTCCCACTCCCCTACCCCTCTCCTGACCTAGCCCTGGAGGAGGAACTGCGGAGGGAAAACCAGGGCGCCCCCTCGGACGCAGACGATGACACCAGCCAAGCCCATAGAGATACAGTGCGCAACCGACCTGCACGCTCGATGGATGGACGCCACTGGGCACACGAACGCAGACTGGGCAGCCAGTCGGGAGGCTGACGGACCCATGTGTGGGCCGCGCGTTGCTGACGCTAGGGTCACTGGCAGGGGAGGCACCATGAATGCCCTCCGTCGCCACCTGGTGCGTATCGATGGCCCCTGGCGTGAAATTCCCGATCGAGGGGCACCGAGGACACCACGCGAAACCAGGAACCTGGAGCTCCTCACGCACCACGCGTGGAGGGGGCACCGCCCTGGTCATCCAGGCATACGGGTAGGCAGCCCCCTGCGTGCGGTTCCAACCGAAGCTCTCCTCCCTGGGCTCGGATCGCAACGAGCCACCTCGGCACCAACCCTCGCCATCTTGGACCTCTCCTGGCTAGTCTGGTCAGTCACGGGAAGAGACCACGAAGGACGCCTCGGGGGTACGCAACCAGACCCGACACAAGTGCTAGCCTTCCGCTTCGCGAGTATCACCCATGACCCCAGTATAAGGAGGGAAAGACTGGACGCAGATGATCCCTCCGTGGCGGAAAGGCAACTAGCGCGTCTCGAGTACGCCGCCATGGCGACTGCAGCGCACCACTGCGACATAGGTATGGAACTTCCGAATGGATACGACACAGACAGCATGCTCTCGCCCACCAGGTCTCCCGGTGACGCTGTGCCCTCGCACAGTAGCGGCCCTAACCGACCAGACGGTACCCAGGACCCCATGGACGACGAAACCAGGGCGTACGCACATAGAGTCCTAATCCACGAGCGCAGGCAAAACATAGTTCACTTTCTGGACCACGGGGATATCAGACAGTGGGCCATCAGGAGGGGTAGTCTCGAGCGGGTTGGGGACGATGTGCACTCGAGACGACAAGCAGGTAGAGGCCCAGGACCATGGGCAGAGCCAGCCCTAACAGGAGTAACGGCCAGCTCAATGGGCATCCCTGGGGTAGCGATCCAAGGTGGCGACAGAAATGACAACGCATGGCCCTGGTCCACCACAGCGCACCGCCTGCTTCTACAGGACTTCTTTTGCCCGACGCAACGGTGCGACTTCTGCGGGTCGTGGATGCTTCGAGACCCTACGGGCCGACACTGCATCACCTGCCAGAGGTTGGCCAACCCGTGGAGCTATAACGGGGGCGAGCGGTCATCGGGCGACCCCCACCAGGTTCACCCCAGCGCCGACACGGAACAACCACTCAACAGGCACGCACTCGACCTTCTTGATAGCACCTTGCTACTACAGCTGGTCAGGGCAGGCATGCGGTATGCCCCAATCGCAGAGCACCTCTACTCCCCAGCTCAACCGGGCCCCGCTGATTTCACCCCGACCTGGCTCGTGGGCGAACTCCTGGGAGCCTGGAGACACATGGTGGCCCAAGCCTCCGGGTTGGCGGAGATCTGGGCCAACGACGGCACCATCGGCAGGGCAGAGTTTGGAGGCGAGTGGCAACTGCGCACAGCAGTGGTCTCCCTTGCCCTACTTTGCTCCGCGCCAGACTCCTGGGCCCTTAATGCCTGCCAAAAAAATACGCCGCGTCCTTAGGACTTGCCCAGAGGGACGATTGGACGGCTGTCTCCCACCGCAGCTTTATCACGAAGACCCGAACGCGCACCCACCACCGCGCTGGAGGGGTCCCCCAGTGAGCAGGCCAACCGCGACGATCACGGTAGGACCGAACACTGTGACGACCTGGACGATCTGCGCTGGCTAAACACCACCATCGGCGGTGACCACCTGGACCGAGCAATAAGCGACACACGAAATGACGTGGACCTCAGCAGACGCTGGTGGCACACCAGAGACAGCCCACACGCCCAGGCAGCTGAGGTTATGAGAGGAGCGCTACAGGCTGCAGCACGCACCGACTGGCGCCCACTACATGCCCAAATGGGGCAAGGAACCCCCCTGGGAAACCTCGTTACAGACGCCGTCATCCGACGCCTAGAGTCAGACAGTGGTACCCGTGACCACGAACACGCGGAGCGAACCAGTGGCGGATGCGTCCCCATGGACGTGGACGACCCCTGGCGCGGCGGAAGAAGCTCCACCAGCGGAGATGGAGGCAGAGAAACAGCCCTCTACAGACCTCCCCCGATCCCGCGCAAGGCCTTTCCCCCGCTGAGCGGTCCCAGCGAGAAGCGTTCGTCGACGAGGTACACCGAATCAGGAGGATGGTGGCCAGTGACTCCGTCACCCCAGGCATGCGGTGGAGCCGGATCCTGGTCCCCTCCATATAGGGCACCGCCACAGACAGGGGTCGCATCGTGCTCGAGCAGGCGTTTAGGTCCACCAATATCAATACCAATATCATCAACCAGGCAGCCACATGGTGGAGAGCGCGAGACGTCCTCTCATACAGGGACGCCCAGGTAGTCCTTGCGTCAGAGGCAGACACATCCTCCAGGGCCACTGGACCCACGCTTGAGGCACCCGAAGCGGGCAGCTACATTGCGCCACGGCTTCAGGAGTGGATGATGGAGCAACTAGACGCGAGTGGCTCCCTTCAGACAGACATCCTGTCAGGGGATCGGCAGGCAGTAGAAGCGGGAGCGAGGGTGCGAGCGGAGCAGGCCAGGACCGAGCAGAGAACGAATCCAAGGAACCAATGGCCTACGCAGGTAGGAAGGGCACGGCTCGGAACAGAGGCCGCGGCTGCGGAAGCTGCGAGCACAACCACCCCCTGGCACGCGGACATACGACAACTGAGCAATCGAGCGAATGTTGCTGTCCCCCAGGGCAGACTACCACCAGGCAGCACGAGAGAAAAACACCTGGACAGACTCATCCGCACGCTAGACGCAAGACAGCGGGACGAGGAGGGCGCAGGCAGGGGGGCCATGCCCGCCCCCGAAGGAAGAACCTCCGTCAATGGCGACCAGGCGCAGCGCCTCGCTCAGAGCATGTTACTAGACCACAGAGCTAATGGGCAACCAGGCCCCTGGATCTCCAAAGCCCTGTGGCTCTGCCTGGCACACACTACTTCCCCCTCCTGAGGCCAGTACTGATTGTGCGAGCGCTGGACTCCCGGCCTTGCGACTTACTCTACCAGTGGATGACGAGAGCCGAGATGCACACGCCGGAAGACGTGGTTACCTGTCTCAGCAGGGAGGTGCCAGGAGCAAATCTGGCGCC
The DNA here is from genome assembly GCA_963575745.1 of Prorocentrum cordatum. NCBI lineage: Eukaryota > Dinophyceae > Prorocentrales > Prorocentraceae > Prorocentrum > Prorocentrum cordatum. The sequence continues at coordinate 100,859 of CAUYUJ010016369.1, forward strand.
ATACTCCGAGCTCAGTAACCTGCAAATCCAGGCCCTCATGAGTCACCTCGGCGAGGCGGCCTGTCTGACGCATCTCGACGCGAGCGTCTCCGCCAGAGCTCTCATCGAGAGTCTGGGAGACGGCCTTGCCCGGATCGGCCACCCCCCCGGAGACAATGCCAGACTTCCCCCAGAGAACATGGACGCTGTAGAGGTCCCCTCCTGGGACCTTGACGAGGGAACCCCCCTATGCATTATCTGCAGCGAAAATATTCTGGGCACTGCGGAAGTCCTGATGCCATGCGGCCATTTGTTCCATGCTGAGTGTCTGAGTCAGTGGAGGGTGGGTCAGCCGACGCAGGCCCACACCTACGGAAGATGCTTCCCAGTAAACTGCCCCAGCTGCCGCTCGAACGACAGGGGTAGCATCACCGTAAGACTGCCAGGACGAGTCTGCGACGCCGACGCCGCTGCCGTGGCGGTACCACCAGACCTGCTGCAACTACGGGACGGTGCCCTAGCCCCGCTGCGGCCGTTCCTGGGTCTACACGAGCTAGCCGAAGCGGTCAGGCATTTGGCCCAAGACCTGGACTGCCTTAGAGCGCAGACGCTATCGATTCGACGGCCCCACACATATGTCACGCTTGCGGACACGCGCAGAATCCACGAGAATGTGAGCGAGAGGAGGTCCACACAGGAGAGGGAGCAACCCCAATGGATGTGGACGGAGCCCCGCCCGACGGCGGAGCCGGCCCGGACCCTGATGATACGCAAAACAGCTCGCAAAGCCCTGGATCACCTCTGCCAGCAGGACCTCCCGGTCCCACCAGCAGGGCCGACAGGATACGACAAGCTCCACGGATCACATTTGGAAGATGGGCCTTACTTCTCGGACGGAATCCTCCCGAGGACGAACCCAGAAAGAGAGGACCACTGCGGTTCCCCGTGAGCCTACTAACCACGGCGGTCCGAGACATTGCAGCCGATCTGGTAGTCTCCAGAACTGCGTACGTTGGCGATCGAGTCGCCGATGAAACTGGGGTCACATCTGCCCTCGCTGGCCCCGACGCTTGGGAGCAGATCAAAGCCCTGGTCATGGAGCGCAGAGATCAGTCCCCTGGGAGCGCCGTCCCAACGATCCTCATGGTAGACGCGCAAGCTGCACAGACTGGCGGCAGCTTCTTCAGCGGGAGGTCCGTGCTGCGTCCTCGCCCTGGCCACCGAGGGAGTGCCATCCCCTGGAGGACCGGACCCATCGAGCTCGCGACCCTGGCAAACGCGCAGTGGGGGTACAGAGCGACCAGCAAGATCACTCACCTCGCCCCGATTGGCTACCCCTATCGAACCGGCAAGCCCAGCCCGCCGATGCAGCAGCTGTTTGCGGCGCAATTCGACATAGCAGGTAGGACACTTCGCACAATTCTGCCCCCGTCTATAGTCGTACACTGGGGAGGGAGATCTGGGGACACCTCCGACGCCCTACACGTATTAACCCCTGAGAGCGGCAACGACGGCGTCGTCGCGCAGATCATGCGGTGGAAGGAAGAGCTGAGACAATCCAGCAACGGTACGATTACAGCCGAGTGGGTCACCACGAGAGTGCAGCTCCCCAGGGACGAATTGCTAAGGCACCAAGGACTCGAGATACTCTTCCACCATGTACTTCGCTGTGGGGCAGCGAGACCCATGACCGGAGATGACGGCCTACGTGCCCCCCTGGACAACCTACAGGCAGCAGCCCAAATTACCACGCTGGCCCACCCGACTGCGTGCATCTGGAGAACCCACGAGACGAGCGACTCAGTGCACATCCCTGTCCCTTCCAGAGCAGCATGCCTGGCTCACGCCATAGCTTCTGCGAGAGCCGGGGCCATGGGGCACAGGGTGGGTATCTGTGGAACAGGACTACTCCTCCTAGCTACTCCCGAGAGGATCGCCGCCCCTGTCCTGAGGCACCTTCGCGATGAGCTCCCGCGTATATTTGGAGATGGATCCTCCTCACCAGCCCTGGGACCACGCCGCATCCTCCTGGAAGGACCCCGGGACGGCGGACCCTCCTTCGTTCGCCTCTCCGACCCCGAGGACGGCTTCCACCTGCGGTGGAACCTGGCCGACATGGGACAGACACGGCCTGCTGACGTCATGCAAGCCGTAGAGGCCACCACCGGACCCGACGCCGTCGAGCAAGTCTCCACTGTGTACGCCTGGTTCCCCGACGTCTCGGACTATAGGTGCATGACGCAAGTCCGCACACGCCTGGCGGCGGCAGACGCCGTGGCAGCGGCCTTTGTTGGCACCAGCTGCATAGTGATCGGTGCCCAGACAGTCAGGATCTCCCCTGCGACGCCGAGCAGGGATCCTATGCACAGAGCGGCCGCCGTCTCCAGAGCACAGCAGGAGCACGTGGACGCCCTGGCCAGCACCTCCGTCCGACAAGCCCCCAGGCGCGCCATACAGCCCCAAATACTCGAAATCACCACGATGGATAGGCACGGCGCCCAGCTCGGATAAGTGCGCCTGCGTAGTATGCGCCCGGATGCTTGGCTCCCCAGGCACAGTACGCTTCGGCTCTATTCAGCGGCTGTGGGCTCGGCGAATGCGCAAATACTAACTCGACTCAAGCCACTAGCAGACGGCCCGAACGGAACCTCGCACCCAGCCAACACCAGGGCCGCCCCACCTGTCATCACAGACGACTGGCTACGAGACAACGCCAATGAGCAGGAACGCACCCAACACGCTACCCAGCGAGTACCTCGGAGAAGGCCTGCGGGACTACGAGACTGTCCTTCAGCCTGGGGAATACCTGCTCGCGGCAGTGGCTGCAGGGGGAGCAGTAGAGCTTACCGCTAGCGGCGAGGCAGGCTTCCTCTTCACCTCAGTCCCTACCTGGGTGGCGATACTCCCCCCCCGCAGATGCAGACATTAGAGCAGCCGCAAGAGGTGCAGACAGACCACAAGCCAGGCTGAAGCCACAACTGGCCGCTGGTCCAATACACGTCGCACGCCTGGACTCCACTCCTGCGGTGACCCCACCCCCCGCCTCCGTGGGGCTGCAGGTCAACGTGCCCACTCAGCAACCTCTCCCCAAACGCACCACCGCCTCCCTCAACCCACTCCCTGGTCCAGCCAGGCCCACACACTTCCCAGAGCTGGCCGAGGTCCTCGTGAGCACATGCAGACCCTCCCCGGGCGACCTGGCACGAGCAGACGAGGAGGCCGTAGGAATCGCGCGAGGCATGTTGGGTAGGTTCGTTGCAGTTGTCCCTGAGCAATTGGTCCACGACATGGCCCGGGGCGTGCAGCGCCGGATCGGGCTCGAAATTCGAAGGCACTTGGAAGGCCGGCCCATACAGAGGTACAACTGGGACATGTTCGCTGCAATCTGGATCCTGCAGCTCGCCAGCCCGAGAAACCTGGGCCGTGACCACGTGTGGCAGCTCATCCGTGAGCTCGGAATCCGAGGGGAGGTCACGAGACAGCTCCCGTTCACACAATGGCTCGCGCCCGAACCCGACGCCACTTATTCGGCACACCAGCCATGGCTCGAGGTCCCTGGATCTAGAGGCGCCGATGTGGACGCCGCTACTGCGCATCCCATCCCAGAAAATGTCACCAACGCCCTGGACGCCCTCATCAACAGGCTCTCAAACCTCCACTGGGAAGGGCGGCAACGCCACGATCCTGGCAGAGTGACTCGAGGGCGGAGAGGAGGCTCCCAGGCAGCCAGAACCACAGACGCGCCCGTCGACCCTCCAGGTGCTAACGAGCGCAGAAGCCGCAGCCGGGTAAACCCCGCGACCGACGCTGCAGGCACGCAAGCCAGCGCCGAGAGACCGTCAGCCACCCCAGGCCTCGGTTCGACCGCGCACCCGGCAGGCCCAGAGATGGCGACAGCGCCAACAAAACAGACGGGTGCAGGCCCTATTGCGGGGTCCGAAGGCAGCTCTGCTACGGATGCGGGTGGGACACAACCACAGACTGCGGCACCAGCACCAGGCACGGGCGCGGCACCACCATCCCTGGGCAGCACGCCAGGAGGAGACGGAGCGGTGGACAACGGCGAAGGCCGCGAGGACTACACCAGGCAAGGGCCCCCGCGGATGACCCCTGCGAATCCCGCGACAACCTGCGGGGGAACTATGCAGACCCGGGCCCCTGCAGATGAAGCGAGACGGAGCCCCGGGAGCGCAGACAACCCCGCACCAACGGATGCCCCTGCCGCGACAGCAGGAGAAAATGGGACGGGCACCGCAGGCAGTCCCGAGACCCACATTAACGCAGATCCCCCCAGGAGCGATCAGACCTCCCCAGCAGATGCGCGAGCCAACCTGGAGCAGCCCACAGCAGGAAACGAGAGGGCCGCGACACCAGACAGCGCCAGGGACAGGCAGTGCACACCAGAAGCCACCAGGGCAGCGAGCAGGGGGGAGAAGGATCCCTGACAACCGCACCTCCACGGGTCTCAACGGACCCGACACCAGCCCAGAGCAGAAGACCGCCTCCCAGCACGGTGGAAAGTTGCAGTAGCGCCCCCCTGGGTCGAGGAGATACACCGAGAAACGGGCTTGAGCTCCCACCGTGCATGGAGGCGGATTGGCGACGGGAGTGCGAAGCAATGGCGCGCACGCTCAGGCAAGCACAAGTGCAAGTCACAGACGGCACAGGTAGTCCTCCCACCGCAGACGAATGGAACCGAGTGCTGAGCGCGATAGCTTGGGCCGCTGCAATACCACAACTTGACAAAACTATGCGGGACCTGCATGAAGACCTTGGTCTACCAATGCGAATTCCAGACGCCTTCAGCGCCTGTTGGAACACCCATCCACCCCCTGGGACGCGCAACCCCATGGGTAGGAGAATGCACACGCGTTGCGGCACTAACGGCAGACGCGGCCTGTGCCCAACTACGGCAGCTTGCTGGCAACCCAGCGGCGCGCTCGGGCAGCGCGCTGGCCCCCGAGGCCCCCTTCCAGGACCTTACACCTGCCATGCTTCGCACCATTTTGCGTGCGGGCGCCGGCCCTCCATTCTCCGACGACAGAGACCAGGTCTTAAGAGAGACGGGGCCTCCGCAAGGAACCTCCGCAGAAGCGGAAACACCGCCCGTCGCGCCAGCACGCCCAGACGCGCACGCGCACCGGCCGAAACTGGCGGGAGCACAACAGAGACCGCTGCAGCCAGGCGTGGCCGAACCAGAAGCGCGGCCGGATCACGACTGCTTGGAGCTAGTGCTCAGCCACGCAGCACCGCTGCCGCCAGGGCGCACAGAAGCCCGCCCCGCCGAGCTCCCCGGGGCACGGCGGAAGACGCACGTAGGCAACCCCACGAGACACTTCCCGAGCCAGACCAGCAGGCAACACCAGCAGGGAAAGATCCACCAGACCAGGCACCAGGACACCCAAATCCAGGACCCTGGTCGATCTCTGGGAGCGCACCAGCCATCGAGCGGGCGATGGCACCCCTTCCGCCGTCGCAGGCCGCGGCATCACAAGGCAAGCATCCAGGCCAGCAAGTGCAGAGGACGGCCAAACACGCAGAGCGCGGCCCCGACCAGCAGGGTTCACACCAGACGAGTCCACCGCAGCTCCCCAGCCTGCCGACGTACTCCAACAGGTATGGGAGCGCCACAGAGACGAACGGACCGGTCTCTCCCCAGTCGCCCCCGCAGACACTACGCTTGCTGCGTACCAAATTGCAGGTCTGGAGAACACGCAGATCATCGGCACGCTCAGGACTCTTCAGCAGGACGGCATTGTTTCCCTCTGCCCCACCGACGACGCCTGGGATATCTCGGGACACCTCAGGCTCCATACAAACGCCGGCCCTGGACAAGGCGACGACTGGACACTCGATTTCACTCAGCAGGCAAGAGCCCGAGTTGTGGACCCGAGACCGAACCCGTGTGCGGCCACAGGACCAAGCCTACACCTCGTCTCACTCTTCGATGGATGGGGACTGGCAAGACTAGCGATCGGTGACCTCATGGCAAAAGTCGCCACGGTTCCACGCTTCAGATCCTCCGCCTTTGTCGAAATTAACGAAGTAGCCGCATCTCGAGTGGAGAGGCGCTGGGACCGCGACAACGCTACACGTGGTGATGGAGGCCCTCCGCACGAGAGGCTAGGAGTCGACGTCTGGGACCTGCTAAGGGGAGAGGAGGATCAGAATTCCTGGTCGATCCATCCACCTGCGAACCCTTGACCCTGGAAGCCTCCTGGTCATCATTGCCGGACTCCCATGTACAAACCTGTCCTCAGCAAGCCAACACGGAGGATGGGACGGACTTGCCGGCTCCCAGTCGGTGCACTTCTTCGTCGTGCCGCTCCTGTGGGGCATCGCGCGCAGGCTACGGCCGGACGTCCGCGTCCTAGTGTGCTGCGAAAGCCCAGCCACGATGCAAGCGGCACACAAGCAGGCAATGTGTACGGCCCTGGGCGGTACGCCTCGATGCTGCCTCCTCAGTGGCTAGCCCAAGAGACCGCCTCTGGCTCAGTAATTGTCCTCCCGCTGAAGATTCCGTCACGTATCCCAGACTCCCGAGCCCCTGGGAAAAACGGTGGACATCCCGACCAGACGGACGCATCCCCACTTGGACCCAGTCCAGAGCCCCGGCCAGTGCCCCCGAAGCCATAGTCCCGAGCAGCTACCAGACGCACCCATTGTGCCTCCTGTACAGCGAAGACAGCAGCTACAGGTGGCTTCTCCGCACTCTCGCCGACACCAGGAACGGCATCAAGAACATCCTCGCGGAGACGGGAGCCGAGCGATGCTTCCAGGGCTGCACTGAGGGGCTGGCTCTCGTCTGTCAAGGCAGAGAACGGGAGAGTCTAGCCAGCGAAGGAAAGGTCAAGGCGTGGGCAGGATGGCTGCTTGCGCACGGAAGAGAGCATGGACTCAGGGTCCCATCCCCGAAGAGCGGGCTCGAGCAGTGGGCCTCGGGTCCTACTACCGGTCCTTAGCCATCAGGGGGAGAATGCTCTACGACGCCGTTGGCATCAATTGCGACCCAAGGTGCCTCCAACGTAGACTCGTTTCCTCCATCCTGGCATGGAGCAGGGACGAACCCATACCCGGACAGCAGCATGCTGCACCGACCGAGAGGCACGTGTGGACCGCATGGAGACAGGCGCGCAGCTTCGCGAACAGAAACTGCCCTTGGGCACCGCTCGCCGAAAACCCCTTCCCAGACGACATAGTACGAACCATGCTGCAGCAGCAGCATGTCCAGCCCGGGCTGCCGTTCCCCTAGACTCGCCTGAAGACCCACGGTCGCTCTACCGCGTCCTCGGTTCTCCCCCGACCACGAATCTCGTACCGGGGGCGAGAACTAGAGCATGGCAAGCTGCCAGCTCTTCCCTGGGTCGTGCCTTGGCACTGCACTGTAACTACACCGTCCGGCGGCCACGGTCCCTCTGGGCTTACCTACACGCTACCGCCTGGGACAACCCCACATGGGCGGACATGTGTGGGGATCGGTCTTTGCGGACCTTGGTAGACGCAATTGCTAACGCCATACAGTCCGGCACGCTCAAACTGGGCTGCTGGAGCGTCAGATACCTCAAAAGTACGACAGCACACAAGAACATGATCAAGCACGCCTTTCTGACGCAGATGACCGCCAACGGGAGAATTGGACTCATTCAGGAGACCCACTGGACTGAGCATGAAGCGGCCGTCTGGTCCACCATGTTCCACGCTCGCACGCTTATCGCATCGCCTGCCTACATAGGACCGGCCGGGGGCCGCGCCGGCGGGGTGGCAATCCTCATCCCGCACGGCACGGCGCTTGTTCGGTCTGAGGATATTGTCCCTGGGCGCGCCGTTGCAGCCACGATCAGACGAGGTGAACGCACCTACCGCCTGGTGTCGGTGTACCTCCCTCCGTCCAGGAAGTCCGAAACCATAGATGCCATTCGTCAGGCCATCGAGAGATGGGATGACACCCCCACGTACTGGGGGGGTGACATGAACATACAGGTTGACAACCCCAGAAAGGCGAAACCGACGATGCTGCGGCCCTCACCGACCTGCTCGCGCAGACAGGATCGAGCGTCTGGCACTGCGACGGCCCCACCAGGGTTGACGCAGACAACGAGTCGCGAATCGACATCCTCGCTTGCCCTTACCGACAGCTTGGGGACTATGGAGTCAGGAAAGCATGGAAACCGTCAGTATCTGACCACGCCATCCTGTACCTGGAGCCACAGGGCGCCCCCAGAACCCGCAGAGACAACACCATACGGGCCGGTGGCTTGCGCCTCCTGCCGGGCGAGGCGCAGGCTGAACTAAGAGCCCTCTGCACCTTCCTCGAGCGTACCTTCGGACTGCCCGACATCGACCTGACCGGACTCCTGCAACCTGCCGACTGGGTCCGTCCGGCGGCCCCTGGTCAATTCCCAGCAAGACACACCCTTCACGCAGATCCGCGGGGTCAGGGTCCAAAAACATAGGGGATTTGCTATATTTCTGAAATTCGGTGCCACCCCTCACGCACATCCATCGCAAGGCGTGGTAACCCAAACTGCGAGTACTCCCTCGGCCCTTTAATCCCAAGGTGTGGTAACCAAGCTCGTAAACCATACACGTCTTACCAATCGCCCTGTGTGGTAACCCCTCTTGTGATCAGTTGGTTTTGCCGATTGCGAATCGGCCTCGCATGAAATTCCGATACTGCTGCACGACAGCGCCAAAGACTTAGCTCTTCCATGGCCCATTCTCCGAGAGAGGGGGCCGGCGGCAGGGGGCGTGTTTGTATATGTATGTACGTATGTACGTATGTACGTATATACGTATGTACATATGTACGTATGTATGCATGCATGTACGTATGCATGTATGTATGTGTATATAGGCGCATACGTACATAATTGTATAAAAACATATATATTATATATATATATATATATATATATATATATATGTGTATATATATGCATATACATATTTATATGTACACATGTATATATATATATGTGCGCATATGACTATGTAAGCATGTAGTAGTTGCGTTTCCAGACATACGTACACACATAAAACCAACACATGCACACTAACATATACATATACGTACGTACATTTATATCTGCATATGGAGGAGGAGGAGGACGGACTGACGATGAGTAAGGAGAGTGAGGATGATGAAATGGAGGAAGGATGAGGAGGGGGAGGGGACGACGAATGAAGGATTTATAATAAGGGGGAGGAAGGATGGTGGAGTAATGAGGAAGGAGGAAAAAGGAAGGAGTATCCGTATTGATGAATAAGGTGATGAGGACAAAAAGAGGATCAGGATCAGGATCCAGCTAATGGGGTTCAGATCACCACCGCCGCCAAACGGGACGCCTGCTGCCGACCATTCGCGCACTCTGAAGGGTCTGAATTCGACCAGATGCGCTGTGCCAGACCAGCGCTCTTGGCACGAGGCCGCACTGCCCCCATCAAGGTCATCCTAGGGGAACATCAGGGGCCCTCCGAGGGACCAGGGCCACGGGCTCTTCCCCGACCCCGAACTCTCTCACTCCTCTGCAAGATGACGGTGAGCGCCTTTCGCTCCCGCCCGTCGCTACTCCCCTTCAGAGCTCTGAATTCTGAACGCAAGAATTCGCAGGCAGACGCCCCGAATTCAACGAGGGGGGGGAGGTGCCCCGCGCCCCGCCCGCCCGACGCCGAGGCGAGGTTCACGCATCCTCTCCTTCCCGCAGCGGCGGCAGCAGCATCTGCAGCAGCCCCCCCCGCCACCTCCTTCCCCTACAAAAACTTGCCTCTGAGGTGTCATACTCCTCCCCGCGACATTGCGGCGAGGAGGCGCGCGGCGCCCCGCTCGAGCGGGCCCCGCGGGGCGGAGCCTGCCTTCCTCGCCGCCTTCCTCCTCTGCGCGGGGATCTGTGCGCGCAGCCGCTCGAAAATGCACATCTCGGCCGTCGCGCGGTCGAAGCAGGCCACGAGGCGACCCTTGCACACGGGGCCCACGGGGCCCTTGTTCCTCTTCCACTTGAAATCCGGGATCAGCTCGGCCAACTTCCGGGGGGGCCGATGGCTGGGCGATTTTGCGGTAGAACTCTTCGATCGCCCCCTTCTCCCCCCAGTCAGTCCTGGCCTGCTATCCACGTCACGAGCGCCGCGAAGATCTGCGCGTGGCGCGCGCGGGGGCCCTCGACTTTCGTAGTCTGGGTTCTCTCCTTCGTTTTTCTGATGTTTGAGGGCCCTGGACTCTTCGTTGTGCGCTTTGCCTGCGTCCCCCAGCACTTTGTGGAGTCCGTCTTCTCCCCCTGGCACGTCTATCTCGCGCGTCATGCGCGCTGCGCCGGCGAGTTCTGCGAGCTCCCTCGAGCTCGTCAGAGCGAGGCGCGTGGGGATCATCAGCAACTCTCTGAGGGCGGCGTCTCCTCCCTTCTTCGCAGCTTCTGCGACCTCGGGCTTGAGTTTCATGGACTTGCGCTCTCCGTCGCCCGACGCGGGCGCCCCCTTTAGCCAGGCCGGCGCCTCGAGGGGCATCGCGAAAACGAACGCCGGAAGGAGGCTGGGCCGGACGAGGCGCATACTCGAACAAATTTATACGGAGGGCCTCTGGGTTCTCGGCCGCTGTCTTGCGCAGCGCGCACGCACGACAAGGAAGCGGGCCCCGCGACCTCTCGAAACGCAGCGCCCCCCTTCGTCGGACACGCCCCCGATATCATACCAGGCGCAAAGTGTCGAGCAGCCGTGATCTTACTCTGGAGCGCCCCCCGACATACAATGCATTGGTTCGTGCGCGTCAAGACTTGCGCGAGAGAGCGAACATGGCGGCGCGCGCGACGGTGGTTCGACAACTGCGCCCGCGTCTCAAAGCGCGCGTCGCGCACCTCTCCGCCCTCCTCCTTCCGGTTGCACACCCGCGGCTCAACCTCCCCCTCTCCTTCCAGCCACGCGAGATCATCATTCTCAGCGTGCGCGGGGGGGGGGCTGCCGACCAGGTGAGGGGGTGCTCTTTCTCATCGGGCGCCAGCGGATCTCCGCGAAGTCGAAACGAATGAACTCTCAAGCAATCTGACTCTACAGTGCGAGACGGGGCCGCGGACGGCAGGGGCAAGACAGGCGACTCATCCACCAACGCGCTGGCCCCCTGGAAATCCTCGGCCGCCCTGCGATCCCACGGGGAAGCCCCAGGAGAGAGCCCCGAATATGTCCGCGGGGTATAACTTAATGTCTGACACACCAACTGCCCAAAGAAACCGAGTTATTGACTAGATTGGCCAGTTTTTTATTGCCCGCCGCCGAAGCCAGCGCCGCGCGAGCATCTCGGCATCGGACGACACGAGCTTGCAGTTGTCTAAGAGCCCCCCCCCCCCCCCCCCCCCAGCCCCTGATATCATCGCCCTCCCTGTCGCGCGCCTTTCCCTTTTGATCCGCCCTGCAGAAATACCCTAGCCTGTCATCGAGCTGTGTGTGCTGCGATTTCGTCATCAGCCTGGTTTCCAGTCCGCTAAGTAAGGCATTGTGAGGTAGCCGGATGAGCAGGCATCTTTTGAATCTCCAGGGAAGCGATAGTTGCCAGATGCCTCCATGACACCAGAAAGCACTCGAGGCTGAGTTAAGGCGAAGTGGGAGCTCAACCCCTGTTCCCCCATCAGGACTCACCCTGGGGCCCAGATACCGTGTCTCTTGCTTGGCGCTGCCTCCCAAGTCTCCATGACTATATATAAACACATCTATATTTGTATATGTATATGTATATATACATACATATATATATATGTACACACCGCCTCCGATACCGAGCAGCATCTGCACCTTCGATCCTGGCCAGGAATTCCTGCTTTGAGACGTTCTGGGCATAACCCATCTGCGCCAGCTCCGAAGTAAGTTTGGAATATGAGACGGCTAGCTGCTGAGCAAAATCCTTCAACTGGCACTCTTGTGGCGCCACGTCGAACTTCCACAAATCGTCTGCAAATTTCCGCAAAGAGAGGTCCACGACGGAATTTTTCCACCTACGCCCGAGAAAGTTCATGAGTGCAGGTTTGATCTGACTTAACCAAGCAAGGATGGGGCGCCGAAGTGCGCCTTGAAAAGGGTCGCCCATCAATCCTCCGTGACAGGGTCGCCCATCAATCCCCCCTCTCCCGTCTTGATCAGCAAGTCTCGATCGGCACTCGGGGGGCTGATAGTTGCCTCTCGGGATCTCTGAATAGCTAATCTGCGATCCCCCCCCCCTCGAATACTGCTGCGCCGTGAATTCCAGCCCCCCCCCCCCCCCCCCCCCAACCCCCGCATGCACATGCATTGGATAACCGTCTCCTCGCCCGCGCGAAACCACGGTCGAACGGGTCGGGAGGTGCCTGCAGCATATCAGCGAAAAACATATTCCCAAGAGGTGGCAATATGTGCACCACTCTCATCCCTGCAGGTCCAGGTCTACTTGGCTTCCTCAGCGCACAACCCGAGATCCTTTGCCAGAACGCCGGTACACGTTCATTGCGTCGGATGTTCCGGGGCCCAGCCACCAGGAAATCACGAAATATTCTGATAGCAGGTAGCTCAGGCTGAAACCCAAGACCACGTCCAGTACGATTGGAAATCTGTCGCAGAGGATGTAGACATAGCTGCCAAGGCTCCGCGGGCGTCGTTCCTTCTGGTACTGCTCGTCGTCGTGGTGCCCGTCGGGATTGGAATCCAATCCTCTCGTAATCTTCCTACGCAGCACACACGCAATGGCTTCTGTCAAAGGCGGCATCGAGGTTTTGAGCTGCTGCTGTTGCCAGGCATTCCACTCAATCTCCGTGGCGCTCATTCCTCCGTCACGCCCTGCCCGTTCCCTGTGCTGTAGCCATTCTGCTGCGGCGGGGGGCGCTCCTCTGAATGATCTCGAATCTCTCTTCTTCGGCCCAAAGCGACATCTGGCAGCAAAGCGGCTCAGCCCCATCGCAACAACCACTTGTCTCTGCCCCCATGACTCGTATATCTCCTGTTCCAATCCTTCTCGTCCCTCTGAACATGGTTATGTCGTAACTTCTTCATCTGCTGACTCAACTGCTTCAGCTCCGTCTCTACGTGATCCAGTCCAACTCCAGCTGATATCATCACTCTCAATGTACACCGTTCTGCAAGAAACTGTCTGCGTCGAAGTGCGCCATCTTGATATCGCTTCGACATCTGACCCCGCTAAAACAAATCCTTCCCACAACTAGCCATCACTTCTTCCAGGAATTCAAAACCTTTGTCTGGGTTCGAAAGAATCACCGAACAAATCCACTCGTGCTCCGCCGCCGTCAACTTCTCAACCACTGCTGATACAAAGGCTGCTCTTCTGTCGCCGTACTTTAGTGCATCCATGAGTTTGTCCCGATCTCATATCGTCACTTGGGTGAGCTCTCTGGTATGCCAATATGTCTCCCATCCGATCGAAATAAAGACTGGCAGGTGGTCACGTGGTCCTTTTTCCTTGTAATGCTTGCAACTGCTTGCCTAACTTGTGAACTGGGTGACGTCTCGCGATACAATATTGTACCCCACGCGCGGCCAAGCAGAAATCAATCAGACTGCACGTGTTGGGTCCAAAGTACGTGAACTCCCGCGGCCCGAGACTACTTGCAACGACCAGCTGGTGCCGATCCGCCAAGATAAGTAGTTGTTCTCCCGCTCCATGTCTTCTCGCCTCTCGGGTCGCCGTGGGGGCGTTAGAATCACTCTGCGCTCGCTGCCAGCTTCCACTCTCCTTCGTTTCTCCGATACCGTCGTTGGCGTCAATAGATACCATCGGCTAGCATCTCTGGGGCATCTCATTCACCACAGCATTCATCCAATCTCTCAAGACTCAAGCATTCATCCAATCTCTCAAGACTCAAACGGTCTGCATATACAATGCGATGTCTCCACGCTTCCAGGGCCGGCGGCTGGGGGGGGGGAAGTACGCCGTCATCACCAACAAGTCGATCGTCCCTCTCTTAATACGTCTCGCAACACATATCCCCCCGCTGATGGTGGGCTTGGCCATGCTCTGATCATATCGTTCTCTCGGCCCCTTCTCCCAGCACGATCATGACCCCACAGCTTTTGTTCGTATATTGCCCAGGAACAGCTGCACACTCATAGATCCTCCTCCTCTGGATGGCAGATACAAGTGCGTTCTCAGGCTCTCTTCTGATAGACGTCGTGCCGATCAGTGCGACTACGTCCAGGGAGGAGGTCTGCATCAGGATCTCCTCGAGGCGGCTCCCCGAGGCCCACATCGGATTCCACCCAATCGCTCGCAACATCACCAGCAGTCCAATCGCTCGTAACATCGCCTGGCCGCCAGCTCGACTCGGGTGCGGGATTAACCATCAAGTGAAGGGTGGGGCATGGCGCGGCCGCTCGGCCAAACTCTCCGACATAGATGGCGGCTGACAAAGGAGGAATGAGGAAAGAGGATGAGGATGAAAGAGGATGAGGAGGAAGGGAGATGCAGGAGGGGGAAGGGAGGAGAAAACCCACCGCCCTCGTGAAACCGCCACTCCTCACGAGAGAGGTTTAAGAGGAGGAGGAGGAGGAGGAGGAGGAGGAGGAGGAGGAGGAGGAGCAGGAGGAGGAGGAGAAGGAGGAGGAGGAGGAGCAGGAGGAGGAGGAGGAGGAGGATGAGGGGGAGGGCCTGCAAGACGAGGAACAAGAAGGTCAGGCCATCCGCGGGTGCCGCTCAGAGGGGCCCGAAGAGGTCCACCTCTGGCTGGGGAGGCGTGACCGACAGCAGCACGGCGAGCGCCATGAGGCCCGACGTGAAGAAGCGCCGCCCCCTCTGCGCCTGTGGGCCCAACGATCCGAAGGTCCGGCAAAATTGGAGCGGCCGGTTCTGGGTCGTGTTTGGCCTCAGAGGGGCCCTCGCCGGGCCCCGGGACCGTAACAAAGACTGCTCAGGATCCAAAGCCGGCCCTACCAGGAAGTGGTCCTTCGGGGGTCGACGCATCGAATAAAATGAAGCGCTTGATGAACAGGAGGGGCCGGCAAGCACCGCCCCCCAGCCTCGAGATTCCAGCCTGCAGCCTCCGACCCACAAATGCTCCTCTCGCCGCCGTTCCCCTGCTCATCCTCCGCCTCTTCTCCTCCTCCTCATCCTCCTCCTCGATTGGATTCCGCTTGATCGCGTGGGGGGGAAGCGTCACGCACCGCGGGAGGGGCTACCAAGTGCATCACGCGCAGGGCCAATCGAGAACCCCCATTGAAAACGAAGAACACACAAACTTACCCATCCGACAGACGACTTACGACCAAAAACTCATCACCCAAGCCAATACTGCCGAACTAAGCGCAGATGATCCGCCCATCACCAAGCCTTTCACTTCAACGCGACGAGCAAACAACCGAAAGACCAGAGATAACCTCATGACACCCTGGAAGACTGCAAACTTGAGCGCTGCCCAGGGCTATCGGTCAAAGCCAGGATAGCCATGATAAAAGCAGGTGGCGAGTCGGCAGACTAGTCACGATATATCACACGCGGAGGATACAGGTATAACAGATAGTGAGCATGAGTATAGCAGCGTATATGTACCCATGGAGCGCGGTTCCTGCCATGCTCCCCCATCCTAGCTGTACACGTCCTTCATTTCTAATCGCGTTCATTTCTAACTGTGCTCGTTTCTAATTGTTCCTGGCCCCCTAGTGGCCAGGAAGAGGCCCAGGATAGAACGATTAGAAATGAAAGGATCGTGGCCCCCAAAAATCAAAGAACAATCGAATACTTAGAAATGAACCATGCGTTTATCCCTTCGTCACGTTTCCAGTCATACATCGCCGTGACGAAAATGTCTTTCAATACGCCTTTTGAAATGACGCGCTCGTGCGGAATAGTTCGGAGTAGTTTTACTAAAACTACTCCGCGCGCAATCGCATCCCGCTCGATAATTTATATGGTTTGGCGCGGAGTAGTTTCCGATTCCGTTTTGGGGTCGCAGAGATATTAACGTCTACGGAATCGGAAACTACTCCGCCGAATGATCCCAGCATCATGTCATGTTAGGAATCTTGAGAGGGATGGGAGAGATCTTCATCGTAACAAATTGAAGAAACTTTGGTCACGGCTGTGTAGAGCTTTTCCTTCACACCAGCGGACCCGACTGGAGCGAGCGCGCTCGCGCACGCGCGCTTGCACGAGATAGCTCATGCGCGGCCTTGCGTGCCAAATCCTATCGTAATTGGTTTTGGTTCTTTTCCAAAGAACTCTCCCTGACACTCCGGCGCGTCCCGCCGGCCACCCGGAAAGGACCTCAATCCAGAAAACAAATCCTCCCAAACAGCTCAAGATGGCCTCCAAGACGGCCACGTTAGCCCAAGATGCCCTCCAAGTCCGCCCAAGATGGTCCAAGACGGCCTCATGACGGCCCAAGAGTCCAAGATATCTCCAAGTTCGCCCAAGAGGCCCCCAAGACGGCCCAATACGACCCAAGAGGCCTCCAAGATGTCCTCCAGGAGAATCCGAAGAGGCCAAAATCATTGATGATCTGAAAGGTTTTTGAAACATTTTGGCATGTGTCTCTTCTCGGCATTCCGACGGGTCAAGACGGCCCAAGGGGCCCCCAAGATCGCCCCAAGATCGCCCAAGAGGCCTCCAAGAGAGACCCTTGATGGCACAAGGGCCCCCAAGACGGCCCCAAGAGGGCCCCAAGAGGCCTCCAAGATGGCCACGATAGCCTCCAAGACGGCTAAGATGGCCCCAAGATGCCTCCAAAACAACCTAAGGTGCACCGAAGACGGCCTGAGATGGCCTCCAGATGGCCTGAGACGGCCCAAGAGGCCCCCAAGAGGCCTCCAAGACGGCCCAAGAGGCCTCCAAGAGGTCCTCCAGGAGTGCCTGACGAGACCAAAACCGTTGACGTTCCTTGGGTGTTTGAAGGATTTTGGTTCGGGCTTCTTCTCGACATTCCGACGCCTCAAGACGGCCCAAGAGGCCCCCAAGATCGCCCACGAGGCCTCCAAGATGGCCCTATGACGGCCCAAGAGGCCCCCAAGACAGCCCCCAGAGGGCCCAAGGGGCCTCCAAGACTGCCAAAATGGCCTCCAAGAAAGCTAAGATGGCTCCCAGATGCCTCCAAAACGGCCCAAGATGCACCCACGACGACCTAAGATGGCCTCCAGATGGCCCAAGACAGCCCAAGAGGACCCGAAGAGGCCTCCAAGACAGCCCAAAAGGCGTCCAGGAGATCTTCCAGGAGGGCACGAAGAGGCCAAATTCATTGAGTGTCCTTAGGTTTTTGAAGGATGTTGGCATTTCTTCTTCTCTGCATTGCTTCTTCTCTGCACTCCGACGGCTCAAGACTGCCCAAGGGGCTCCCAAGATCGCCCAAGAGGCCTCCAAGATGGCCCATGACGGCCCCAAAGGCCCCCAAGATGGCCCCCAGAGGGCCCCAAAACGGCCCAAGAGTCCTCCAAGACACCCAAGATGGCTTCTAAGAACCGCTGATATGCCCCAAGAAGGCCCCAAGACGACACAGACAGGCCCCCAAGACGGCATCCGACGGCGTCAGGCAAGCCAGGAACGCCCTGAGACTGCCAAAGAGCCCCCCAAGACGCCCCCAAAGGCCTCCAAAAAACCCTCCAAGAGGCCCCCAGGAAGCTCCCAGGAGGCCCCAAGAGTGCCCCAAGAGGCGCCCGAGAGGCCTCCTCCTCCTCCTCCTCCTCCTCTTCCTCCTCTTCCTCCTCCTCTTTTTTCCTCATCCTCCCCCTCCTCCTCTTCTTGCCCCCCCATGCGTTCCCCGACGTCTTTCCAAACCGACTCGGGGAACAACTGGCCCGACAGCTTGGCCAAGCTCTGGCCCAGCTGTCGGCCACAGAGGCGCTTCCAAAGGGGCAGGGGGCGGCGGTGTTTCGCCGTAGGCGTCTTCGGTCCACCGCCCCCCTGCCGATTCATCGCAGGGGTGCCTGGCGTGCTGGGCCCTGTCGGTGTTGGTTTTGGTTCCTTTTCCAAAAGGGCTCCCCCTGGGGCGTCGGCCCGTCCCGCCAGCTGCCTGCCTCGTCGGCTGCTTCACTCAAGATGGCCCAAGATGGCCCCCAAGCCGGCCAGTATGGCCTCCAAGGCAGCTAAGATGGCCGCAAGACGCCTCCAAGACGGCCCAAGATGCACCCAAAACGACCTAAGATAGCCTGAAGATGGCCCAAGACGGCCTAATAGGCTTCCAAGAGGCCCCCAAAGAGGTCTCCAAGAGGCCTCCAAGAGGTCATCCAGAAAGGCCCGAAGAGGCCAAACTCATTGATTTTCCTTGGGCTGTTGACAGAATTTGGGGTTCGCGCCTTTTCGGCCTTCCGACGGCCCCAGACGGCCCAAGAGGCCCCCAAAGTCGCCCTAGAGGCCTCCACGATGGCCCCAGAACGGCCCAAAAGGCCCCCACGACGGCCCCAATAAGGCCCTAAGACGGCCCAAGAGGCCCCCGAGACGGCCCCAAGATGGCGCCAAGACGGCTCCAGAAGCCTGTAAGACGATCAAGATGGTCTCCAAAACGGCCAAGATGGCCTCAAAGATGCCTCCAAGACGGCCAAGATGACCTCCAAGACGGCCAAGATGGCCCCAAGATGCACCCAAGACGGCCCCAGATGGCCTGAAGATGGCCTTGGACTGCCCAAGAGGCTCGCCAGAGGCCTCCAAGACGGCCCAAGACCCCTCCAAGACGTCCTCCAGGAGGCCCGAAAACTCGGAAACCACCTGTTCCGATAGCTCGCCCGACTCCGTGTTCCCCGAAGGCTTTCAAAACCCACTCGGGGAACGCGTGGTCCGATAGCTTGGCCGAGCTCAAACCCAACTTTCGGCCACGCAGGCGCTTCCAAAAAGGCAGGGGGCGGCGGTGATTCGCTGTAGGCGTCTTCGATAACGCCGACGTCTCAATATGCGCTGATGATTCCGATTCGCCCCCGCATGATGTTCCCATGTGCGCCATGGCAGCGCCGAGACGCACCGATGTGACTGTGCGATATCCCAGTATGATGGACAGGGGGCGGCGGCAAGGGGCGAAGCCCCCAATGATGAAGACACGGCACACAAGGGCTGGGGAGCCAATCGTGAAACCAAGAAGAATGCAGCAAACCGTGCCTGAACGTCCACGTTGAAGCTGCGGAGAACGTCGGCCTGCAGCTCCTCAAGGGCGAGGGTGCCCAGCGATATGAGCAGCATGGCGAAGAGACTGAGCTGCGCCATCGGCAGCATGATGCCGCTCACCTGAGGAGAGAAGACGATTTTGGCGCAGGAGGCGAAGGCGACGGATGATGAGGACGAGGGCCGGGCGAAGCACGAGGAGGAGGAAGAGGAGGGAGAGGAGGCTATGACGGACGGTGGAGGGCGAGGGGGGAGATAGAGGATAGGGACGCCAGCAAGACTGTGGAGGAGGACGAGGGGGAGGACAGCAACGGCAGCCAGAAGAGAGAGGCGGAGGACGAGGAGAGGGAGGGATGCGGAGGGAGCCCAGATCCCAGGGCGGCTGCGCAGCGCGCTGCGCCCCCACGCGCGCAGAGCCCCCCGCGCTGCGCCCCCCCCCCCCCTCCCCCCCACCGCGAAGGCGCAGGCCCGCCGAGGAGGAGCGACGGCCCGAACGCCGGAGCAGGCACAACACCCGTGCCTTGCCTCCCGCACTCCGTGCCGCACTCCGCCAGCATCTCGGGTGCGAGGCAGCTCAGGGAAACAGCACCGCGAAGCCTCAGGCCAGCACGAGCTCCCGCAACACCAAGGCCACACCAACACGCCGCACCGCCCTGCCTCCACCAAAGAAAAGTGGGCAGGTTGCCGCACGCAAGACGCAGACCCACCCCAGCAGGGGCCGTGAAGGTTACCCCCTGCATCGGTAGGCGAAGACGATGAGCTCTTCCGCGTACCTCCCAGCCGCGCTCCCCGCGCGACGCGCCTGGGCTCCCGCGCTCTGCCTCGCGTCCCCCTTCCGCTCGAGGTTCGAGGCCGGCCCCACCCTCCGCAGGGCACCTCCTGCCTTTGGGTCGGCCGTCCCTCGGGGGATGTGGCGATCGCCGCCGCCATCCGGAACCAATCCGAAGAGGATGGGAGCGGCTGAGGGGGAGAGGGCGAGGAGGAGGAGGAGGAGGAGAATGGGGAGGAGGAGGAGGAGGAGAATGGGGTCGGATCATCTTCCCCGGCCCGACAAGGGAAAAGAAGGAGGAGGAGGAGGAAGAGGGACGAAGAGGAGGAAGAGGAGGAGGAGGAGGAGGAGGAGCAAGAGGAGGAGGAGGAGGAGGAGGAGGAGGAGGAGGAGGAGAAGAAGGCGGAAGAGGAGGCGGAGGAAGACAAGATTTGGAGGGCAGGGCGAATCTAATTGTTTCTCCCGGGCACCAGCATCAACAGCCGCCCCGAATACTCGATCATGACCGTGTCCTCGCCGGTTCTCTCCCTCCTTCTCCTCCTCCTCCTCCTCCTCCTGCTGCTCCTCTTCCTGCACCGCCTCGTCCTCCTCCTCCTCCTCCTCCTCCTCCTCCTCCCTGGCCCCCCGCTCTCACCCTCCCTGATCCGTGGTCCCAGCGTGCTGCTCGTTACTGCCGTTGCTCTTCATATTCATCCTTTTCCCTCCTCCCTCTTCCTCCGGTTCCCTCCTCCGCCATTCCTCCTCATTCTCCCGCCGTCTCCTTCTCCCTCCCCCTCCCCCGTCTCTGCTCCCTGCTCCCTCTCCTCCCGAGGTTGAATGGGGTTGTCATGTGAGCTAATGCCATCCTGATCGTCCTGACCCATGCCGCGCGAGGAGATGGGCGGGGTTTCCAATCAATATGCGGAATAGCCGGGCAATTCCCAAACT
This sequence comes from Prorocentrum cordatum, assembly GCA_963575745.1. Taxonomy (NCBI): domain Eukaryota; class Dinophyceae; order Prorocentrales; family Prorocentraceae; genus Prorocentrum; species Prorocentrum cordatum. Next base: position 121,570 of record CAUYUJ010016369.1, read on the forward strand.
GGCGGTTTCGCTAGGGGCATGCTCACAGAATAAACACTTGGACCGACCCCAATAATGTCTTGAAGGGAGGGGCGCGGAGACCCGGTGGAAGGGTAAGAAAGGGTGGGGAAGAGGGGGGACGGGTGAGGGAGCAAGGGCAGGTGAGAGCAGAACGCACGGGCAACATATACACACAATAGATCTCTGCCGCGGATCAGCGGCATCCGTGTCTCACCAAGAAGAAACTCATGTTGAGCCAGAATGGTTACGGGTATGTGTGGAACCCTTTGTGTTGGGAACCCTATGTGTGGACCCTATGAGTGGGACCCTGTGTGTGTGGAGCCCTATGCGTGTAACCACTTGTGTGCCACCCACCGCGGCCCCCCCCGCGGAAACCACCGCGAGACCCATCTCACAACATGCCGCAAAAACCCTCAGCGTAACCGACCGCGCCAAACGGTAACGGCGGACTCTGGCCCTGAACGAAGGGCGGATGCCTGCCGCGCAAACCACCACGTTCCTGTCCATGATGGGACCTCTGCAGACCAGGCCAGATCCATGCAACACCAGATAGAAACCTGTAAAGGCAAACGCTGTTTAGGGAGTGTGTGGGTGTGTACGTGTGTGCGTGAGTGTTTCTGTGCGTTTGCGTGGGGTCCTGTGTGCATGCGTGTGGAAGCGTTGCGCGCGCGTGTAGTCCCACGTTTGCCACATCAACGCGCATACCACTGCGCAACAGAACGCACACCGAACATCCCATCACACAGATCGTGGCGCAAACCCTCCGCGTTCTGCACGATCCATCGCGAACCCACCGCGCAACTCACCGCGCAACCGCACGGCGGCAACTACCGAAACCACTGCACATCGGCGCACACGGACCGTTGCACACCGCGCAACCCACCGCACAGCCCCATAACGACGACTGCCACATACCAGCGCGCAAGGCCACAAGTGTCAAGCAAGAATCCCTCAGTGCAAAACTGTTTGGGGAACGTACGCACCAATGATAGCCCGTAAACACCTTCCAATCCTTCTCTTCCTTCCAATCCTCCTCTTCTTCCTCTCGCTGCTCCCGATGCCCCACAACACCTCCTCAGCCTTAGAATGGCCCAGAACTCCCCCACGAAACCTATTTTAACAAATCTCCCAAGACCCCCTGAATCTAGACAGTTAACAATATTGATCGTCCCCGTTCCTCATCTTCTCTATCCTCGTCCTCCTCGTCTTCCGTTTCCTCTTAATTTTGCCTCCACCTCTTTCAACCTCCTCCTACCTTCTCCCTCCTCTTTTCCTCCCTCCGCCTCCCTCGTCCTCAGCATCACTCGTCACTCCTCGACAGCGGTCATACCGCGCCAAATGCGTGACAGCATCCCGAACTTCAGAATGCTAGCCATGACCACGCACATCACGGCCCCGATCTGGGATAGCCTGGGCACGGCGAGACGAGTTGGGGGAGGAGGGGGAAGAAGAAAGAGTACGTTGCATGACGGGGATGGTATGGGGGGAGGTAGGGTTAATAGGCGGTTGTGGGATGAGATGGTGGAGGAGGAGGCGGAACAGCGATGACCAGGAGAAGGGGGGTTGAATACGGATGTAGAAGAGAAGAGGGACAGAGGGCGGGGAGGAGGGCAGGGGATGGGAGAGACGAGTGCGGAAGGGCGGGGGGGTCATAATTTTGCTCGATGGTCTGTCGACCAAGGGAAACCCCACGAACCCCGCAGGCCCCGCGAACCATCGAGCCCTCGGGGGGCCCCTGCGGCGCGGCCCCGGGCGCACGAGCAGGCCGGCGCTGGAACTCTCGCACGCCTGGCTCAACTCGTGCCAACCGCGGAACCTCCGAGAGCCATGCCTTTCCGGCGCCGCTTCCCGTTCCGCCACGTGCTCAGCTCTGGCGCAACGCTCTGTTCACGCCTGGGCCGCGTGGCTCCGGGAGCGGCGCGTGGCGCGGAATTCCGCGAGGCCCAGCCATGGGATGCCGATCTGCTCCCACGCATACCACGTGGCCTTGCGAACGCACGAACCACACGAGCCAGCCTTCTCGAACGAATCTCCTCCTGCTGCCGAGTGCACCGTCTCCGACGAGTCCGCCTTCTCCGACGATTCGGCATTCTCCGACTTGTCTGCCTTCCTCGACACAACCACCGTCCCTGGCGATTTCGCTTTCTCGCACGCATGTCCCTTCTCCACGCGGCTCGCTTTCTCCGACGAGTCCTCCTTCCCCGACGAGTCCGCCTCCTCGAGCGGAACTCCCGTCTCTTCCGAATGAGTCTTATCCGACGGGCCCGCCTTGTCCGACGAGTCGTTCTGCTTCTCCGAAAGATCAGCCTTTTTCCGACGAGTCCGTCGTCTTCTCGATTGAGTCTCTGTGCGTTTCCGAATTGACCTTCTCCGACGAGCCAACCTTCTGCGACGCGTCGTCCGTGTCGTCGGGCAACTCCGCTTTTTCCGAACGGGTCGCCCTTCTCGTCAGCGCACGCATTCTCAGACGAGTCCGCCTTCCCTGGCGAGTTCTCCTTCTCCGTAGAGTCGCCCGCCTTTTCCGACAGATCCGCCGTCTCCGACCAGTCAGCTTTTTCGCAGGACTGCTTCTTCTACTTCCCGCACTCGCTGGTCACATCGGTGCAGATGTTGGCGGAGGGTTCCGTCCTCGCCTGCACCGATGCCGTCCAAGGCTGAACCTGCTCCCAGGCGTCGCTGCTGCCAGAGACGCCCTGCGCCAGGGCGAGCCAGTCGATCGCCGCCTTGCGGCAGGTGGCGAGGCGCAAACGCCTCTGCGCGCCGCGGCGGCTGCGCCCTCACCTCTGGGGGCCCACAAGTCGAAATCAGGTCGGCGCCCGACCAGCGCATGTTGCCCGCGCCCGTGCGGCGGACTGCGCGCTGGGCGCCCAGCTGATTGAGCCAGCGCCTTGTGAATGGGGGGGGGGACAGGGAGAGGAATGATGAGGAGGAGGAGGAGGAGGAGGAGGAGGAGGAGGAGGAGGAGGAGGACCCGCACTCGTTCTGCCTGATGAGTCGGCGGCGAGCGAGCGGGGGTAGTGAGAAAGAGAGGGCCTTCTCAGAATGCGGCGTGACTTCTCAGAAGCCCTTGCGCCTTCTGAGAATTTGTTCGTGTCTTCGGGGAAGGCTTAGAAAACTTCTCAGAAGGCCGGGGGACTTCCGAGCCTTCTAAGAAGGCCCACCCCTTCTCACTTCCCCCCCGGGCTTGCCGCTGAGAAAGGGGGTGGAGGTGGACGAGGGAAGACGGAGGAGATTGGGAACCATGTTGAAGAGGAACGGACGGCGCGCACAGGATGCAATTTGGAGGAGGAGCGGGATGACGAAGTGGGATGCTGGAGTGGGGTGAGGGTGGTGGCGGGGAAAATGAAACGAAGGCGGAGGGAGAAGGAGACGGGAATGAGGACGCGAGAAGGAGTGGAGGAGGGAAGGAGAGAGGGCGAGGATGAGGACGATTTCGCACTTAACTGAAATACGATGGATACCGATTCAACATTTGCGGCTGGAGACGACACGGATGGCTGCCCAAACAATACAATGGTCAGTTCCTTAAGCGGCTGATGGCCGAACACAGTCGATAAGTTTCGAGGCAGCTCCATCGAAGCTGAGAACCCCCCCCTGCTGGCTTCCCCCTCGCCCTCTGAAGGCACATAATTTCAACTAACACATACGACAACATTTGTCCCTGCCTCATTCCCACCCCGAAAGCACCCCCTCATGTACTCTGCATAACGAATGCAAGTGCAACCTTCGGTTTGCGATGGCCTGGACTGGCAACACATATGTAAAAACGTGTGTCAACTTACTTACACAAACACAGACGCGAATCTAGTAAGTACACATACGCTCTAAGGGTCCTGGCTCCCAGGGTGATGATGTCTGCGCGGTCGACCGCCGACAAAGGGTTCTCCCAGACCCGCTCCACGACCATCAACCTCCGGCAACAAGAGGAGGGTGAGGACAAGCAAAATGTTGAGGTGCAGAAGGAAAAGGCGGATAACGATGACGAGGATGACGTACTTTCGATTGATTTGTTACGTTTCGCTCGTTAGGGTGCTTCTTGGAGCGGCAGCGTCGCCACTGCTGGATTGGTCATGGACCAACGAGAAAGGGTAACATAACCTCGTAGTTTTCGGCGCCCCTAAGAATGGCGACAAAGATGTGTACGACGGTAGTGACGAAACTGACGTGACAACTCAGGATTACGCGCGGAAGAGGGCGGTGGCAGCAGCTATGACGACGCGGAGCTGGACGACTCTGAACGGACTGGCACCGATCGAACAGAGACCGAACGGCTTGATGAGCACGAGCTGTCACGCATGGTCGGGGAGGAGCCACGAGAGCATTATGGCGAGGGCATCGATTCCGGAGGATTCAGGAGAAATTCTAGGCCGGGCCTTCGCCGTCGTGTTCAGCGCGATGGAGGCTGATATCGACCGCTTTGATCTTGAACGAGCGGCCATGAAGCGCGAGGATGAATCTGCTGCACAACAAAGCTAGACTAGCAATTGCGACGACAACCCCGTGAATACCTCGTTTTCCACCCCTATCGCATTTCTCGACCGCGTGAGCAGACGTCGGAGGTCCCATACGTGTACATGTGTTTTATATTCCCGTACATCAGTCGGACTAAAGTGCTAGGAAGGTAGCCACCGTACATCAAATTAAACGCACATTGTCTGTTCCAAGCTATGGAAGAGCCTTGGGCAAAAACGTCGCCGATCATCTGGAAGAAACAATGTCATGTGGCAAGGGGAACGGATCGATGTCCAATGCAATCCGTAATATTGACCGACATGCGCAAATGCAATGTGCGCGGGCTGCGAGAGCGTAGCAGTTCCGAACCAGCGTGGGCCCGCTCGGGGTTCAACGCATTTCAGGCTCGACCAGTCGCGTCCAAATTGCGTCCAAGTCACGCCAGGCGAATTGCAATCACATGTAGTTGGCGCGGGAGGGGGAGCGAGCTGGAGAAATGCTGCCAATGACAATGACCGAAGAGGGCGGAGGACGATGATGAGATGGCAAACCACCCTCGCTCAATGTTCCCCGAATGTGTCGCGTTTCCTTCTCGCCCTCAATCTCAATCGGGGCCGCGCTGGTTCGGACCCGCCACAGTCTCGCGAATGGGACGGGGCACCGAATGGCCACCAGCTCCCTGAGCTTTGCCAAGTGTATTTGTTCTGCAGCTTGACGGTGCCCCCTGTCCTGTCTGCGTGCCGTCTACTCGTCCGCCACATCCTCGTGTTACCGCGCATCCTCCTCCTGGAATTCCCCCCATTGAGCCTCGCCTTGCCGAGAGCTTGTCACGGGCGCCATGAATGCACCGACTGGGCCTGGGGCGCCTCGCGACACCGATGGGCGACAAATGCTCGCCGCGCAGATCGTGGTCAGAAAACGGCGTCACGTTTAGCATCGGCCCCTTTCAAGCATTGGCCTTCCGCCTGCCCCTGGCCCCGCCCCCTGCCCTTCCCAATCCCAGATAAATCTGTTTACGCGCAGGCGCATGTGCACTAAACGCAAATGAGAGAGGAAGGAGGAGGACGAGGAGGAGCAGGAGGACCAGGACGCGGGAATGATAAGGATGATCCTTTTGGCAAAACGGCCACGCGCGCTTCCTCCGGCGCAGGCCTGCTAGGGTCCGCGCCGGAGGAAGCGCGCAGCGGTATGGCTGCGCGCCTTTAGGCACGCTCGCCGGCCCATCGGCGAGAGCGCCCGGAGGGAGCGGACTGGGGTGGGTGCGCAACCCCTTGGTCTCGAGCCGAAGGCTACAAAGACCATAGCGAGAGCCCCAGAAGTCCCCACCCCTGCTGCGCATAACTTGCAGTCTCAATGGACACACTATACAAAATACGTGCAGGCGCGCGCGCACTAGAAAACGCAGAGGAGAGACGAAGGAGAAGGAAGAGGACCAGGACGAAGGAAGGATAAATATTATCCTTCTGGCAAAGATCCCGCGCGCGCCCTCAGGGCCGCTAGGGTCCGCGCACGCTGCGCGCAGCGGTATGGCTGCGCGCCTTTAGGCACGCTCGCCGGCCCATCGGCCACCAGTTCCAACAAAACCAAAAGCGCAGCACCGAATGCCACTGGCCTGCCACCTTGAGGCCTTCCCGGGTGAGCGCCAGGCCGCTTCGGCGAACTCGCCGACGCGCAGCAGGCAGACTGCTGATCGCGAAGGGCGCGCCGTGCACCCGAAGGGGGAAGAAGAGAGAGAAGCAGAGCGCAGGAAAACAAAGTGGGCGGCACAGGCAGGGCGAGTGCGAAGCCGCCTGGGACGCGGGCGCACATGCGCCGATGGGCACCAAGCCCAGTGTGGCACTGCCGGTTGCATCGCGATGACGTCTGACCAGGCCCGGCGTCATGGCCCAAACCGGCCCCGTGCGAGGACCTGGGATATGATGGACAATCTTTCGGTAAAACTGGAAAGATTCCCATTGGTTCGAACAGAAAACATAAACATATACATAGTATATATATGTATATATAGTCCACAACTATTTTCAAATAGATTCAAAAATATTCAAAGATATCCAATGATACCGAAATCGATTCAAACCAGACGTTCTGGGATTCGGGCTGGGATGCGGGACTGGTCCTGGGCTGGAAACCGCGCCGTCTGGCCGACCAGCTCCCCCTCGGGCAACCAATGCAAGCTGCGGGGTGCGACGCGCATGCGCTGCTGTCGATTACGAGAGGTGGGCCCAAACCTGGCGCGCTCAGATGCGGGCGTAATCGCGCGATGCGGGTGCAGACGCGAGGCCAAGCTCATCCCGCAAGATAAATCACCCGATTGGGGCCAGCGCTCATCGCGCTGCCCCTGGCCAGTGCTGGCACGCTCGCATATGCCGCCGCACTCGACGCTTGCCACCCCTCAGCCCTGAGCCACTCCTGCTTCTCCACGCGCGCCGTGCGTCCGCCGCGGTAGAGCTTCGCCGGCGCCAGGGGCAGCGCGAGCGCGCGCGCCCGCCGCTGGCCCCCCCGGTTGCGGCCGGCGCAGTATCTGCACCGCGGTGAGGATATACTTAGGGTTTGCTGACGCGAAGCTTCAACTGCGCGATCTGCGCCCTCGCGGGGTCGCCCAGCTCCGCCTGCGCCCTGCCCCGCGACCCGCTGCTCATGCGCGAAGTCCTAAGTGATAGTGGCCCCGCGGAATTTCCCGAGCCATGGTCGACCGCCGTCTCGAGATCGATCAGCACCTCGATGAACGAGTCGACGATCTCGGTGCTCGGCCCGCCACACCCCTGGACGAGGAGGTTCAGGCGGGGCACCTGGTGACGGGCGAGCGGGCGCAGGAAGGGGCGGGCCGCGGGGCTCTCGCATCTCCCATTTCAAATCGATCGCCACCGAGGCCAGCGCCGCCTGTCCCCGCGCCGACTCCGAGCAGAGCTGCCTGCTGCCTGGTTCGTCGTCGCAGTCGTTGGCTTGCCCCCCGAGAAGGCGGGCGTTGTCATCGCTGCCGCTGCCCCTCTCGCTGTCTGCCTCCGCGTCGCCCCCGCCGCTGCCTGGGCCGAGGTGAGAGGCGCGCGCCAGGTTGACAACGCCAGTGGCGATGCGTGCCGAGCCCGAGATCTTCTCGAGGTTGCTATCACCGCGCAACTCGTTCACGAAATCCATCGCGCTCGACATGTCCTCGACCGCTTCGGCGGCTGAGGTCGCAGCGCGGCCCAGTCCTGTCGCGCGACCGACGCTAGCATCGGGCGGCCGTTGCTGCGCCGCGACACCCAGGTCACCCACTCGCCACTGCGCAGCGGAGGTCACGCAACGCCCCGCGAATCGCCCAGCCAACAAGCAGCGGCATGAGGAACAGCCGCCTTTGCTCCGAGATGTCTGGCGTGATACTGTCCGCGAACTGCTGCAAGAGATCGCGGCTCAACTCGGGCTTCTCCGGCGCCTCGCGGCTCGCATTCAGGCCAAGGACGCTGTCCGAGTTGAGTTTCGTCGGCCGGCCCCTTCAGCCGCAGGTGCTGCCGCCGCCGACCGACTTGATGCGGGGCGAGGATGGTCTGGCACGCGCGCGGCGGTCGATGACCGGTCGCGCTGGCAAAGCGGGCCCCGCGCCGACGAACAGCAGCCAGCGCGACGAACGCGATGGATAGCACCGCCGCGAACGCGATGACTGGAGCTGCAGCGCCAGCAGAAATCATTGCTCCATCGGGCTCCGCGCCGTTGGAATTGACCGCCCCCGCGCGGCAAGGGGGGGGGCTCGCGGGCGCGCGGCGCGGCAGCGAGCGGCCCAACCCGAGCGATCTAGAGCCAGAGTGGCAACGGGGGGAAGGGGGGGGAAGGGCATGAAGGGCGCGAGGAGAAAGACGGAGTGATGCGGGTAGAATGAAGAGATACAAGGATATACGACAACTAATAAGATAGGAGGGGGGACTGGATGGGGGGGGAGATAGGACAAGGCGGAGGTGGAGGGGGGTGCGGGGGGGGGCGGATAAAGGAGGAACAGCAGGACAAAGGAGAAACAACAGGACAAGGGAGAAGTTGAAGTTATGGAATGCAAAATGGGATAGAAGGAGGGAGGCGAAGGCGGGAACGATGAGGAGATGGAGGAGGATTAGACACCAGACGAGACCGACAATACCTACACCCGCCAAGTGGGATCGGCGGGTCTCGCCCCTTGCGAGACGCAGGTGTGGGTGAACGACGGTACTTCGGGATGTATTAACTATTCCAATGTTGGGGGCATTTCAGATACCATGGAATTCAACGCGTTGAATGCCGAAGCTGCCTTTCTAGACGACCCGCTCCTTGGGGGGGGCAGGTGGGCGGAAAGCTGGGCTGCAGAGGTCCAAGCTCAAGGGGCGCCGGCGATTGCTTGCGCCCGGTGCTCGCGCGAAGGCGCGGCGCCAGCCCGAGCTCGTCCAGCGCCGCAGGGCAGCAGCGCGCGAAGCGCGCCAGCCAGCAGAGGCAATGTCCACTTCTGCTGGCCGCTATCCGCAACATCATCAAGAAGTGTGGTGGCGCTGGGATCAGTCACGCAATCCAGCAGGTCAAGGATCGTCTTCGACATCTCGAGGGCGACGCCAAGACGGGCCGCCCCATCGACTGCTGCTGCCACCCCATCGACGACGGCGGCGGCCAAGAAGGTTGTGCCCAGAGATGCGCGCATCATCGAACCGCAATGGAGGGAGTGCCCGACGCGGCGCCCGCAGCATCCGCAGCACCCGCATGATTGCTATTATGAGAGGCCGCCGCTGATCATATGCCCAAAAAATAAGAGCACCAGGGCACGAGGAACTGGCTGGACGCTCTCGGGGGAGAGGGCCGCTCGGCCACCGCCCTCGTCTTCGACGCCGCGGCCGCCCTCTGCAATGAGGGGCGTGAGACCGACAGCATGGTGGTGGCAGCCCCTGGAGGCAAAAGTGCTGAGACCCAGCGCTGCCTCGAAGTGAAGTTGCGCCGCCAGGCCCCAACTCGCGTCGGCCTCCCAGATGGCGCGGAAGACAACGAAGCCATCGCCACCCCGACAACGCCGACGACGACGGCCCAGTATAGTCTCGCGGTTGCTCGTGACTTCGCTACCAACGAGTTGCATGCCAGAGCGGCCCAGCGCCCCCTTGCATTCGCGGCCCTCATCCTCAATGCTGAGCTGCAGAAGTTGGCCCCCAAGACCAAAGGAGCGCTCAACTACGAATCCGAGATCACCTGTCTCATCATTGCGAAGACCTCGGGCGCTCAGAAGTCCCTCGACATTCAGTTGCCGATGGGGTGTGCTTCTTAACGAGCAGGGCTCCAAGATGGTGCCGAAGTGGTTGAAGTAGAGGGAGGACGAGTCTCCAGAAGCTCATGTCAAACGTGTCTCGACGACGGCGACGACGGCCACGGGCAGGTTGTGCTACAGGCCCTCGGATGATGTGTCGGTGGGAATCTTAGCTGAAGGGGCGCTGGCGTCAGACATGCTTCCCAGGTGGCGCGCGGCCACTGCGCAGCTGGAGCGTCGATTCCGATCTGGAATCGCGGGCCAAGGATCGGGGGGGTCACGAACATATCGCGCATCCAACGCGCTGGTCGCCACCGTTGACATTTCCGCGCTGATCTGGCCCGTGGTGCGACGGACAATGAGCAGATATACGTTCTCCTCGGGCATCGCGGTGTCTCTCGCACGCCGCTCGACGCCCAACCGGAAGAAGAAGGAGCCCACGGGCAAGTCCAAGAGTGCCTGGGGCACGGTCCAGCCGCGCGCAGGTTTGGAATCAAAACGGCAGGAGGCCGAGCAGCATGCCCCAGTGGACCCAGTTGACCAGCCTGTTAAGCCTGGAGATGCAGAGGCCGATGCACCTACCGCCACTGAGGACGCTGGCGCTCAGCAGCAACAACGCAGACCAGCTCCTCCAGTGGATGCTGGTCGTCCACCGCAGCGTGCTCGAAGGGAGGCGTAGCCTCCGTGGGCCGAGTGGTCGACCGAAGCCGACCAAGGAGGAGCGGGAGCTCGTTTCTTCGTTTGAATCGACACCGCGCCCAACGAGCGACAAACCCAAGAAGCTGGCCCCAGGTGGCGACAAGTCTGGAGGAGAGCTACAAGCGCAGCTACGACTGTAGGTGGCACGAGAGCTGAAACGCAGTGAGAAGCAGTGCGGCACGTCGGCCACAATACAGGAGAACATGGCGAAGGCAGGAACGTTTGCCAGCGCTGCGGCTGTCAAGGCGGCGACGGCTGCACGGGCGGACATCTTCATCTGGAAGTACGACACGGCGGACGAGAGATGGGTCGTCTACGCACCGCCCACGCCGAGGGCGGACACGCCCCTGCGCCCGCTGATATGGCTGACTCTGAAGGAGAAGCACTACCGTAGTCTGAGCCCGAAGGTCAAGGTGACGAAGGCGATGCTGCAGGTGTGGAAGGAACGCGGGCTGCCCTGCCCCGACGTCTTCAAGGGCGGCGGGACCTGCCGCGTGGAGGGGGGTGGCAAGGCGAAGTCTGCGTCTGCCTTGTCGGACAGCGCGGGGGATGCCGAGGGCGGGGCCAGGTCCTTCCCAGACATCCTGAAGACGCCGAAGACGTCTCGCAATGGTTCCAAGAAGGCACGAAGCCTGCTTGGGATCCCCGAGGGGGGCGATGCGCCTGCGGGGGAGGAACTGGCCGAGATCGACTTGCCACCTCATGGGCGGGGGTCGCGTCCTCCAACGCACGCGCGGGCGGGTGCCGACGGGGGCCGCGGGCAGCGCGCGGCCGCGAGAAGCACTTGCGCATTGGCGACATTGCGCGGGCGAGCGTTCTCCAGCTGCGCCGAAGAGAAATGAGGCATCGAGCAGCTGGTCAAAGGTGCTTCCAACATTGTCAAGAGGGCTCCTGCATAGAAGAAGCACAGGGGCTGGCACGATCAAGCGCCGACCATAATCCAGCTCAATATGCGTTCTACCTCCGAGGCCGCCGCGGCGCCCGCGAAGCAGCGCAGGCAGTTCATCGCGCAGTGCATTTGTTCCTGGTATGGATCGGCCAAGTCGACGGCCCGCCTCGCGAGGGAACCGCGCTGGAAGGCCGCCTGCGCGGCAGCCGCGTCGACGCAGACCTGCGCCTATTTGTTGGGGCAGGAAGATTTCCAGGGGGCGCGCAAGACGCACGTCTCAGGGCCTCGAGTGGCGCGCTACCCGATCGGCGGCGGCCCAGGGGAGCCGCGACGAGAGAAACCGCACGCGCCAGCGTGAATTCGAGCAGCAGATCCAGACAGGTTCCGCCGCTACCAGGGCAAGGCCAGGAACGAGATGAAGCTCCGCGCGCAGGAGAAGGCCGGGTTGGAGGGCCGCGCCATCCCGCGCATGAGCCCCAAGTCCGAGCGAGCTGCGCGTCGGGGGCTCCTTCGGCGCTCAGCGGCAGCCCCAGCAGCAGCCGCCGTCAGCAGGAGCAGCGTCAGCCCCACGCGGCCAGCAACCGCCAAGGCTGGCAGCCCAGGGCCCACCCGCTGACAAGCGCCATGCCGGCATGGGGGAGGAGGCCTTCGACCCCCGCGCCGACGCCCCCATGCTGCGCGTGGCATGCAGAGCACGCTTGGTACTACTTCAACGCAGTAGCCTCTGGAGTGGACTGCTGAATTTCAAAACCTGCCCCACGCGGGTTCAAAGTCGCCACTGACCGTTCCAGCGGGGCGGCGCCCTTGATTTCCAAGTGCGCGGCCCTTTCCTACCTGTCTCTTGGGATAGGTTCTACGTCTGGCTGGGCGGGATGGTTTTGCTGGACGCGGCTCGCATGTGGAGCTCCTGGTCCATGCGCTCGATACCACATGCTGCGTGCGCCTCCCGCTGAATTACCTTATCTGGAGGGCGACGCTCTGCTTGGAGGGGGGGCGACGCGGTGGGGGGCTCCGCTGGCGGGACAGAGCTCGCTACTATCACTGCAACGTCGCTGACCAATGCCCGCCTGGGCGAATGCATCCGAGGCGCGGCTGGCTCGCACTTTCTAGCGCTGCAAGAGATTCGCCGACGAGATGAACGTCCTGGTTGGGCTTTGCACGTCTTCAAACATTACCCTGTGACGTACCCAACCCATCTGCATCAATGGAAACGAGGAGTTGGCCGAAACTTGCATGGACAATCAACTTGATGTGTAAGCTACTTGGGACACGCGCCTATGGCATGATGCGCAGGAGAACCATACAAGAACGAGGGGCGACAGCTACAGGCTCGAAGAGGACATGGGGAATCGGGAACGCAGAGAGGGAGAAAAACGTGCGGGAAGCCAAAACCATCAGCACGGCAGCAGCAGAGGGAAGGTGACTGCAGGAGGAGAACAAGGACGAAAGCGGCGTCTAATTTGAGTCAGCGGTGGGTACCCACTGTGCTGTGCCCCTCAGCAGCCCTCGAAAGTGGCGACAGTTTCACAGATCGCAGCCCCCCAGGGATGGCGAGGTCTAATTTGAGTCTGCGGTGGGTACCCACTGTGCTGTGCCCCATCAGCAGCCCTCGAAAGTGGCGACAGTTTCACAGATCGCAGCCCCCCAGGGATGGCGAGGTCGAATCTGAATTCCCGAAGGGCGTCACTCCGCTGGCCCCCCCAGCAGCCTTCGAACGTGGCGACACTTTCGCAGATCGCAGCCCCCCAGGGATGGCGAGGTCTAATTTGAGTCTGCGGTGGGTACCCACTGTGCTGGGCCCCCCAACAGCCATCGAAAGTGGCGACAGTTTCACAGATCGCAGCCCCCCAGGGATGGCGAGGTCAAATTTGAGTCTGCGGTGGGTACCCACTGTGCTGGGCCCCCCAGCAGGCCTCGAAAGTGGCGACAGTTTCACAGATCGCAGCCCCCCAGGGATGGCGAGGTCTAATTTGAATCTGCGGTGGGTACCCACTGTGCTGTGCCCCTCAGCAGCCCTCGAAAGTGGCGACAGTTTCACAGATCGCAGCCCCCCAGGGATGGCGAGGTCGAATCTGAATTCCCGAAGGGCGTCACTCCGCTGGCCCCCCCAGCAGCCTTCGAACGTGGCGACACTTTCGCAGATCGCAGCCCCCCAGGGATGGCGAGATCTAATCTGAATCCCCGTATGACGTCACTCCGCTGGCCACCCCAGCAGCCCTCGAAAGTGGCGACAGTTTCACAGATCGCAGCCCCCCAGGGATGGCGAGGTCTAATCTGAATCCCCGTAGGGCGTCACTCCGCTGGGCCCCCCAGCAGCCCTCGAAAGTGGCGACAGTTTCACAGATCGCAGCCCCCCAGGGATGGCGAGGTCTAATCTGAGTCCCCGTGGGGCGTCACTCCGCTGGGCCCCCCAGCAGCCCTCGAAAGTGGCGACAGTTTCACAGATCGCAGCCCCCCAGGGATGGCGAGGTCTAATCTGAGTCCCCGTAGGGCGTCACTCCGCTGGGCCCCCCAGCAGCCTTCGAAAGTGGCGACAGTTTCACAGATCGCAGCCCCCCAGGGATGGCGAGGTCTAATCTGAGTCCCCGTAGGGCGTCACTCCGCTGGGCCCCCCAGCAGCCCTCGAAAGTGGCGACACAGATCGCAGCCCTGGCGAGGTCTAAGTGGTGAGCAGCCCTCGAAAGTGGCGACAGTTTCACAGATCGCAGCCCCACCAGGGATGGCGAGGTCTAATCTGAGTCCCCGTAGGGCGTCACTCCGCTGGGCACCCCAGCAGCCCCCGAAAGTGGCGACAGTTCACAGATCGCAGCCCCCCCAGAGATGGCGAGGTCTAATCTGAGTCCCCGTAGGGCGTCACTCCGCTGGGCCCCCCAGCAGCCCTCGAAAGTGGCGACAGTTTCACAGATCGCAGCCCCACCAGGGATGGCGAGGTCTAATCTGAGTCCCCGTAGGGCGTCACTCCGCTCGGCACCCCAGCAACCCCCGAAAGTGGCGACAGTTTCACAGATCGCAGCCCCCCCAGAGATGGCGAGGTCTAATCTGAGTTCCCGTAGGGCGTCACTCCGCTGGGCCCCCCCAGCAGCCCTCGAAAGCGGCGACAGTTTCACAGATCGCAGCCTCACCAGGGATGGCGAGGTCTAATCTGAGCCCCCGTAGGGCGTCACTCCGCTCGGCACCACAGCAACCCCCGAAAGTGGCGACAGTTTCACATATCGCAGCCCCACAAGAGAGAAGAGAGGAGGAGGCGGGAGGAGGCGGGAGGAGAAGGAGGAAGGTGGTGACCACAGTGCTCTATTCAAAACGAGTACCCAACGCAGGAGGGTTGGGAAAAATGGATGGTCTGCGGCATGTTCTCCACCGCCACCTCCATCGAGCAGGCGTGCTGTCCGACGAGGCGGCTGCGCCACTGACCGCGATTGCGCGGATGCCCTCGAGCGCGGGAAAGGTGGCAGCGATGCGCGATAAGCTCGTCGGCCATCGCACGGCGAGTGTCACGACGGAGCGAGCTATCGATATTTCAGCATACGGCCCACTGGGATCAGACGTCACATGGCGGGGGCGCTTCGTGGGCGATGTGCAGCGTATTGCAATGTAGGGAGTGCCGGCGCATCTGGTTGGAGATATGAATTGGCGACCTACTTACAAAGACTCACTTGGGCCTGGATGGCCCCGAACGCCTGCTACGACCGCGACCACTTCGGATGGTGCTTAGCCGACGCGGTGTCGTGCTACGGGCACCCATGTGCCTGTGTAGCCGAAGTGTCTCAGTATGCCCATGTTGCCTGGGGTCCCTTCCCACGGCCTTGTCAAGTTTGAGTCGCAGAGGCCGATGCACCGTCGCCCGCAGCATCGATTGCGCCGCGCCACTTTGCATGCCTTGGACCATCTCCCAGACGCGGGGTGACCTGTTGGAGGAAGGCCTTGCGTGAACAGAGAATGCCGAGTCGGATGGCCCGGCGCTGCACGACATGGCCGACGACGGCCTGGCCACAGTCTGGAAGCACTGGCGCGAGAAGGCGGAGACCGCCATGCAGCTGGCGCCGGGGGAGGACTATGCCACTGTTTCTCGTGCTGCGGAGAGGCCCAGAGGATCGGGTGCCTCGATCGGACCGACTTCGCATGGGTCGCCTGCCAAGCATTGTCGCATGGGTCGCCTACCATGACACTACGAGGGATACTCAGACTGCATCGTCAGGTGCCCGAGAAGCCCAACAGTAAGAACGCTCTGAACCCCGGGCGCCCCCCGACGGCAGCCTGCGCGAGCGGGCGGATCGCGCTGCCATGGAGGGTATCCTGGAGATCCCGCTGCGCGGGGCCCCGACCAACGGCGAGTCGCTCAACGCGGTGTCTGGGGGCATTTCCAAGGAGCAGGCCCAGGCGCAGGCCTCGCATGCTCGGGGGTGGAAGACACGTTTCGCCACTTGGTCCTTGGACGCGCACCGAATAGCTACGCCCGTGTTCCGCGCTGCTTCGCCGACGGCGCCCTCCGACGTCGGCGAGATGAGACGACGCCAGGGAAAGCAATGGGCTCCAGATCCCGGACCCCGCGACGCCGCTGGCCATTATGCGCGCTGGCATGATGTTGGCGACCAGCGTGGACTTCCCACAGAGCGACAAGGGTGGCGTCTGTACTCCTTCCTCTGAGTCTTCTGATCACAACATTGGGCGCTGTCATGGGGCTCCTATGCGGGTTCAAACTGTGCGACGTTTGTTTCCTGCAGGTATCTTGGGCCATTGCGATCTGCGGCGTCTCACTTCACGGGTTCATGTCGAGCGCCAGGGGGCGCTGTCCAACGCCGGGCCGGGGTGCATTTGTCCCTGGAGAGTCGCGGGGGTCCCCGAGAAAGAGACTGAGTTCAGGCTCGTCAGCGCGGGCTCGATCTCGGCGCGGGGGCGGTTGCATGCACCAGCCAAGGGCACGTCGCAGCCACCTGGCAATCAGTGCGCAGGTCGCCACGAGACCTCGGTTGTCCATGCCCTCTCGCCCTGGCTCCACGACTGCGATTCCGTGGAGGCTGGGGCCGACCTGAATCTGAGCAAAGCCTGCGACAGCATCGATTTCGCTGTTGGCGCCCAAAGCTGCATTTGCAGTGGAGCCCCTCGGCGGTGACCTTCGCGGCCCTAGCCGCCTGGCGGGGGCCAAGGCGCCGCTGCGTGGCCCAGGCGCCGGCGCCGCCTATATGGCCCACGCGCGGACTGCCACAGGGTGATTCGGTTGCCCCGGGCGCGCTGACTTCGTCGTTGACGCCGTGGCATCCGCGCCAAGGAACATGCTACATGGGCGATCGAGCCATCGCGCCAGCCACGGTTGAAACCTTCGACGCCGACCACGCAGTCCTTCGACGCGGCGGTGGGCTTCGGGGAGAACCAGTCCAAGAGGCAACGGTGGACGCGTTCAGATGCTGCGCCAATGCTGATAGAACACCTCGGGGTCATGGCCATGCCTGTCGACCCCGCGCACACGATCTGGCCCCGTGCAGGTTGGGGCCGGACCCTGTCTTCGTGCCCCTGTCCCCTGTCTTCGCGCCACGGCGCCGCAGTGCGTCTGAGGTTGGCTATCACGTGCATCCGTCGCCTTTGGCTGAGGGGTTGCCCCCTGCTGGCCCCGCCTCCAGAGCGGATGATTGTGGACGAGCGGCTGTGCTGGTCTACGTTCCTGGAAAACTCTGTACAACAACATGCGGCCGTTACCGACCTTCGTTCTCAGATATGCGGATGGTCGTGGATGTCTCCTGGAAGTGAAAGAAAACGATGACCGCCGAGTCTCGTGGAAACAACGGGAGGCCAGTTCTGGACGCACACACCCGACGAGCCGAGGTACAGCAAGCGCATCGAACATTTGCTGAGGAGTATTGCTCGAGTTCGGTGCTTGACGATAGTTAGTTGTAAGCGGGCAAACGCACCAGACATCCTCGACGTAGACATCGATGCTGAACCTCGCCCAACCTTTACAAGTTTGTGAAGCAGTTATCGGAAGAGCAAAGGGCATCATTGACCACCTTTTCGGGGCCGTAGCTTCGGAGACACGCAGAAGAACGGGATCACCTAGGAAGCATTGCCAGGACATCAATCCCTCATTTCGTAATTTGTGGGCCGAATGCCCGAAGTACCAACGCCTTCGGCGTGCCATTGGCGAGCGTCACGGACTGCCTGATATTTTCTGGTCGTCAGCCCCGGGGGTGATGGCCAAGACGGATGGGCGACTTTCAGTTGTCACCCGAGCCCGGAAATGAGAGCCACCATGCTAACCGCCGCTTGCGAACTGGGTGTTCAGATCTTGGGAGAAGGTCTGAACGAAATGCTTCATCCATCACCACATCGGCAGGCCCTTCTTGGTGCTGCTGATCGTGGAGTTGGTGGTGGGGACCGTTGTCCGTTATGGGGCTGCCCCAGAGCTCGGGTGTTCCATTCACCATCTTCTTCATCATGTACCAGACGAGGAAACGCACAACTCTTTCCTCTTCCTCTGGGCCAGCTCTTCGTCCAGAGTCGTCTTCGGACGGTAAGCGGGCACCCAGCCACGGGGAGAAAACACAATCCGCAAACGTCGATGGGGGGCGGAAGACGGGCAGCCAGGATATCTCTTGCGGTCGTCCCAGCAGTTCTTGGAGAGCCTAGGAACCCAACGAGAAAAACACATACAGACATGCAAACGCCTGATCCGCGACCTTCAAAGAGCAAGAGGAGGAGGAGCAAGAGGGTGGGGGAGAGCGGTAGAAGAGGGGAAGGATGAGAGGGGGGATGAGCAGAGACCTTCTTGGAACATGTTACTCACTACGGGCCGAGCAAGACCCAATGACGCAGGCATATATCGACCAAGACACCGGAGCACCAAACCCGACACGTTCTTGCGCCAAGGCAGGCTTTTACACCGTCGGGCTGATGATGCTGATGGTGTTGGTGATGTCGGTAGCGATGCTGATGCTGCTGCTGATGATGCTGATGCTGCGGATGCTGTTGATGCTGCTGCTGGTATACATCTCTTGAACATTATGGTTATGGTTGTGGAGGTACCGGTTGTGAGGTTGCTGGTGATGATGATGCTGATGATGCGGGTATGTTCGATGTCCGGATACAACTGATGATGATGCGACTGTTGATGATGCTGCTACTGCCGATTATGATGCTGCACGTACCAACTGCCGGACGATGATGATGATGCTGATGGTGCTGCTAGGGATGATGCTGGTGATGGTGATGGTGATGATGATGTTGAACAGGATGATGGCGATGCCACTGATGCCGATGATAATTTTCAGAATAGCGATGGTGAGTATGAGGATGATAATGATGATGCTGCTGATGATGATGATGATGACGATCTTGATGATGATGACGATGATGAGGTTGATCGTGATGGTAATGCTTATGCGAATGATGGTAACGCTGATGATGGTGATGATGACCATGATGACGGCGATGATGACGATGATGATGAGTGTGAAGATGATGGCGACGACGATAATGATGCTGACGATTATGATGATGATAATGGTAATGATGATTGTAATGCTGATGCTGATACTGATGTTGCTGCTGCTGAAGCCGATGGTGGTAATGATGATGTTGACGATGAGCGATGATGTTGATGATGATGAGGGGGATGATAAGGAAAATGATAACTACAAGGATCAGGAAGCGCATCGGAGGCGGATCCTGAAAGCGGCGGCAGGGGAAGTCGGATGAGGAGGAGGAGGATGAGGAGGAGGATGAGGAGGAGGAGGAGGAGGGCCAGCAACCTCCACAGCGCCCCGAACACGTCCGTGACCTCCTCCACAGGTCCCCGCGACGGCGCCTCGCCTGGAGGCGCGGGCCCGGGGCTGGAGACCTCCCACACCCCCCCTTCGATGGCAAGCCGGTTGGCCTCGCGCGCGCCCCTGAGGAGCCAGCAGGGAAGCAGGAAGGAGGATCACCAGGAGGGAGGCACTTGCCACCCAGGGAGGGGTCCGAGGAGGTCGGATGATACGCCAGGTTTTCCTTTCGCAGAACACGTTTTGCATCAGCGACATGGCGCACCTGGCTTCCAACAGCTTCGATGTGTGCACGTTTAGGTACCCCAGATAAGAAGAGTCAAGGAGGAACCCAGGGTAGGCCTCCGGGCCTTTGCCCGACTAGGAGCTGGAGATCCCCTCGTCGCCTGGACAACTGCTGAATATGTAAGTCGCGGCCGCGGCAACGCGGCTGTGCGAATGCTCCTGGTGTTTCCAAGCCAAGGCGTAGAGCATGAACAGTGTCGAGAAGCACCGCCATCCCCCACCATGAGTTCTCCAACAGGTAAGGATGGGTTGTACGCGTGCGAAGACAAGAAAGGAGGAATGATGAAGAGGAAGTTGACGACGATGTCGGGAGGATGAGCGAGGATGAGCGGGGATGACAAAAGGGTAAGGAAGAGCGAGGATGAGACAAAATGACAATAAGGGCGGATGACGGCGACAAAGCAATGATAACCAGGAAGATGGCGACGATGCATATGGGGGAGGCGGGAGAGGCAGAAGGACAACCATAGAGGAGGGAACAAGAAAAAGAGAAGGACGACGAAGGCGGAGAGAGTTGGAACACGACCACAAAGGAGGACGGATGAGGAAGGACTTCTCCTCCTCCTCCTCTTCCTCCTTCCCCTCTCCTCCTCCTCCTCCTCCTTCTCCTCCTCCTCCTCCTCGCTCAAATTTCCGCTTTCCCCGTCTTCCTTGCTACATGATCCCTGCCCCTTCCTCCTCCCTCCCCCCTTTGACCCCTGAATTGCCCGAAGAGGGCAATCTATAAAGGCCACCAAGTCTTCCTTCTTCCGCTGGTGCTATTCCTTCCATAGCTCCCTCCCATCCCCAGCCCGCCGCTCCCTGTATAACTCCTTCGCTCCCCGCCTCGGCCACGTCACATCGCTCCCACGGGGGAAGCGGCACCAAAGCCCCTCCCTCCTCCTCCTGGGCGCCCACCATCCCCCCCAACCCAGACGTCCGACGTTGTGTTTTCTTCCCGACGTGGCCCACCCAACAGGCCTGGACATTCTTCACGGGGGCGAGTTTTTCATCCAGAGCCGTTTTCTGACGGTTCTGGTGCCCGGTGGAGGGCCCCTCACAGACGCCGAAGATGGCCAAACTCCTGTTACTTGGCGGCGCGCACAGGGGGTGAGGCAGAAAGGGCTGGCATTCTTAGAAAGCTCATAAGACCTTCGGCTTTCTGAAAAGATGTCTAAGCCTTTTCAGGGGATGGAGGCGGATCCTCAGAACAGAAGGCCAGAGAGCTTTGGGAAGCCCCGCCGCCTTCTGAGAAGGTCTGCCCCTCACCCCTGAGATCTGACAACAAATGCAACATCGCGAAAAATCTCATCGCCACTGTTCGAACCGGTTCGATCTGTGATGGTCCCGGCACCCGAAACCGGGCGGAAACGCCCGCCACGAAAGACTTGCAACGCCCAGATGTCAGGGTCACTTCCCCCTCGGCGCGCCGCCGACTCATGACTGGTGGAGGAAGGGGAGGGTGGGTGAGAGAGGGCTGCGGAAGAGGGAGGAAGAGGGATGAAGGGAGGAGATAGGACGCGGGTTTGAGGCGAGGATGTCGGAGACCGCCCCCCTCGCGCCGCGCTGGTCGCCTCCCTCTGCGGCGCCAGGTGGAGGTCCGCGCCCCGCGTCGGGGGCGCCCGCGGCGCGGGGCCCGCCGCGCTCGCCGGGAGTGGCCCGCGGCGCCGGCGACGGGCGGCGGCGGGGGACTGCCGTACGGGAGCCCGCGGGCGGCAGCCCGGCGACCGGAGAGGGGGGGGGGGAGGGTTCGATGGGATTCCAGGTCGGCCTCGCGTGCGCCCAGATCGGGCACGAGGTCCAGGCAGAAAGGGGACGGCCACCGACGACGGCGACGAAGAGGCACGACGACGGCGAGGACGACAAACGACACGCCAACGACAAATGGGAGGGATGGGAGGGGTGGGACCGGGGGAGGGCGCGGGGGAGAGGGGGGGAGAGGGGGGGAGAGGGGGGGAAGGGGTAGGGAAGGAAAAGGGGGAGCGTCCCATTGCGGTTGTTCCCTGTTCTCGATATCCTAGCGGTGTCCTGCATCGCTTCCATGCAGAGACCCTTCTTCCGCACCACTGACGGAATCGCAGGACCCCGCCCTGTGGAAACATTACAGTGGGCTCCTTCAGAAAAACGGTTCGAGTGTGATGTCTGCCAACAGCACGCCCGAAGACGGATGATTCAGAAAGTAAAGCGGAGGAGGAAGGGAGCGTTGGAGGACGAGGGGGGGAAGGCGGGAGGGCGGACGTGGGAAGGGGGGCAGAGGAGGGAGGAAGGAGGAGGGAGGAGGAAGGGAGGAAGAAAGGAGAGAAGAGGGAGGAAGGAGGAAGGGAGGAGGGGGAAGGAGGAGGGAGGAGGATTCAGTCGGGACTATACTTGCGGGGTGCTCACTGGCCACGACGATGGCGAAGGTCACGCTCTACAGGTTGATTAGACAGTTGCATGATGAGCACCCCACGCTGCACGTGCGCAATGTCGTCGACGGCGTGCATGCCCAGTGGATTGGTTCCGACCGGCATATTGCCCAGGAGCTCGGGGCTGTTGGAAAGAAGCTTGTCCAGGGTAACAAAAAACTGGACCTGGTCCTGGCGGACCGTAAGTCCCACTTCCTGGCCTCCACCCCTGTCCTCAGTGCGAAGCTTCAGAAGGCCTGGGGCTCTCTGGGGTTCAAGTGGCAAGTGGTGACCAGGAACCTCGGGTCCGATGCGACCTGTGCTCGATCGAGCGCGCCGTACAGGAACCCTTGCAGCTCGCCCCCGCAAAAGTCTCAAGCGTAGCTGGCGACTTCGTCGACTTCGGGGCCCCGCTCAGGTCCATGGAGTGCAACGTGCGGGCCCTCAGGTGTGCGCCCTCTGGGGTGCCACCGTCTCGGGCGTCAAGGGGAGTAGCATGCACAGACTGAGGGTGGCGGCTGAAGGATCTCTGCACCTGTCAAGGGGACGGCCTCGACAGGCCTGCGACTCTGCTCCTCCGCCAGAAGATGGACCCCCAGGCTATATGTCACAAGGGCGTGGTCCTGTACTGGGCCAGGCCATCTGGGAAGGTAGGCCGTCTTTAAGCATCATGCAGCGTGCCCGAGTCGGCATTCGAGGAACTAGCCCGTCGTACGTTCTCTTGGGGAGCCGCTCGGTCACCTGTGCACGTTTTTACCTTGATCCTCAGGGGCCTCGGATGGCTGACTGAGACAGGCATGCCTGTAGACTTGCTAGCATTGGCCCCATTGCAGGTTGGCTGGCTAGCCCAGCGGGCCTCTCGATTTCGGTCGGACAATGTGGCTCTTCAGGCGCGTGCTGGCTCTCAGATCTGGTCCAGGCCCATCATGTGGAAGCCTCTCCTAGGTTTGCTTGAAGGGTCGAAGGTGGCCTGGGACCCCCGCAGGCAGGAGGCCTTGCGGAATTGTGTCTCCCAGTGCCACTGGCCCCAGGAGCGACTGCACAGGCCTGGGTATGTTGACTCGCCACTCTGCAAGCTTTGCGGGTCGGCGCCTGGCACACTGTTCCACAGGCGCTACCGATGTGATGCGTGCCAGGCCCAGCGTGCGACCTGCTGCAGTCCTTTGCTCGTGCGTTGCATGTCTGACCTTGAGGCCTGGAACCAAGACCTAGAGAAGGCCGCTGCTGGCATCTTCCCCATCGTCCCCGAGCTGGCTACCCCCTCCCTCTCGTCAGCAGCGATGCTGACGTGTTTTGGGTCAACCGCTCCGCCGATGGAAGGGCTGTCGGGCAATATGTTCGCCGATGCCTCAACTCTCGACCCATCCAACCCGTTACTCACGCGTGCGGGGTGCGGGCTGGCCATGGTGGATGACAACGGGCTTTGTAGCGCGGGTTGCTACGGAGTGGTCCCGTGGGAGATGGCCCGGTGGCAGGCGGCCAGGGACGGGGAGGATTACGCTTTGTATATGGTCGCGTCGCCCTTGGATGTGTCACGGGGCCAGCGACCTACCATATAGATTGCGCCGCCACAGTGAAAGCTGCCAGATCGCCTAAGTTTGCGGTCAGTGCAGCATGCAGTCGAGCTCACATGTGGACGCGTTTCTTTCGTGTCCTTCACGGGGAGCCACCCCCTGCTGTGAAGATCAAGGCTCATTCGACGTGGAGCGATGTGGCGAGGGTGTTCGGAACCCCATTCCAGAAGCGTGGCTCTGACGAGGCGGACAGGTTAGCCAAACTATGAGCCAATTGTCACCCTCCGACTGCGGATGTTGCCGTGAAGCTTCGAGTCCTGGAGTCAGTAGCTAGTCAGGCGACCCGCTGGGCTGGCGAGCACGAGGCCTGGAGGGCCGACAGAGGGCTGCGAGACTGCGACGATCTCTCGGGGCCTGATGGGGTCGGTTCGGGCCGTGCTCGTCTCCAGCAGCTGACCTTGCCGAGCGTTCGGAGCGGTGCCCGCCCGTTTGCTCTCACGGATCCCCAGCATGACGACTTGGTTGCCCTCACCAACCTGCTCGGTCATACGCTGGGCAAGGCCACTGTGTTTGGCCCTGATGGTGAGCGTGTGGTTGGTGGGGGGACCGTCCTTGTGTGTCTGAAGTGCTGGGGTTACAATGGGGGGCGGTCAAATCCTTAAGCCGCCGCTGCACCCCGCCCACCATCGCACTGACGCGACAACTGGGCCGTGTCAGGAAAGGCGGTTTCCCGCCTTAGGCCCCGCAATACAAAGGGTCGACGATAGGCCCAATGAGGCCCGCCACCTCAGCGGATGTGGCCATCCTGGCCACCACGTCGGCGGCCGACCTCCAGACCCTGGGCGGTGGAAGGGTGGGGACGTGATCGTCGTCGTCGTCGTGGGGGGAGCGGTGGAGTGAGAGCGAGTGTGCTGCCCGCGTCAGCCACACGCCCGAGCATCTGGCGGACGAGGCCGCCCGCCTCCGAGAGGGACGAGAGGTGGGATGTTTGAGTTGGCCTGCCCTCCCGCTGGTGACGTAGGTGGCTGGCGCCCCCTGGAGCGCCACCCAGCGGGAGGGTCAGGTCTTGTGCGGGCTGAGGTGAGTCACCGACCTCCTCCGCAATGGGAAGTAGAAGTAGAGGAGGGAGGAGGACGGGAGGAATGGCGAGGAGGACGGATCGGGAAACGGCGAGCAGGACGACGACGGCGACGACGGCGACGACGACGACGAGGCGGCCAGCGCCCACGGGCGGCGCACCGCCGACACCGCGCCAAAGCCCGCGGCGACCAGGCAGGCCGCCGGGCCGAGCCGCGGCGGCCGCCGCCGCGCCATCGCGCCGCGGGCGCGAGCGCGCGCACGGCCCACGAGGGCGCCGTGCGCGGGCGCTGCGGGGGCCGACGGCGGCGGCGGCGGTGGCCCGCGGCGGCCTCCAGGCCGTGGCCGGGAGAGGGCGGCGGCGGTCTCTCGGCTGTGGGCGGCGGCGGCGGCCATGCTGGGGGGCGGCGGGCGTGTCAGCACGGGGGCGCGGCGAGGGAGGGCGGAGGAGGCGGAGGAGGAGGAGGAGGCGGAGGAGGAGGATGGGCCGAGCCCAGGTAGCCGCAGCCAGCAAGCGAGCGAGGGAGCGGGCGGTCGGGGGAGCGAAGCGGGAGCAACGAGCGAGGGTTCCCCCTTCGCCGCTGGCCGCCGCGGGCGTCGGTGGGCCGCCGGTGGCGTGGGTCGCTCCCAGTTGCCGAGGTCTCCAGAGGTACACGGCTCGTCCCTCGGAGGCCTCCAGGATGTGCAACACTTTACATACTGGAAACTGTTCTGATTTCGGGGCGAATCAGGCCATGGCGTCCTCCTCCGCACTCCCTCCTCATCCCGTTGGCTCCTTCCCCCCTGCGTCCCCCGCCCCCCGTTTCCCCCCCAACTCCTGCTCTACTCTCCACTTCAGGCCAAGCGGCGGCTTGCCCGTCGGCTAGCGGGCGGCCCCTCTCCTGGCAGTACTCCAGGTACCCCATGACCACCGCGTAGCGCGCGAACGCCTCGAACTCGGCCTCTCACGGCGCGGCCCGGGCCCAGCAGACCTCTGGCGACTTTGGGTGACGGGCTCCTCTAGGAGGGGAACAGCTCAGGGGGGGGAACGTCGACCTGCAAAAGGCCATGCGTCGCCGATGAATCGGCGAATAGCGAATCCGCACGTTCCCGGGCGGGGTGGGCCATCGGCCCCTCTCGGCGATGAGTGGGTGATTGGGGGTCGATGCCCCCCCTTCATGAGCCTAACCCCACCCTAGCGTTGCCCCAGCTGAGAGCACGGCAGCGGTGCTTTGTCATGTGCGTCGCTTGCAGGTCCAGGGGCCGTCAACAAAAACGACTCGGAATGAAAGACAGGAGAAGGCGTCGAGAGATCCTGGGGCGAGCAAGTCGAACGAATCGACTCGCCAGCAGAAGCCCTGGCACGAGAGCGGAGCGGGAGGAGAGCACGCAGCGGTATGTTTGTAGGTGCGCATGCATGTATGCTGCTGCGTAAACAGCCCCGGGAGAGGGATTCAAGCAGGGAGAGCATACGCACACGCACGTTTAACAATATCCGCCACCGTGCCGCGAGGTACGAAGTGGAGTGGCCTCATGTCGCTGCGAATCATCGTAAACATCCAACGGGTTATTCAAGGACCCCAGTCCCCAGGGGCGTCGGGGGCTCGTTGAGGGCACTTTCCCTAGGCCCCAGAAGCGCTCATGGACTGTCCTTGAGCCGTCTCGCGGGACTCTTGGGACGCCTTGGATGTTCTGGGGGCTGGCGCAAGAAACCCAAAGCATAGATCAAAGTAGTGCGGCAGTTATTTACAGATTCTAGCCGTTTCGAATTTAGAGGACAACGTCCAAGACGGCCCGTTGATGCTCCCCAGAGATAGCCCCGGGCACACGCGGGGCCAAGAAAGGCACCCATGACGGACGGCCCCGAGAGGGGAGCAAAAAACGCACCAACGCCGAGCCACTCCTCCAAGGAGGCCCACGGATCCTCCTCGGCTTGCTGCTACCCTTGCTGCTACCCCTCAACTCTGCCATCGCGCGCCCCGCTCTTGGTCGGTGCCTTGGACGCGTCCTCCTTGCCACAGGACGCGATGTACAGGGCGTACTCGGGGGGCGGCTTCGAGGAAGCCGCCCTTCGTCCCCCCCCCCCTCCTCCTCATGCCCCCTCCTCCTCCCCTCCTCCTCCTACTCCTCAGCATCCCTCCTCCCTTTTCATCCTCCCATCTGCCCCCCCTCCATCCTTTCTCGTCCCTCTCCCAGGCGCCGCCGCGGGCGGTGGGACCAGTGAGTCCCAGGTCCCAGGCCCCCAGGATGTCGCAGGCCCGCCTGGTCGCAACCTCCTTCTCCCGTCCCCTACACCATGATCCTCAATATCCCTCTCATACACCCCCTCCTCCTACTCCCCCTCCTCCTCCTCCTCCTCTTCCTCCTCCTCCTCCTCCTCCTCCTCCTCCTCCTCCTCCTTCTTATCCATTTACTCCACCTCCTACTGTTCATTCTCCCCCGTCCTGCCTCCCATCCTCCCAACCGCAAGCCCCTCCTCTTCCTGCTCTCCCTTCTGCTCCTTCTTCTTTCTCTCTTCCTCATCGTCATCCTCCTCCTCCTCCTTCTCCTCTTCCTCCTCCTCGCGAATATGAGCCCTCAAATTGACGTCCAATGGGAGCTGATCCCCGCCAGCGAGAGAAGCCGCGGAAGTCCTGTTCGGCGGTGACGCTGAAGGCGTTGATGCCCGTCAGCTCGAGAATGACCTCCGGTCAGACCGCATGGAAGCCGCTGCCCTGTCCCCCTCCCCCCTCCCCGAGCGGCCGCTGCACCCCGCCCATTCCGCCTCTCCTGATCGAGGGGAGTGAGGAAGGGAAGGGAGGAAGGGGAGGAGCAGGAACTGGCGCTGCTGCGCTGCTGTCGCTCCCTCCCTATGCTGCTCAATCTCGCCATCATCCTTGTAGGGCTCCGACCACCTGCCTTAAACTCGAGAAGGAAAAACAGAGGAGGAGGAGGAGGAGGAGGAGGAGGAGGAGGAGGAGGAGGCGGGAGGTGGAGGAGGGAGTTGGAGAGAGGCGGAAGAGGGGGGATGGGCGCCTGGGTCGCTCCCCCCCGGGTGTCTCGAACGCCTCGGCCCGCCGGGATCCCAGATCGTCTGGTGACAGGCTGTCTGCGGCCACCCGCACGCCCCGGCCAAGGAGAGGTTGCGATAACGCAAAGATGCGCGACCGCATGAGCATTCAAAACGAAGTTTTGGGCATGTTCAGGTCATCGGGCCATCTAGCAGCAGAAGGCTTTGGGACCCCTCACTTCCATCGAACTTTCAGCACCGTCGGTCGACCTCGCTGGCCGTGCTACCGAGTCATCACCTACATGTACTTCGGTGTCTGCTTCTCCGTTTGCGCAGAATTGGTTGCATCTTGATGGTCATCTCCTTACACATCATCGTCGTTATTCCTGTCCTGCCCCATCCAACACTAAGAAAGGATATGCGCACCGTACGTTGTGCACGTCCTTCGTGTACAGCCCCCCTGGACGTGCCAGGAATGTGGCCAGGCACGTGGCTTCGGAATGTGGCTTAGGAATCTAGCTCCCCCGAGCGTGGTTAGTGTGTACATTTGTATAACGATATCTATATATATATATATGTGTATATATATGACGTCCCACCGCTTACACCCATGCGCATAAGCCGAGCACGTTCAGATCTCAGGAATTGCGCACCAGATACCCGAATCTCTGAACGACGCCAGCCTCCAGGGTCCAAGCTGTACAGTTTCGGGCCGCAGATCCAGAGGACGCCAGAGCTCGAACGTGCAACTGTATCTCGGCGCATGCAGAAGATACCGGGTCTGGCCTCGTGGGCCTCCGCCTGCTCATCGAAGAGCGCGGGGGCTGTACATAAGCCTACTGACTGCGCCCCCCGCCTACAAGCCATACCCAACCTCCCTCCTGTGCACTTCCCTGATGTACCTGCTATGGCATTCAGCCGCCCCTCAGTCACGGGCGCGGGAAAGGCGGGGGGACATCGTAAAGCCCCGCCAGTGGCAATCTTTCGGCCTGGCAGTGCGGAGGCGGGACAGCAGCGATGAAGCGAACACTGCAAGACGGCGAACGGGGATTGGGAGAAGGTGGGGAAAGAAGGGGGAGGGGATGGACAGGAGAGGGTGGGGCGGGGACGGGAAGGGATAAGGGGCGGGGGGGTGGGGGAAGCGGGGGGACGAGAGGAAGAGGCACGGTCGAAGGGGGGGGGGGGGCTGGATGCGCTTTGGTGGCAAGGGGTGGGAGGAGGACGAGGAGCATAGTAAGGACGAGCAGGAACAGGAAGAGCAGGAGCAGGACGATGAGGAGGATGAGGATAAACAAGGAAATAAAGGGGGAGGATGAGAAGCATGAACCAGAGGAGGAGGGCGAGGAACATGTTGGCGAGGAGGTGGAGGAGGACGTCGATGGGGGGATGGGCGAGGGGGATGGGGCAAGCTAGGTGCGCTCGCCTCAGATCTGACGTCCTACCCCTCCCTCCCATCCCTTACCATGGCGTATATCCCCTCTCTATTCGCACAGTCGGATGTCGAGAAGGGCAATGGTCCCGAGAGGGTGCGCGATGCCACCGCGATGCATCGTAGAGCACGTTATAGCTGGGCGTAGAAGAGCACGGCAGAGCGTCGTATATCGTAGCATGGCGTGGAGTTGCGTAGTGAAGAATTGCATCGCAAAGCATTGCAACGCAAATAATGGCATCGCACAGCGGCACAGAACAGAACATGGCTTAGCATGGCGTTGAACATCAAAACGTAGCATGGCATAGCATGGCGTGGCACTGCGTAGTCAAGCACTGCATATCCTAGCATGCCGCTGAAGGCATGGCATCGCACACTGGAACGCCACATAGCACTGCATTGCATGCCGTGGCATGGCACTGGAAATAATGACGCCAACGCTGCAGCGGGAGCACGATTCGGAACGAGCGGAAGCGCGGAAATGAGGCCAACGCTGCAGCGGAAGCACGATTCGGAACGAGCGGAAGCCCGAACATGAGGCCAGCGCTTCAGCGAGAGCAACATTTTGAAACAAAAACGCAGCCAAAACCCACATCCCAAAAAACCTATGAGTAGAAAACAATACGCGGAGGGGGGCCGAACATCTTCCGGACGTCGTAGAGAGAGAGAGGAGAGTAGTATTCATTTTGTGTAGCTGTAAATTGACAAAGAGGCAAAGGAAAGAAGATGGAGAAACACATTGTGTCAAGCAACGCATGTTTGGAAAAGCAAAACAAAAAGCGGATGCACGTGTACAGCGAGAAACGTCGTGACTGAGTGTGGGGATAAAGAGATACAGGCATGGGTGAAGCAAGAGATGCAGCTAGTTGTGCATATAGCTGTGCATATACAGATAGGACCACCCTACGGGTGATAAGGAGGTTGGTGGGGGGTGTAAGGGGGAGGCGGTCAAAGCGCGATGACTCCCACATGCCGCCACCAAAAGATGCATGCGCGGGCAAATCAACACCACCGACTTCCGCTTGCTTCTACTAACTCATGGGTCTATCTTTCCATGCTTCTTTATATCCATCACTCTATCTGGACAACCATCGGGACAACCATCGGGACAACCATCGGGACAACCATCGTGACAACCATCGGGACGACCATCGGGGCAACCATCGGGACAACCATCGGGACAAACATCGGGACAACCATCGGGAAACCCATCGGGACAACCATCGGGACCACCATCGGGACAACCATCAGGACCACCATCGGGAAAACCATTGGGACAACCATCGGGGCAACCATCGGGACAACCATCGGGACAACAATCGGGACGACCATCGGGGCAACCATCGGGACAACCATCGGGACAACCACCGGGACAACCATCGGGACAACCATCGGGACAACCATCGGGACAGCCATCGGGAAAACCCGCGGGACAACCATCGGGACAACAATCGGGAAAACCATCGGGACAACCATCGGGACCACCATTGGGAAAACCATCGGGACAACCATCGGGACAACCATCGGGGCAACCATCTGGTCAACCCATCGGGACAACCATCGGGACAACAATCGGGAAAACCATCGGGACAACCAGCGGGACAACTATCAGGACACACCATCGGGACAACCATCGGGACAACAATCGGGAAAACCCGCGGGACAACCATTGGGACAACAATCGGGAAAACCATCGGAACACCCAACCATCGGGACAACCATCGGAACAACCATGGGGACAACCATCGGGACAACCATCGGGACAACCCGCGGGACAACCATCGGGGGCCGCGCCCAGCTGGGGGGGGAGGGGCGGGCGACCTGTTGGGCTCCATGTGGCCTCTGCAAGTGCAGGAACTCGAGCAGCTTCGCCTCGCCTGCTCGCACGACACGAACCGAAACCAAAACCGATTGCCCGGTTGGGGTCACGTCCGCTCACACCCCCAACCTCCCATACACGAGCATAGGTATAGACATGCGACACACATATGTGTACTCACATAAATCCAGATACGTATACACATGCATACATACAGACATACACACATATACATATATAGATGTACATACATGCATACATACAGACATGCACACATACACACGCAGACATCCATACATACACACATACAAACATACATATACATACATACATGCCACATGCATGCATACCTGCATAACTACCAGCATACATACACAAACCTACATGCACATATACATACGAGAGAGCATGATCCACCGCCGCTTTACTGTGGAAAATTGCCGCCCTTTTCCTCCGGAACCCGGGGGTCCCCCCCCCCCTCCGAAAATCCCCCCCCCCCCCTGCTGGAACCCCCCTCCCCCCCCCCCCTCCCCCGGCAAACCCCCCCCCCTCCCTCCCCCCCCCCCCCCCCTCGAGCTCGAAAACCGGAGGGGGGGTCACTACCGGTTCGAACCACTGAGCTGTCCCACTGTTCCCACCACTGTCCCCACTGTCCCTACCACTGTCCCCACTGTACCTCTGTCCCATTGTCCCACCGCCGTCCTCGCCACCGCCTTCACCACTGTCCCCACCACCACTGTACCCTCCACTGTCCTACTGTTTCCACCACATTCCCACTGTCCCCACACCACTGTCCCCACCACCACCGTCCCCACCACTGTCCCACTGTCCCCACTGTTCCCACCATTGTCCTCACCATTGTCCCCACCACTACCGTCCCCACCACTGTCCCACTGTCCCCACCACTGTCCCGCTGTCCCCTCACCACTGTCCCCACCACCACCGTCCCCACCACTGTCCGCACCCCCCCTCGGTTTTCGAGGGGGGGGGGGGTTCGAACCGGTAGTGACCCCCCCCGGTTTTCGAGCTCGAGGGGGGGGGGGGGTTCGAACCGGTAGTGACCCCCCCCCCTTTTCATGATGAGGGGGGGGGGGGAGGGGTTCGAACCGGTAGTGACCCCTCCGGTTTTCCGGAGGGGGGGGGGGAGGGGTTCGAACCGGTAGTGCCCCCCCCCGGTTTTCCGCTAGCAGCGGTAGAACACGCTCTTTCATACATACATGCCCGCATGCATACATACAGACAAACACTCATAATTACATGCATATATACATTCAAGCATACATAACTACACACATAGACTCACGACACACATACCTGCATGCATGTCTGCATACATACATACACACAAGTATATTACTACATACATACACACATACATACACACATACTCACACACACGCGTGCAGGTAGTATTCCAAATATATGTATATAGGTGTGTATATATTCAGACACGTATACGCAGGTACATGTATACACACACATACATACAAATACATTCACATATTCCCATACATGAATGCATACACATACGCACACACTATATATAATCGTTGCATGTGCACGTGTAGGCACGCACATATATATGTATATGTATCCTTTATGCCAAGACCAGAGAAACTGGAATCATATCGAGATGCTACCTAGAAGCATCGCCTGCCTAAAGACTGGGCCCGAGAGAAACTGTCACGATGAGACGTACACAGACGGCGAGGGCCCACAACCCAGATGGAAGTGGAGGAGGAGAGGAGGCAGGAGGACCCTGAACAACTTGAGCCGTGGGATTGCGGAGCGGAAAACAGGCCCACGGCGACACACGTATGAGACGGCCCAAGCAACAGGAGTACCCCATCCTTCAAGCACTCCTTTATGCCAAGACCAGAAAAACTTGAATCATATCGAGATGCTACCTCGAAGCATCGCCTGCCTAAAGACTGGGCCCGAGCGAAACTGTCACGATGAGACGTACACAGACGGCGAGGGCCCACAACCCGTCCCCAGCACCAGAAGCTGTTCTTATGAGGGAGAGGAGGGAGGGAGGCGACCACAGAGGAGGAAATAGCATTACAGAGAGAAGTGGGATATGGCTCCGCCCGCCTGGTCCAGAAAACACCTGAGGGGTCTTTGCCTTCGAGGGCCTGGTGGCGGTGGCCAGTGCGTCGACACACTCTCCCCGTACATCGGCGCTCCCACGATTCCAGACCCGGGAGAGTGCCAACAAAACGAGTGCACTTTCTCCAGGGCATCCCATACATGCAATAATCTAGCACAACGGCGGACGCTTTCCTCTCAAGAATCTGCATCTCATCTAAAAGCCACAGGCGGGAGGTCCGAGGATTCTCTATGACCCATGGAACGTGACATTTGTTGCATTCACGAGCTAGACTGCACGCAACACGCACTAACCTGTTGGCGCTCGACACACGAGCACGCTGCTTTGCATCGAGGTTGGGCAAACCATACAGATAAGTGTTTGAGCGGAGAGGGCGCGGCCCATTAGGACGATCAGTGGCACGTGAGAAAGTGTTGCACGGCACACCGAACCACATGAAACAACAAGAGCCAGCACGAATTTTGTCACGAAGAAGCCTCACGACGCCTGGCCGCAACAGATCAGCACCGGGGCCATCGGCGACGTCATAGGCCTCAGCGGGGACTCCGCTCCGAGCGAGAGCGCGGGCGAGCTGCCCTGAGCCGGAGAAGATCTCGGCCGCAACTCGGCGCTTCAGGCACGGGGCGGCTTGGCCACTTGGGACGGCCGTCCAAGGAGCGCTCCCACGATGGAGGACTCGACAGCCGCGGCGAAGTCGAGCAGCTCCTTCGGGCTGCTGGCCAGCGCCTTCTTCATCACTCCGTGCCTCTCGTACCTCTTCACCGAACAGAGGGTGGCCCACCTGCCGCGCTTCATGATGTCGGGAAACGTGCGGCGCCCGAGAAGGGCGTCTCGGCTTGGGCCGCTGTGGCGGAGCTGGTAGCTCGTGAGGTTCCGCTTGTCGAGTCCGAGGTCGAGGCGCGCCTGATCGAAGTCCTTCCTGAAGGCAGCGGGCTTCGTGACGAACAGGGGCTCGTGCGGGGCCCGCTGGGCCTTCAAAAGCTCCAGTACCTTGCTGGTTGGAAAGTCCCAGTCCGACAGGGTGACCGCGTCGCCCAGCGCGCCCGTCTTGGTGGGGACCCCGGCGCTCGAGGAGCCGAGGATGAGCACGCCGCGCTCGTGGCCGCGATGGTCTCCGACCTCTGGGACGAAGTCCTCGGCCCGGAGCCGCGTCGCCTCGCCAGTGCGCAGGTACGCATCGTGCATCGCCACCGCCCGGCGGGCGCTCTCCAGCCTCCCGCGCCAGAGCATCGCCGCGATGATCGCGACGACCCACGCTTGCGGCAGCCCGAAGCGGCAGGCCACGGGAGCGGACTTCCGAAAGCCGCGGAGGGCGCGGGCCGCGCGCGGCAGGCCGCCTAGCCCCGCTCTGGAGAAGCGCGGGATCCCGAGCTTCACCGCCGCGAGCAGCTTCTCGCCCTGGTCGGCCTGCCACCCATCCAAGTACATCAGGTCCATCAGCTGCACCAACGCCTCGTCCACGTCCTCGTCCTTGTGGAGGTCGAACCCGTGGTCGACCACGAAGTCCAAGAACTCCCTGAACTTCTGGAGATAGTCGGGGATCGACTGCTTGCCGACGGACTTCATCTCGAGGAGGCTCACCATGATCCCCTTCAGCTCGAGCTCCTCCTGCATCTCGCGGCCCCCCGCCTCGACGGCCGCTCGGCGGGCCCTCGCCCGCGCCCGCCGCGCCGGGATCTGCAGCTTGCGGCTCCGGTCGGCGTTGGCGGGCAGCGCCCGCGTTGAGGCAGCGCCCGCCAGGCGGCGGTGCGTCGGAGGCGGCAACCCCCGGCTGCCGTCGCGGGGGGCGGAGCACGCCTGGCGATGCGGCGCCTGCAGCACCCGCGAGACCCGCGGCCCCTTGACTGGGCGCCTGCCGGCGGGCCCCTGTGGGAGACCAGCAGATGCCTCGCCATTGGCCTGTGTAGGCGGCAGCAGTCGTCTCATCACCCACGCGAGCTGCCGCGGGTGGCCCCAAGCCCGAGCCTCGAAGAAGCTTGAGGCGGGCCAGGCCTCGCTCGCGGCTGCGATGATCCTCAGCAAGATAACGACGAGAGGCGGCATCAGCAACATTGATCTCTGAAGGAACCCAACGCCATCGAATTGTCATGTCCATTGCAACCGTGAACGCGGCATTTTCCCTGCAAAGCATCAGCAAGCCGAAATTGTCCGCACGTCCCTTGGCAAAAACCAGGATCACACCCAGATTGTCACCTATCTTGAGATGCCGCTTGCCTCGATTGGACAGCGACCGACAAGTGCGCCGCACAGATATCAACCCCGTGCGCCCCTCAAGCATAGTGATATGCCCCTCGTCTCTCCAGCGGCCATCCACGCACTCGCGCCAGTCAAAATCCTGGAAGATGGAAGCTGGGACCTCAGGGAAGTCCTGCGCGGGGCGGGCTGCCACCGTCGCCGAGACCAGTCGCGAGGGAGAACGGACTCAACGCTGCTGAGACACTCCTCGACAGGAGGGGCCGAACGGAGGGCGTGCTCACGAGGCCCGCCAGGTTGTTCGCACTGGAAAGCGCAACGCCACCTCTCATCGACCTTCCCGATCTCAGAGACCAACTCCTCTGGCAGGGTCGCCGTCATGATCCCGCAGCCGGCAGGACTGGCGTCGAACACCTCCACCTCCGAAGCGCAGGGCCGCCGCACGTTGGCCCGCGCAAAGGGCAGTAGAGCAGCGGCAGCTCGGAGCTCCTCGGCGGCGGTCCGCCAGAGCCGTCGCGGTCGGAGGTAGCGGCACTGCGCGAAGGTGTAGCAACTGCGGAAGACAGAGAGTAGCGGCCGATGCCCCAGAAACTGGAAGGTAGCATGTCCCAAGCTGCCGACCGCTAAGCCAGGGCCGCTGGCGGCTCACGCGACGACAGACCTGGCGGAGGCGCCGCGCCTTGACAGGGCTAGGGCGATGCCCCCCAGTAAGTCCGTCGATGGCGAACCCCGAGGACTCGGCCCAGTGGCGGGCAGCCTCCTCCTCGTGGACCTCGAAACCGAGCGAGGTCATCCGGCGCTTACAATCTTCTCGGAGAGCGTCGGCCTGTGCTAGAGAGGAGGCAGCCGCAACGAAATTGTCGCAGTAGGGCAGAGCCAGCTCGGCCCCCGCCCTGAAAGGAGGCGGAGGGACGCGATCCTGCATGACCGCGCCGGGCGACCAGGGCCTGATCTGGTGGACCTGGTGAGCGTGCAAGGCCTGCGCGAAGAAGAAACTCCAAGTCCACCCCGCCGGCATCACCTTCATAGCGGGGGCGACCGCCGTGGAGCCCCACAAGTATCCAAAGGTGGGGTCGCCCTGGGTGACCACCTTCAGCTCTTCCCCAGCGATGTCGGGGAGGCAGAAGAAGCTCTCGAGGCCTGGCGGCAGACCGCAGGCGTAGAAGTAGTCCTTCACGTCACTAAGCGAGAGATACATGTCAGTGTCCGTGCCCATCACGACGTCGGCCCAGAACGATCCCGAACCCATTGGCACGTGAGGACGCTCTCGGAAGCAGGCGTTGACGCGTCTGCAGTCGACGACGAGGCGCTGCTTGCCCGACTTCTTTCGTACAAAAAATACCGAGATCCCACCTCGAACTTGGTCGGCCCGTCGCCAGGCGAGAAGCCCACCTCTGAACAGGTCCCCGATGAAGTTGAGGCAACTGCGGCGGCTGAAGCGCAGCCGAGGGTCCATGTAAGAGCCGATGCGTTCGAGACCATGCTCCACCTCCGCCCACCACTGGTTGTCGTCCTTGAGCAGGTGGGTGTCAAAATCTACGATCATCTGCGCGGCGTCCGGCGGCAACACCTCGGCAAGGGGCGCGGGAACTCGCCCGCCACCGGGGATAGACACCAGAGCACGGTCGTAGGGAACCACCGTCAAGTCATCGTCCCCGCCATAAGGGACTCTGCTGCCGAGAAGCGCGCATGGCTTCCTCGTCTGAGACCGCCTGAGGTGGCGGCCGAAAAGAGTTGATGGTCTCGCACAGGTGGTCAACGGCGGCCCGCTGTCCAAGAGAAGATAATTTGGCATTGGCGGTGGAAGAACCCACGAGCCAGCTGAGGGCCCAAATGCTCTCATTCACCTCGTCCGCGAGCCGGCGTCGCCCCTGGGCTCGCTGCCGAACTCCCCGGGAGAGGTGGGGGCCAGCGACTGGCTCCTGAGGCGCATACGGTAGAGGAGGAAGCTCCCGCGGGACGTCACGCCCCTCAGCGACGACACCAGCGAGAAAGCCCAGCCGCGTGGCCGGGGGTGCCCTAGATCTCGGCCCCACCCTCGGGCCGCGGGAGGGGCCATCGCCGTTCATCATGAATGATCGCCGCCCTGGCCCTCCTTCTTGGGGCCTTTGGGCGGCTTCCTCAAACGAAGCTCCTCATTGTGCTTGCGCAGCTCCTTATACACAGACGCCATGTCACGAGCCTTCTCGGCCACGTGCTTGACCAAAGTCGGGGCGACCAGGGCCCTGCCACGGCCCGGACCCCATCCCATGAGATCGTCGGCCCCGGTGTAGTCGGGGCTGCCAGGAGAGTTGAGGTGCGCCTGCTCGATCAGCATGGCGCGCCGCCCGAGCGCCTCCAGAGAGACCAGCGTGGGGATGTTGAACTGGTCGACCTCGGCCGCCAACTCGAGAACCTTCATGATGCAGAAATGCTCGTGCACCGAGCGATCGCCACCTGAGTTCAACTGGTGGGCCCAGTTGTAGTGGCGCTGGGCGGGACCACCCTCTCCACTTCGAGCGATCTCCTCCAAGTACCAGAGAATGGATGCCTCCCCTTCTAGAGGAGAGTCGCCGTAGTCGTGATGCTGCATCAGGTCGAGGACCTCCACAAAGCGGCGGCGGCGTGCGTTGTTCCGCCACACCACTGGAAGAGTCCGGGTGTCTGCGTCCTCGTCGATCGAGTCGGCGGTGGCGGAGTAGCACTGCAGGACCCCCCCAGGAGTAATCACCATCATGGCATCGGCATCGCCCTTCTTCACGGGAGTGAAATGATGACCCTCGACTCCAGACGGATACTCGGCTCCCCGACTGAAAGATTGATCTGATGAAAAGGCTATCCGCCAGATCTTCCCACTTGCAGCGGGAGGAGGTGACTTCGACACGAGAGCGTCTCCATGGCCACCCTCCTTGCGCTCCTCCTCGTCGGCCACAGCCTTGGCACGGAGAAAGAGAGGCACATCGAGAGGGCCTTCCCGCCGACCTGCCCCGAAGCCGTATCGAGACACCGCGTCGGGGCCTCGCCCATACATCGTTCCAGTCACCTCACCTCCGGCGTCAAGCAGCCGAAGGGCCTGCAGGTCCCTGGGCACGGAGAGATCCTGCGGGTACACGTCGCCGTCCACTGTCAGAACCCACCAGGGCCAACTGTTCACTGGAGGGTCCTCGCCGTGGATCCTCCTGTAGCATGTCTCGGAGCTCTTGCGGAGGATGCTCGCCTCGTGCCAGAGGTTCGGCTCGTCCCCGTACAGGAGAAGCACCTTCTGTCCAACGTGCAGACCAGGCTTGGCGACACCAGCGACAGCCATTGAGAACAAAAGCGAGAGAGGACCAGATAAGCCCTGCCACCACGTGCGCATAGAAGGCCAGGCTCCCCAGGATGGCCGTCACCACCTCAACGTGCCACGGCACGCCCGACTGCAGCGCCTCCGCGCGCCCAGCGGCCAGCCGTTCGCGCTCACGCCGCTGCTCGTGGAGCTCCGCCAAGACCTCGCTGAGGTCGGGGCAGATCGCAGGGCAGCTGCTGTTCCAGCGCGGCGCCGGAGCAGGGGCGGCGCAGCTCGCCGCCAGGGGAGCGCCACTCGGCGCGCCGAGCCAGACACGGAGGGGCGATGGGGCCAACCAGGCTCCTGTGAGGGCCGCCAGAAGGACCCGTCCGAGCCCCTGCGGAGGCATTTCACCCTGAAAAACTTGAGCCGTGGGATTGCGGAACGGAAAACAGGCCCACGGCGACACACGCATGAGACGGCCCAGGCAACAGGAGTACCCCATCCTTCAAGCACTATATACTTATATATATATATATATATATATATATATATATGCATATACACTACAAATCTACATACCGCCATACTTACATATACAATTACCTCCATATATAACTACATACAATCACACATGTATACATACGTACGCACGTACGTATGCGCGTACATGCATACTTACACGCATGCATACATGCACGCCTACATACAGTCGTACACGCATGTGTATACGTATTTCTAGTATTGTACCTGTGTGCGCATATATATATATATATATATATATATATATATATATATATATGTATATATATATATATATATATATATACAGAGGGAAAGCGATATATGAGAGAGATAGCGGTATCAAGAGAGAAAGCGAGCGAGAGAAAGAGAGAGAGAGAGAGAGAACGATAGAGAGAGAGGGAGAAACAAACAAGACAAAGACACAGAGAGAGAGAGGGAGAGAAATAAAAAGAGAGAGAGCGAGAGGAGATACAGCCTCCCAGGGCCTTTGGAGCCGCCAAATCTACACTCCGTGGCCGCAAGGACGCCGATGATGCCGTCCAAGGTGGCCCAGTATGGGCTCCAACCCGCATAAAGTCTTCGAAGACGGCCAATATGGCCTCAAGACTACCCAAGATGCCTAAAAGACGCTCCAAGAGGGCTCCAGAACGACCCCGAGAGGGCCCCGAGAAGCAATAATCGTCCATGCCCCTCGGGAAAGCGTATCATATTGTGGACCTGTTCGCGCTTGTGGTCTTGATAGCGTCCAAGACGGCAAGACAGCGGCCCCTCGAATCGCTCAAGGCGACCCAAGCAGCCCCCGAGAGGGCCCCTGGACGGCCGACGAGGAGTCGCGAGACGGCCCAAGAGGCTCCCAAAATTGGCCACGAGAGCCCCAACAGGGCCCCAAGAGGGGCCCAAGAGAGGCAACAAGAACTAAAATTCCGAGCCCTCCGCCCCAGGAGACCGCCAGCAGGCGCCCAAGAAACTCCCAAGGGGCCCGAAGAAACCTCCAAGAGGCCCAACAGAGGCCCTCAGAGGGACCCCAAGAAGCCCCAAAAGGCCTCACACGTGGACGGCATCCCTCTGCTGGTGGTCGGCGGACTGGCGCAAGTCTCTTGAATTGGTAACTAACGAGAGAGTGAGAGAAAGAGAGAGAGAGCGAGAGAGAGAGAGAGGGAGAGAGAGAGACAGAAACAGACAGAGAGACAGAGACAGACAGGGAGAGAGAGAGAGAGAGAGTGAGAGTGAAGGAGAGAGAGAGAGAGAGAGAGAGAGAAAAAAAAAACAAAACAAAAAAAGAGAGAGAGAGAGAGAGAGAGCGAAACTAAAGAGAAAGAGAGAGAGAGGGATATAGAGAACGAGAGAGAGAGAGAGAGAGAGAGAGAGAGAGAGAGAGCCAGTTCGGGCCCTCCAGCCCGACCCCTGCCAGCGTCCGTCCGCCCGTTCTCTTGCTTGGGTACCCAACTGTCCACTGTAACGCCCCGTCCGCCCGTCCCACCCGTTAGGGTCCGACCTGCCCCTAGGGGTCCGCCCGCCCGACCCGCCCGCTTGGCCCGCCTGTCGCACCGTGCCAAAAACTGTAGCACATGAGTCCCCCCGACCAGCGCCCATGCTGCATTCTTGCAGGATCGAGCCCGTCCCACGGCTCTCGGCACCAGTTGTGTGTCAGAGGAATCTATCTCTGTTCTGGTCAAGCTGCTCGGTTGGGCCCAAGGGCTGCAACAACAACCGCTCCGCATCTCAGTGGACTAAGTTCGGCCAGTGGCCTGCGGGACGGCCGCAGCCGCCATGATCCAAGCCGCCGCAGTCAACAACACTCGATGGATACCTTCAAGTTGCCTTGAGTTGAGCACATACTCTGCGCTGAGAGCCCCCAAAAGAACAATTGAGGGTCGACCGCCGCCGTCGAGATCATGACGATGGCCCCCATGCGCGCAAATACACAAGGGCTTTGCGCCGACGACGACGCGACGACGGCAAGGTCGGCCGAGGGAAGCCTACGAGATCGCCGCGATATGCTTCCAAGTGGCCGACCAGGCAACTTCGATTGTGTCGAACCAGCTCCGAGCACTGGGCGAACTCAATGGCCAAGCTGGCCACGCCAATACGACTGTAACCCAACACATACCACCCAAACAACGAGGATGTACATTAGCATGGCACGAGGTTCTAATGTACACGTCGTTTCTAATCGTGCTCATTTCTAGCGCTCGTTTCTAATTGTTCCTGGCCCTCTAGTGGCCAGGAAGAGGCCCAGGATAGAACAATCAGAAATCAAAGGGTCTTGGCCCCCAAAAATCAAAGAACTTAAGACGAACTAGACATGAACAGTGTGTGTAACCCAACTCCTGATACCACCCAAGCAACGAGGATGCACATTCGCATGGCACGCGTATGCAATGCAGCTCCAAGGTGGCGTACCCAAGCTCGCGAGGAGGGCGGAAGAAGCCCCCCAAAGGCCAAGAGAAACGCGGGCACCACAGTTTTATTGAGAGCCCTTCACTTCGACATGGCGGCGAGAACGAGATTCGGTCCCGAGGCGCCACGATGGCCCGAGGTGCCGGCCAAGACACCTCCGAGGGGTACAAATCGGCGCCCGTGAGGTTTCCACGAGACCCTCGAGAGACCATTCGAAAAGTCCAACGAGGCTCTTAAGTGAACGCTGGTCCACGCAAGAGACGGTAAAACAAAATGCCGAAACGTGCATCCCCCAACAAGCAGAACATCTAACATAATGATCAGCGATGGGACGCGACGGTGGCAGGGATGATAAGAGACCATGAGCAGTCAATGAGCTACCATTGCAATTCGGGACGGAGTATTGGGATGGGGACATGCGCACATGCACATGTGAGTTTGTGTGCATACACGTGTACAAATTCACATGTCTGTGTATCTGTACATGTAAGAGAGAGCGCGTTTCACGGGCGCTTGCCTTGGGAACATTCGGCGGCGCGATTCGACCCGGGGGGGGGCCTCCCAACCCCCCCCTCCCAAAGTGTTGGGGGGGGGATCAGATGCATGTGGGCCGAATCCCAGCCCACTGGGCCCAATCCCAACAAATTGGGACCAATCCCAACCAGTGCGAAAATCAAACTGGGCCCAATCCCAACCTGCTTGGGATAGCCTCACAATAACGTTTTAAGTGTAGAGAAGCCCAAGACAAATGTGAGGACCAAGTGACACCTCTTATGTCAACGCAGAGGTCCTGGAAGCCAACATACGTGCCAGAGTTGGACTAGGTCTCAGTTTGGTCTGCGCACGAGCACTATGTTCAGATGGACAAGGAGGGCACCGAACTGTAAGCAAAACCGTACCGAATTTCATCGATTCTAAAGTATACAAAATGGCCCCTAATAGTAGTAGTGGTAGTAGTAGTAGTAGTAGTAGTAGTAGTAGTAGTAGTAGTAGTAGTAGTAGTGGTAGTAGTAGTAGTAGTAGTAGTAATAGTAGTAGTAGTAGTGGTAGTAGTAGTAGTAGTAGTAACAGTAGTAGTAGTAGTAGTAGTAGTAGTAGTAGTAGTAGTAGTAGTAGTAGTAGTAGTAGTAGTAGTCGTAGTAGTAGTAGTACTAGTAGTAGTGGTGGTGGTAGTAGTAGTAGTAGTGGTAGTAGTAGTGATAGAAGTAGTAATCGTAGTCGTAGTCGTAGTCGTAGTAGTGATAGTAGTACCAACAGTCGTAGTAGTAGTGACAGTAGTAGCGATAGCAGTAGTAGTAGTAGTAGTAGTAGTAGTAGCAGTCGTAGTAGTAGAACTAAAAGTACGAATAGTAGTAGTAGAAGTAGTCGCAGACGTAGTCGTAGATGTAATAGTCGTAGTCGCAATAATGGTAATAATAATAGTCGCAGTAGCAGTCGTAGTAGTAGTAGTAGTAGTAGTAGTAGTCGTAGCAGTAGTAGTAGTAGTAGTAGTAGGAGTAGTAGAAGTAGTAGTAGTAGTAGTAGTAGTAGTAGTCGCCGTCGTAGTCGTAGTCGTAGTAGTAGTCTTAGTAGTAGCAGCAGTAGTGGTAGAAGTAGTAGTAGTGGTGGTGGTGGTAGTAGTAGTAGGTGGTGGTGGTAGTAGTAGTAGTAGTAACTGTAGTTGTAGTCGTAGCCGCGGTCGTGGTCGTAGTCGCAGTAGTAGTAGTAGTAGTAGTAGTAGTAGTAGTAGTACTAGTAGTAGTAGTAGTAGTAATAATACTAGTGGTAGTAGCACTAGTAGTCCTAGTAGTAGTAGTAGTAGTAGAAGTAGTAGTAGTAGTAGTAGTGGTAGTAGTAGTAGTAGTAGTAGTAGTGGTTGTAGTGGTAGTGGTGGTGGTAGTGGTCGTGGTAGTAGTAGTAGTAGTAGTAGTAGTAGTAGTCGGGTAGTAGTAGTAGTCGTAGTAATAGAATACTAGTAGTATCAGTGTAGTAGTAGTAGTAGTAGTAGTAGTAGTAGTAGCCGTAGGTAGTAGTAGTAGTAGTAGTATTAGTAGTAGTAGGAGTAGTAGTAGTAGTAGTAGTACTAGTAGCAGTAGTAGTAGTAGTAGTAGTAGTAGTAGTAGTAGTAGTAGTAATCGTAATAGTAGTAGTAACAGTAGTAGTAGAAGTACTAGTAGTAGCAGTAGTCTTAATAGTAGCAGCAGTAGTAGTAGAAGTAGTAGTGGTGGTGGTGGTGGTGGTAGTAGTAGTAGGTGGTGGTAGTAAGAGTAGTAGTAGTAACTGTAGTTGTAGTCGTAGTCGTAGTCGCGGCCGTGGTCATAGTCGCAGTAGTAGTAGTAGTAGTAGTAGTAGTAGGACTAGTAGTAGTAGTAGTAGTAGTAGTCGTAGTAGTAGTAGTAGTAGTAGTAGTAATAGTAGTAGTAGTACTAGTAGTAGTAGAGTCCTATAGTAGTAGTAGTACTACTACTACTAGTAGTAGTAGTAGTGGTAGTGGTATGTGGTGTAGTGGCCGTGGGTAGTAGTGGTGGTAGTAGTAGTAGTAGTAGTAGTATCAGCAGTAGCAGTAGTAGTAGTAGTAGTAGGTAGGTAGTAGCAGTGTAGTAGTTAGATAGTAGCAGTAGAAGAAGAAGTAGTAGTAGTAGCAGTCATAGTTAGTATAGTAGTAGTAGAAGTACTAGTAGTAGTAGATAGTTAGGAGTAGTGTAGTAGTAGTAGTAGTCTTGTAGTAGCAGTAGTAGTAGTAGTAGTAGTCGTAGTAGTAGTAGTAGTAGTAGTAGTAGTAGTAGTGGTGGTGGTGGTGGTAGTAGTAGTAGTAGTAGTAGGTGGTGGTAGTAGTAGTAGTAGTAGTAGTAACTGTAGTTGTAGTCGTAGTCGTGGTCGTGGTCGTGGTCGTAGTTGCAGTGGTAGTAGTAGTAGTAGTAGTAGTAGTAGTCGTAGTAGTAGTAGTAGTAGTAGTAGTAGTAGTAATAGTAGTGGTAGCAGTAGTAGTAGTCGTAGTAGTAGTAGTCCTAGTAGTAGTAGTAGTAGTAGTAGTAGTAGCAGCAGCAGTAGTAGTAGTAGTAGTAGTAGTAGTAGTAGTAGTAGTAGTAGTGGTAGTGGTAGTGGTAGTGGTGGTGGTGGTGGTGGTAGTGGTCGTGGCAGTAGTAGTAGTAGTAGTAGTAGTGGAAGAAGAAGAAGAAGTAGTAGTAGTAGTAGTAGTAGTATCAGTAGTAATAGTACTACTACTACTACTACTCTTACTAGTAGTAGTAGTAGTAGTAGTAGTAGTAGTAGTAGTAGAAGTACTGGTAGTAGTAGTCGTAGTAGTAGTAGTAGTAGTAGTAGTCGTAGTAGTAGTAGTAGTAGTCGTCGTCGTCGTCGTCGTCGTATTGATAATAATCCCAGTGGTAGTGAGAGGATGACGAGGAGGAGGAGGAGGAGGAGAGGGGGGAGAGGAGGAGGAGAATGAATAGGAGGAGGGACCCACACCAGAATTATTTCCGTCGGCCTAAGAATTTCTCCGTCGGCCTAAGGATTTCTCAGGATTTTTATGGATTCGCAAAGATTCCGAAGGATTCCTGAAGGAATCTGGAGGAATCCTGAGGAATTCCTAAGGATCCTAAGGTATCCCAAGGACCCTCAGGAATCCTAAGGATCCTAAGGAATCCCAAGGAATCCGAAGGAATCGAAGTACTTCTGAAGAAGAAAGAGATACTTCTGAAGAAGAAAGAAGTACTTCTGAAGATCCCATTGTTTTAATTGGTACCATTTCTGGTTGCAATTCGCTTCGAACGGTTGGGATTGGGACAAGTCGGTTGTAATTCGTCCCATTTCAGGGTTCAGATACCCCCCCTCTCCCGGGAAAGGACTACGGATTCCAACTCCCCTAATATTTTCCATTCCGGCTTTCCCAGGGGGAGGGGGTCGAACCCCCCACCCTCATCCCTCGGTGCTGGTGCTGGCGCCTGCACTGGCGGCGGCCGGCAGCACCAACGGCAAAACGCAGCGACGATGACAGAGACAGCCCAGAGGCCGCCGCGGGAAAATACAAGTCGCCATATCGAGCCCTTGCTCCAAAAGCCACCGGGGGCCCTTCGG
This sequence comes from Prorocentrum cordatum, assembly GCA_963575745.1. Classification (NCBI taxonomy): domain Eukaryota; class Dinophyceae; order Prorocentrales; family Prorocentraceae; genus Prorocentrum; species Prorocentrum cordatum. The sequence continues at coordinate 166,568 of CAUYUJ010016369.1, forward strand.
GTGTTCCTTCCAGGAGACGCCCAAGAGGCGCCCAGGAACCCTCACGCATGCTCCTCAGACGCCCCCGAGACCCCTCTGACGAGACCCCAAGAGGCATCCATTAGAACTGTCACCAAAGGCCAAGACACGGTGGCGGGAAGCCCCGAAGGCCACACCACCACCACCAACCCCACCACCACCACAAACCATCACACTACCACCACCACCACCGCCACGGCCACCACCACCACCACCAGCACAACAACCAAAACCACCAACACCACCACACCACCACACCACCACCACCACCACAACCGCCACCACCACCAAAAGCCACAATAAGCCACCACAACCACCACAATCACCATAAACCACCACTAACACCGACACCACCGCCACTACAACCCACCACCACCACACCCCACCAACACCACCACCGCCACAACCACGTACCACCACACCACCACCACCACAACCAGAACCCACCACCACCACCACAAACCACCCAGCACCACCACCAGCACCAGGACCACCACCACAAACCACCACCGCCACCACCACTACCACAGACACTACCCCTACCACCACCACCACCATAACCCACCACCACTACCACAAACTACAACACAACCACCACCACCATCACAAACCACCACCACCACAACAGCCCACCACCAATGCCACCACCACCACAATCCACAGCACCGCCACCACCACAGCCACATCCACAGCCACATTCATCACCACCACAGCCCAACACTACCACCACCACCACAAACCACCACACAATCACCCCACCAACACCACCACCCCAAGCCACCACACCACGATAACCACAACCACAACAACCACCTTCACCACCACCACAACCTGCCACCACCACCACCACCGCCACCACCACCACCGCAACAAACGACCACAACCACCACCGAAACAACCACCTTCACCACCGAAACCACCACCACCACAACCACCACCACCGCAAACCACCACAGCTCCACCACCACCACCATCACCGAAACCACCACCTTCACCACCACCCACCACCACACACCACCGCAAGCACCATAACAAAACCATAACCACCACCACAACCACCACCACCGCCCCCATCACCACCCCCACCACCATCACCTCCCCATCAAAACCACTACTACCACCAATCACCACAGCCCACCAACACCACCACGTACCACCATACCACCACGACCACCGCAACAGCCAGAACTGCCACCACCACCACCAACACCACCCACCACCACCACAGGCACCACCACCAGCGCCAGGCAACAGCACCAACACCACTTCCACAAACCACTACGCCACCACCACCGCTACCAGCACAAACACCACAACCACCAGCATCATAACCCACCACACCACCACCACACCATCACCACCACCATCGCACCACCACAACCAGCTCAACAAACCACCACCACCACCACAACAACCAAAAACACCACTACCACCACCACCACCTCAACAAACCACCACCACCACCACAACAACCCAAACCACCACTACCACCACCACCAGAATCCACCACGCCACCACCACCAGCACCGCCACAACCACCACCTCCACCACCATCACCACCACAACCCCCCACAACCACCACCACAACCCACCACACCACCACCACCACACCACCACCACACAACCACCCCACCACCACCACCACAAACCACCACACCACCACCACCACCACAACCGCCACAACCATCACCTCCACCACCACCACAACCTGCCGCCACCACCACCACCACCGCCACCACCACCACAACAAACCACCACACCACGACCACAACAACCACTGCCACAGCCACCACCACCGCCACCACAACCACCACCACCACAACCCACCACCACCACCACAAACCACCACACCACCACCACCACAACAATCGCCACAAATACCACCACCACAACCCAGCACCACCAACACAGTCACAAACCGCCACACCACCACCACCACCACACAATCACCGCAACACCACCACCTCAAGCCACCACACCACCACCACCACCACAACCGCCTCCACCACCGCAATCCACCACAACCTGCCACCACCAACACCACCGCCACCACCACCACCACAACAAATCACCACACCACAACCACCACCACCACCGAAACCACAACCACCACAGCCACCGCCACCACAAACCACCACACCACCACCGCCACCACCATCACCACCACCACCACCTTCACCAACACTCACCACCCCAACCACCACCACAACAACAAACCACCACCACCACAACCACCACCACCGCCCCAATCACCGTACCCACCACCATCACGCCCCACGAAAAACCACCACCACCACCACAACCACAACCGGCACCACCACCACCACCACCCACCACCCACAACACCACAGGCACCACCATCAGCACCCAGCACCAGCACCAGCACCAACACCACCACCACAAAACCACAGGCACCACCATCAGCTACCACCACAACCACCACCACCACAACCATAGGCCACCACAACCACCACCAAACAACCACCACCGCCACAGCCACCACCGCCACCACCTAAACAAACCACCACCACCACTACCACAATCCACCACGCCAAAGCAACCACCGCCGCAACCGCCACCTCCACCACTATCACCACCACAACCCACCACCACCACCACAAACCACCACACCACCACCACCATCACCACCACAACCACCACACAATCACCCCACCACCACCGCAACCACGAACCACACCACCACCACCACCACCACCGCCACAACCACCACCTTCACCACAACCACAACCTGCCACCACCACCGACACCGCCACCACCACCACCACAACAAATCACCACATCACAACCACCACCACAGCCACCGACAACCACAACCACCATCGCCACCACCACCACCACAACCCACCACCACCACCACCACAAACCACCACACCACCACCACCACCACCGCCACAACCACCACCGCCACCACCACCGCTACCACCACGACCACCACAACAAACGACACCATAACCCACCACCACCACCACACAACCACCACCACCACAGCCACCACCACCACCACAAACCACCACCAACAACACCACCACAAAAACCAAAACCACCACTACCACCACCAGCACCACAATCCACCACGCCACCGCAACCACCGCCACAACCTGCCACCTCCACCACTACAACCACCACCGCCATCACCACCACAACAACAAACCACCAGACCACCACCACCACAAACCACCACACAACCACCCCGCCACCACCGCCACCACAAACCACCACCACCGCCCCCATCACCACCCCCACTACCATCACCCCCCCCCCAAAGCAACTACCACCACACACCACCACAACCCACCACCACCACCACGGACCACCACACCACCACCACCACAAACACAACTGCCACCACCACCACCACCACCCACACCCACCACCACCACAGGCACCACCACCAGCACCCAGCATCCGCACCAACACCACCAACACCACCTCAAACCACCACCGCCACCACCACGGCTACCACAACGACCACCACAACCACCAACACCATAACCAACCACCACCACCACAACCACAACACCACGACTACCACAGCCACCACCACCACCACCATTAACCACCACCACCACCACCACAGCAACCAAAACCACAACTACCACCACCACCACAATCCACCACGCCACCGCAAACACCGCCGCAACCGCCACCTCCACCACAAGCACCACCACCGACACCACCACCACCACCACAACCCGCCACACCGCCACCACCACAAACAAACCACCACACAACCACCACCATCACACCTAAACCACCACACCACCGCCACCACCACCACCGCCACAACCACCACCTCCACCACCACCACCACCTGCCACCACCAGCAACACCGCCACCACTACAACCACAACAAACCACCACACAACAACCACCACCACCACCACCCGAACCACAACCACCACAACCACCACAAACCACCACATCGCAACCACCACCACCACCAACGCTACCATCATCACCACAACCACCACCACAACCCACCACCACCACATCCACAAACCACCACACCACCACCACCACAGCCACCATCACCACCTCCACCACCACCACAACCTGCCACCACCACCAACACCGCCACCACCAACACCACCACCACAAACCACCACACCACAACCACCATCACCAACACCGACACCGCCACAACCACCACCTCCACCACCACAACAACCTACCACCACCACCACAACCACCACAACACCACCACAAACCACCACCGCCACAATCACCACCTCCACCACCACCACAACCTGCCACCACCAGCAACATCGCAATCACCACCATCACAACGAACCACCACACCACAACCACCACCTCCACCACCGCTACCACCACCACCACCATCACAACCACAAGCACCACAACCCACCACCACCACCACAAACCACCACCACACCACGACCACCACCGCTACCACCACGACCACCACAACCACCAACACCATAACCCACCACCACCACAGAACCACCACCACCACAGCCACCACCACCAGCACCACCACAAACCACCACCACCACAAACCACCATCACCAACACCACCATAACAACCACCACTCCACAACCATGACCACCACCTCCGCCACAACCACCACCACCACCACGCCACCACCACCACACCACCACAACCCACCACCACCACAAACCACCACACCCCCACCACCACCCCCACAAACAACACCACCTTCACCACCACCCACCACCACAACCACCACCACCACAACAAAAAACCACAAATCACCACACCACCACCACCACCACCACAACCCACTTCGCGCCACCACCACGATTACCACCCCACCACCACAAATCACCACACCACCACCACCGCCACCACCACAACCACCACAACCACCATCACTACCAACCACCACAACACCACCACCACCGCCACCTCCACCACCACCGCCACCACCACCACCACAACCCACCACGACCACCACCTCAGATAGGCCCCAAGAGACGCCGGCGCCGCCGCCGCCAGCCGCGGGTGACGCCAGCGCCGGCCCGAGGAAAGGGAGAGAGGATAACTAGGTGAGGGGGGAGGAGAGGAGGGGGTGTCGAACCCCCCCCATTCTCCGTCACGGGAGAGGGGGGCTGGGGGGTTCGAAACCCTTCCCCACCCTTTCAATCCGGTTCCAACACACCCCTCCCTTCCAAGCGCCCACAGAGAGCGCTCTTTCACATGTCAATATGCATGTGCATGTATGTATGCATCGGACGCCGCTCACGGCGCTGCCGCCGACGCTGAAGGAGGGTGACGCTGACGCCGCCGACGCCGACGCCGCCGCCGAACACGACGTCGCCGACGCCGACGACCCGCGCCTGCGCGAACGGCGCGCCGCAGGCCGCTCCGAAGGAGTCGGCGGTCACCTGGGCGACGATCGCGCCTCGGTCGGCGTGCGCGCGGTACCGTCGCGGAGCGGCCGCACCGTTACAGGGTTAAAGGGGGTTACAGGGTTAAAGGCTCCCCCTCCTCCTCCTCCTCCTCCTCCTCCTCCTCCTCCTCCCCATACTCCTCCTCCTCCTCCTCCTCCTCCTCCTCCTCCTCCTCCTCCTCTTCGAGAATCCCCCAAGGACGGTAGAAGGACGGAGGAGGCAGAGAAGGAGAAGAGAAGGGGCGATAGTGGTCAAAAGGAAAAGGGCAGGATGTAGGAGGGATGAGGGGCAGACGGAGGGACGTGGGCGTGATGCAGGATTCAGGAGGGATGTAGGGTGTAGGAAGGCATCGGGGGAACAAAGAGAGGGACAGATAATGTAGCACAACTAAACGAAGGCGAAGATTGAGAAGGAACGATACGGAATACAATCGGAGAAAACGGAAAGGGATGCGGAGAGAGGATGGAGGGGGAACGAATAGGGAGGACGGGGAAGCGGAGGAGGATGTAATAAAAGAAGAGGGACGGATAACCAGGAACGCGTGAGGAAAGAGAGGAACGGTAAGGATGGAAGAGCGGCAAACAAGAAAGGATGATGATGAGGCAGAGGGCCAACTGGGGAAGGGGGAGGGGTGGAAGAAGGAGGACACGTAACACTAGTCTTTTCTCCATCCAGTGCGACGATCCATGCCCGCAAAAGTTGGCCAGAAATTTTGCTTCGGGACTCCGACAACATAGCCGCAACGAGCAGGAGCGACGGAGGAGGAAGAGGAAGGTACGGTGGAAGCGGAAGAGGACGAACATGTCGACGGATCGTGACAAGGGCGACGGCAAGAAAGAGCGAGCAGGATGAGGATGATGAGGACGACGGCGACACCGTCGAGGGGGAGCAGGGAGTCTCGGGGAAAGAAGGAGAGGGAGAGGAGTACGGGGAATCGTGGATGGGAGTGATGGGGGCGTTGACGAGTTCAATCAGAAGGAGGAGTAAGAGAGGATTGCGCGGGAGGAGGACTCCATTGATACATTAGGCGCAACGTGAGTGCAATTATGGACGCACGCTGGGCCTTATTCGCGCTCTCCCTGGCATGCCCTCCTGACGGTATGCTCCTCAGACGCGCCCTATGGATCGCACCTCGGCACACAGGTATGAGAAGGCGTGCACAGCTCTGCACCTTCACTGGAAAACACATTTCGTGACTACGTCTTGCTTGGAACAACGAACGGGTAGTCCAAAAAGTCCGAAATGTGCAGGAGCCAGCTCGCCAACGTTCGGTCGGACTTAGAAACTCGCGTAGAGCGCCAACTGCCGATCAGCCTCAACACGGTCATCAGATTGTGGGCGCTCTGGGAGAAGGCCTGCCCCATGAGCTGATGCTTTCACCCAGGAAGGTCTCGGCAGACCTCGCCGACTCAACCTGCTCGACGTCGGTAAGGTGCATGGACATACGGAGGTAGAGGAGTGGAGGCCACCGCACAGGGAACTGGTAGATTGGGGCAGGAGGATCATGGCATAGCCGATGCATCGGCGATGCAGAGGCGACGTCGACGTGGAGAACGTCGGGCTCCAGATCGCCGATGCATCGGCGACGTGGCGCGGTCCTCAGGCCCCATCTAGCCGAGCCCCATGTGGAGGTGGCCTGGGAGGAGGGAGGAGCGCGCCAAAGGCAGGCTCTCGTCGCGACGACGCCCGCATCGGTTTCTGACACCGCATGGACCGATCGACCTGAAAGCACCCCGACTTGCCGATGGCTAGCTCAGATGAGAGCGCCCGCCTCGCTGGCGTCGTCGCCTTCGGTGGCAACTCATGGGGCCCTCCCATCCCATCTTGCTGGGTCTTGCGAATCGGCGCCAATCGGCACGAATCGAGGCTAAATCGACGCTAATCGACGGTAGTTCGGCGCTATCGCATTCGAGTGCCGGACGCCAATCGACGCTAATGAGCTCTGAAGACGGCGTTGCGAGGGCATCTCCCAAGACTTGCTACCGAAGCCGCCGCGCCGACACGGCACTGTGAATGGGGTTGAAGTACAAGGGCACAGAACCCCTGGTCCGCTGGTAGAGGGAAGGAGGGATAGATGGATGTCTTTCCCTCCTGCACGATCAAAGGTCTGATCGATCTGCCCCAACACCTTGAGCCAAAATGGCTACGGCGCAGGAGAGGTGAGGACACGGAGTATATATGAGGGTATTACACGGGTTCTATTCACACACCCCGTCCCGAATCCCGCCCGCGAGGGTAGGACTCGGGAGCAGAGGAAAAGAACCCGTCACCCTTTTACTCCTTCAACCCTCAAGTCTGTCAGGCAGCTGGGCGCAAATCTGGATAGCCTCAGCTGCAAGGTAAGGTAAAAAGGAACACCCAGGGTCCCTATTTCTTCGCCAAGCACGCTTTGGTGCCCCCATCGATGCGCCCCCAAAAAACGCTTCGGCACTCGAGGGCGGAGAAGAATGAGACACGGGTGGGCGGAGAAAGAGGACCCGAGCAAGTTAAAGCAACATCATAATCTGCCTCGCCTAAGCGAGGCAGGTGTTGCCACCAGCTGTCTGCAGAGAGCTGCCCGTCAGATCATTCTCAACGCAATGTAAGCAGACTCTAAAGAGTATGTATTCTGGGATCGTGTTGATGAGCACGATCGCGTTACGAAACACATCTATATATCAAAGCAAATGTCTGGCCAGACGCAAGGTCGTGTTGATGAACACGAAAAGTTGCATATATATGTATAAATTCTCTAGTTGGCGACTCCCGTTGGCGTTGCTCCTTGGGAGGCTGCCTTGGTTATCGCAAAATGTGTGCGTATGTGCGTGGCCACTTGTCTTAGATAGTGAAGTGGCCTAAAAGAATATAATAGCCACCGCTCAAGGCGAACTTGTATTATAATGAAGCTCGAGCCTTTCGAGCGGTGGGCCTGGCGGCCGACTCTACTACGTGTTGCCGTTCTCGTAGAACCTGCGGTCCCACATCCTGTGGCCATCGTGCGTCACGTAGCTCGTCGTGAACGTCTCCCAAGATGTCCTCGGGATCCAGTGGCGAAACCACTTGTTGTACTGGATGTCGCGGACGTATACGAACTCGTCGTTGTTGAGCGCGATGTAGATCCAGCAGTTGATGTAGTAGCTCCAGTACCTGAGGCCCCACTGGCTGTCCTCTAGGTCGTCGCGCCACCAGGCGGCGTAGTCTGTCGTGCGCGCCCTCTTGGCGCGGGGTCTGTAGCTGTCATCGCTGTCCTGCCGCTGCGCTGCAGTGCCGCGCGGCCCCGCGGGCATGTAGTCCTGCGCGCCAGAGGCGCTGGACCCTGCAGCGTCGCCAGGAGCGGGGCGCGGCGGCGGCGGCGGGTGCCGCGGCATGCGTGGCTCCATGGCATCATCAGAGTACTGGGGTGTGTATCAGGTTCGATCGGATCGGTTCTCATCCCTGAGTCAACCCCCCTCTGGTCAGTGGAACCCAAGGCAGAACCCATCAACCCGTAAGCAAGCGCGGCAAGCTTGCGCTGCGTGACTTTCTCACGGGTGCCATCCCGCCTGGGGGGGGCAATCGTGACAAGTCCGCGTGCCTGCCGCGTGCTTCTGTCGAGTCTGCCTTCGTTCAACCACCATTTCTTCCGACCAGCTTGGCCAGTCCTGATGCTGGTCTCGAGGATTTCACATGCATCGCGCATGTCCTCAACGGTATAGGCCTTCTTGCCTACATTAATACGAGCACCTGTCATTTGGTGGTGGAACTTCAAATCATTGAGAAAGCGCTGAACGTGATTGGCAAATGGATGGCATAGAGGTCTGTCGTCTTCACGCTCGCCCATCAGTCTGCACTCGTGTGCAGGAGGGGAGCCAGAGGCGACCCACTCCTCATACCTCTTCCTTGCGGAATTGGCCAATCTCCTCAGTCCGTCTTTCTCATTGCCTGGAAAAGAATCGCTTACCTGTCATGATGACCTGCGTTCCGTCTCTCATGTACCTCGTGATGTCATCCTGGGAGAGCGTCGTCTTGATCCAGTGGGTCAGCTTCTGGAGGTATGCCAGGTCGCTCTGGACGGCAGTACTTTTACCCGTAGCACCTACGGATACAGTGTACTGCCAGCAGATGTCGCAAAGGGCACCTTCAACTGTAACGACCCCTAGGGATAAGATGCGATCGCATTTCCGACATCGCGCGATATCATGCTGAATCGCTCCTGGGGCTCCGTCAATCGTGAGGTGCTCACGAGATACCCAGCGAGTTTCCCGACCACGAGCAAGACTGCGTCCGATCTGATCCATGGCATCGCGGTTGATCTCGGCGTTCGGTCGGGAAGCGATCGATCTGCTCATTCCATCGATCTCGATCCTAGACAATCTTTCCCCTGGCAGTCCTATGCGCTCGGCCGTGTCGTTGTCCGCGTCCGCAGTATCACCATGGCATACGTTTTCTGTACGGATACGGCTAGCCTCTTCCTGCAAGGCGGACTCGTTGCCACCCTCCTCGCGGTTGATTCCCTTCTGTTCGGCTATGATCCGTGCCAGGTTTCTTGATCGGGAGCTGCGGATGCAATGCTGCCTGGATCCTGGGGAATGTCCTGCTCGGCGCCTGGGTCACGTGGCGCGGCAGGTGTTTCCACCAGCTCCGTCCATACGGGGAAGCCTGGATTGCCGAATGTCTTGATGCAATGTGCAAATAGATCACGCAACGTCTGGGGTGCAGGATGATTCTGATGAGTAGCATCTTTTGTGAAATCACGGAGCTCCCCAATACTGTCCAGCAGTATGAGTTGATACACTTTAGAGATCCATTGGAAGACGCCAGTTGTCGACTCCTCGATGACCTCTGGGTCCAGGTAGTGTACCAACTTATTGAAGAAGCTATCTGCGCTGCATATTGGCAAGTCGCGTGCCCATTTGTGGGTATGATTGTAATCCAAATCGTATGTCTCCGCGTTCCATGTTTTGGATCAAAATTGAATTTCAAATCGTAAGTACGACTGTACTTCATCCACCACAAATCTGTCCGCGCCAGTGTGCACCTCAATGATTTGTTTCACCTTTATCATAGGTGAGTCCACCAATAGCTCCGACGCCCAGCGGTATATGCGGTGGTCGTATGATTGTTTGGTCCACTTTGAGTCCTCCTCTGGGTCGTAGTCGGGGTGGTTGAGGAAGTCTTCTCACGGGTCAATAATATTGTCGAGGATGCTCGCGTGGACGTGCTCATCTGCGTGGATCTCTGCTGATAGATCTGCTCTCATATTGTCATTTGCCGCTTTCTCCTCGGCAGTGGGTGGTGTGTTTATATATTCACAATAACGGTAACCAGAGGTTCAACATATTGGCCTGCCTTTTGTTGGGGTCCATCGTCCGCGGGAGCAGTATCCTCGGCAGGTGTGGCCACCAGCTCTTCAGGATCGGGTGTCCGAGGAGCGGGCCGTCTGGTCGGTGCACGTGGGATACGTGGCTTATAAATGCTCGACATTCCGAGATATGGTAGATCACCATCTGTTTTATGCTGAAATATTTTGTCACGGCATGAGGATGGTCCTTCCAGCGCAGTGCTCACGTCTCTCGGGCCAATGTCGGCACGAACTGGTCAAGCAAAGACAACGCCCTTGAGAGGCATGCTTTTGTCATTGTACCATATGGTTACCCATCGTAAACCGTAGTTGAGGATAGGTATTTGTACCGCAAAGAACTTGTCAAAGACTCCGAAATGAATGATTGGGCCGTATATGTGGCCCTTGTTCATGAGGACCTTGGTGTTGTGATTGCCCTTGGGGTAGTGATTATCATAATGATAACAATTGGTAGATCCCCAATTCTTAGTGACAATGAAGTCCCCCATGCGAACATCATTAAATATAGGCCGACGGTTCCAATCTTTCTGTGAAATATTTGATGTGATGGGTCGAAGAGCTTCTCGGCAGTATGACATAGCGATTAACCATTCTTTATCTTCTGTTTTGTGCTCGCATTCGTCGATCATACCACGAACCATTTGTTCGTCCAAGGCGCCGGCGCCAAATATGCGGCCAGCAGGGGTTGCCCCCAGCTGAGGGGCAATCGGTCGCTGAGCCGAAGATGCTGATGCTGACGGCGTCCTTGGCTGCTGATCCATGTCGTGATCCATGTCAGCTGGTGTAATCCCAGGACGGTTATCGATGAACTCCTGCCCAGGAAGAACGGCACACATTTCGTACTTGCTCAATGGTTGTCTCGCGGCCAATGGCGGATAGTCCCAGGGCGGACCCTCGGGCCATATCTGCTGGCCGTGCGCGTGGCGTGGTTGGAGACGGCGAATTGCAATGGCTGCCGCTGCTGGAACCACGTCCTCTGTCATAATAGCGCCTTGAGCGCCCAACCAAAATCTGCAACCAGCTTTTGTGGCGATCTCCATGTTGATCACCAGCTCGGCCTCGTTCTTGTAGTGATTGAACGTGTATGATTGTACCGAGGTGTGGGGATTCTTCTGGACATTGTCTATATATGTGCTGGAACTGAAGAATGCCTCCGTGCGTTGTGATGGTTTGTGATGCTTGTCTCCCTGAGAAGATGGATCAACGTAGCCGGGAATGATCCCTGTCTTGAGGATGTTGCGCCAAGCACGGAATGTCGTGCCGTGGTGGAGGTATTTCACGTCTGTCCATTGTAGGCTCTCCCAGCCCATGTTCCACGGTTTGGAAAGTGGATTGACGCAACTGTGGCCTCCAACACATCGAATGGCAATAACGCTGTTCCAATCGAAACAGCTGGGATCACCTCCCTCGGGGATTGGTTTGGCGTATATCTCGATCCGATTCTTCAGCGGGTCAATATGTTTCTGGAACGCGCGAATGATGAAGATCGGGTAATAATCGTTCCAATCGGGATACCCATCTTTCTCACCGTCTTTTTGGAAGTGCGTCATGGCCGCATCCATGGATGGTCCGTTGTGGTTTTCACGGTCACTGAATTTCCATTGGACCATCTCCTGAAAGGATTTCCAATTACTTGGAATATTACACTCACGATCTGTTGTCTTCGGCCAAATGTTGATACGTCGATCGTGAAATTGATTAATGTAGAACTTCTTGTAGTGGATCTCGTGGCGTAACATCGTCGCGATGTCTTTGCTCATGTATTTGGGTCCTCCGAGCCACTCATCAAGTAATTCAGGACCATAACGTATATCGTCCTAATGTGGTAACGATATCCACTTCCATTCTGGAAAGCAACCAGATTGTGCAATATCAGGAGCGTGAGCAATCACACAATCGTCGCGTTGCAATTGATCGAACCATTCCTCGTCTTGCAGGCAAGCAAATCCATTGATCGCGGATGTACCCCGCAATACTGGAGAAACGTACGGGTGGTCGTCCATGATGCCTGCTTGCAGCTTGTACCCTCGAATAGTGCATGCGTTAGCGAACATCCCGACCTGGCTGATGTCCTCGTACATAGAACGCTCGCAGCTGTCCTGCCATGACAATAAATTCACCGTGTGTGGAGAAGGGTCGTCGTCGGCAGGAGTTGCCTCCAGCTCCATCGCATCTAGGTCAGTGCCGTCGTCTGGGATCGGGACTGCCTCGGCTTTCGGGAGCTGATCTGCTGGCGGTTGGTCCGCTGGCGTAGGGTTTGTCAGCGGGCCAGGCGTTGATGGCTCTGGCACGGCTATCGGTTGCGGGCCAGGCTGCAGTGGCTCGGGCAATGGGCCTGGTGGTGCTGGCTGGTCCGCCTCGGCCGCCGCACGCCATACGGCAGTCGGAACACCAGGATCGTATCCCAATGCCACACGATCCAATGCATTCTGTCTGAAGAATGTTTTGCATTCTTCGATGGTCTGTTGGTTTTCGGCAGCAGGGCCGATACGGTGAGATTTCAACCTGTTGCCTTCTGCAATGAGTCGTGATTTGGTCGCGTTATCGTCTCCGTCCAAATCGGTAATCTGCTGTAGAAACTGCTCAAACACAACCCAAGTAACAGCATGTGCATCTTCAACTGTTTTGATGATCTTGGGGTGGAGGAGATCTTGTTTCTCGAATGAATCCCAGGACGCCCATGCCCCAGGATAGTCGTTGATCAGCAGTACGAGGTACTTGAATAAGTCGTCGTATGCAGGACCAAATGGATCGTTCTGAGGAATAGCCTTGTTCGGCTCGCGAGGATCAAGTGCTGGTGGCTGTGTCGGGATTCCAGGAATAGGTACATTCGGATCACCTGCGGTAGCAGGCAGTGATGCCGGCAGCGTACCATCGGCACATGATGCCATCCAAGCACAATGAGCCATCTCGCCTGCTGTCTGTGTCATCAGCGTCGTGAGGCTGAGATCTCTCTTCCATTCGTTTGCCATCCTCTCTCTGAAGTCGAAAGCCTCCATGATCTCCTTGGCCTGTGTGTAGGCCCGCTCGTCCGTGACGGGAGTCAGGATGGGAGGCCTGAATGGATACGGCTGAGAAGGCAGTGACTGAATCAAAGCGCAGAAGTTACGATAGCATACTGCGTCGCAGAACCGTGCCGTAAACATTGCCATGTTGTGGTTGTTCTGTTTTGCATGCCAAGCCTGTGGCGTAATTCTACCGTACGCTTCTATCCAATGGTCTGATGGAAGAACTGTAATACCACGATTTTGCATCGTCCTGATCAAATCGTCCGTGTGGTAATCAAAGTTCGGGTGCGCGCCCCACTGTGCTGCTTTGCCGGGCCCCATAACCGTGGGGCAACGGAAATACTGCATCACATCGACAAAATGTGATACATCCACTTGCACGTGTACTGGCATGAGCGTCGGGACGCAGCCCTCACATTCCATCTTCTGGAGCTCGCGCACGGCAGTCGGTGCTCGATCCTGGTGGCGACGCATGTCTACGGTGTTATGTCCGTGGTTGGCACATGCGATGTCGTTCGCGCTCCATACCACCATGGCATTGAGGCCTCTGCAATAGTGTCTTTGTTTCACATATGCAGGAAAATCATTGGCCCAATAATTGCAGATGACCTCGTTTAATTCACGCCACTTTTTGATAGAGGCATTGTCGCTGTATGACATGAGGCCTCTGGCCTCGCGGATCATCTTGATCATGTTGCACTGCTCGAGGGTGGACTCAAACTTGTTGTTGAGAATAGCTGTGGTACGGCTCTCCTGTGTCTGCGTACGCTGTTCACGGAGTTCTGCCATGCCATAGCGGGTGTCTCCACCAGCCTCTGGCAATTGAATGCAATCTTGGCCGATCGGCATGTCGTTCTGTTTGAACCATTCTTTGTAATTGCCAACGGAGAATGCCCACATCATGATGTCGTCGCGGATGATGGTCGACAAGTGCTCGAGAGTAGCGCCGCCCATGCATTCCGCGCGATTGAGGCGCGGCATAAATAGCGGTACAAGTGCAACGTTTGATACTTTGGCGAGATGGTCTCGCTTCCGTGGACGGTTGAGCTCGTCAATGCCGTGACTTGGGTACTTCTTGTGCTTTGCACCCTTGGACCCTTTCTTGGGCTGCATAATCCATGTTGAATCGGTGTGCAAGTTGGTCCATTTGTATGCGCGTCCCGATGGACCGAAGGCATGATGCAAGAGAAGTCCCAGATCTTCTTGTACGAGTGAATACCACCCGTTATCTGAAAGAAGAGTAGAAACCAACCGGCCACCACAACACGCGCTGGACTTTGCTTGGTCAAGCTCGAGTGGGTCAAGGTCAGGACCAGGAGTAAGACCAGGGTCAACCCCAGAAGGAGTCTCGCCAATGAAGATGGAGCCCTCGTTGTATGGTTGCCAACGATAAGTATTTGTCATAGTCTCGTCGTTCTGTGGTATTGCCTGCCAGCCATCTGGTTGATCGGATGGTGTTGCCACCGTCTCGGAGTATGATCCGAAACCTCCGAAGCCTCCGCGTGCAGTCAGCCATGTGCTGAACTTGCGGCGGAATTTGCTTGTCTGGTTAATGTCGGAAGATGCTCGCATTTCGGTGACCAGATTATCTTCAACAACGTGGTCGATGTGTCCCGCAGTACCTGATGTCCTGGCTAAGCCAGGTGGGCGCGTGGGTAACTTGATCGTTGCACGATCAAGTTTAGGAGCATAGCTTGGGGTTGTCAATCCATTGCTGTATACATCAGAAGGTGCACAAGGACCATTTCCATAGTAGTGTTTTGTATCCTGAACGCTGTCCTCGGCATATTGTCCCAGTACTGCACTGCCAATTTTGGACCAATCGTTGTGAATCATCATCCACTCCGTCTTGAATATCACCGTCGTGGGGTCCATTGGCGGGCACTTGCGGTGCGCTCCTGGGTTCACTGCGTTCAAATGATCATGTAAACCACGAACACTTTCTTGCACAGACGAGTTACGAGTGAAGAGGCTGGAAATCATGCACATAGCCCTCATGAAAGACAGCCATGGTGTAGCCGTAAACGTGCTGTGCTCGCAGTTGGCGTCGCCGCCGACTGATCCACCAGTTTCGCTGATCCAACTCTTGACGTCGGCGGACGCAGAGCGGGCAATTTCTCGAATAGTGGATTCGTCGGGCACGCGGAGATCAAAATCTGCGCTGCGACCAGCGCGCCGTTGATGTATGTGTATATATATAGATATATCCATGATCAGGATCACGAAGACGACCAGTTTGAGCGTGGTACGTGAAGCCCACGCGGTCGTCGTCCTTGGCGTTCGGGTCGTACTCGGCATTGCAGCCGATGGGCCAGCCGATGAGGCGGAGCGGCTGTGCCTGATCCATCTCGTGGATGGGGGTATCGGGATTAGAACCGATCTCACTCATTTGCGCCTCGCACACGGCGAACAGGATGCCTGTAAGCTTTGTAGCTCGAGTCGTAAAATTGCTGCGGCATGAACGCACAATGAGTGTCCTAGACCTCTCTGTATCCTGTGGAGGTGAGGGAGGATGGCGGGGCTGTCTACCGTGCGGGAACGGGCTCTCGAACGAGGCGTGCGCGAACCGGTAGTTGCGGCGGGTACACCAATGTGGTAAATACATGCACATATGCCCTCGTGATTGGCTTGTCCAACGCACTGCATTCCACATTCTGATCCTACCTCGCCCCATCGTTCTTTTTCTGTAAGTAATATTTTGCATAGTTCCGGACATCCATCCAGTTTTGGAGGTTCTGCAACATGAGGTAAACCGTCGGGCCTCCGAGGCCCTTTCAGTGGTTTCCATGGTTTCTTTGGAGGACATTGTACCGGAGCAACGGGAAAGATGAGCGAGTGTTCCAAGAGGTCCCTCCAGAGGTCTGCTTTCTTTGGCTCGAAATGTTTGGTCATCATATCTGCAATCTGATCTTTTGTACCTACATATTGGAGCTCGATATGTTCGAGTTGGCATGTCCCGCATATCCAATCCAGGTTAATACGGTGAGTACGATGAAGATGACGAAGTGCTGGTGTACGTCCCTTTTGGACAATATTGATCACGGCCCGGTTATCCTCGAGGACGATAAGACGCACTTTGGGAGAACTGATCTCCTGAGCTGGTTCTGGATCCACGTGCAATACGGTACACTCATGGGATATCGTACGCCTCTTTGGAGGCGTAGGTAACTCCGTCTTCAGCGGTAGTTGCCTACGGCTAGGAGAAGATCCCCTTGTGGGGGGTGCCTTGCGAGGCGATGGGTTGCGCCTCTTTTTGGCGGCCAACGTCGGACACGTCGCCGTGTCGGCGCGCCCCTGGCAGCCCAGGCAAGCATTCTTCTCTTTGCATGTTTTGGCAACTCCCACCACGGCTTCCCAGAATGAGAGTAGTGGTAGTCCTTTCAGCCGTAGTGCTGAGTCAAGAGCAACGATCTCGGATTCAGTAGATGAGTGCGATACAACCGTTTGTTTCTTACACACAGCGTTGACCGGGAAGAACGTATTAGGGCCAACAAGCGCGGCGAAGACGCCGGTAGTGGACTTGGATGACGTAATGCAATCGGCGAACGAAGCGTCAGTGAAGAGCATGATGGATAATTTGTCTGACAAATCACCTATCCATCCGTGTAAACAATGTGTACGCGTCATATCAATCGATGTAGACGTTTATCACACGTGGTATTCCATTAGGTAATTTCCCTGGCTAGCATACATACTGGATGTAGAAGATCGAAACGACAGCAACGTGCCAGGTAGAGAATCTTCATCAGTACACTCGCCGCGCCCTGGCCAAAGATGCCCTCATCGGAGTAATCGGAGTCGGCGAAGGAGGTGTCCTCGATGCCAGGGGTTTCAGCGTCAGGTAGGTCATCGTATGTGACTGGTACGGATTCTGTTGTAGTAGATGGTGTATCGACCGATCTTGCTGGGCTGGATGATCGTGGCCGCGCATTGAGGACGCTAGTAGGTCTGGCGACCGACCCGGAGGATGCAGGCGATTTGGATCGCGAAGTCCTCGGCGAGTCGGACCGTTTCCGACGTGACCCGGGTCCCTGGGCGCGCTTGGAAGCGCATTCCAGGTACCGCTCAATGCACTGATCAGTAAAACCAAGCATATCATGTCGAATTCCACGAACTTGTTTGGCTGTATTGTAATCATTTTCACTGTGTACGGGCAACATAGCTCGTATGGTAGACATTCTTTTGTCGAAGATGTTCTGCGGTACATCGTATGCCTGTTGTCCACAGCCAAGATATTGCGAGTATGGAGTAGGTGGATCCAAGTCAATACCGCTTTTGCGGATATAATCCCGGCCAGCTTGTAGATTGTTAGCTGGCCCGGCTAATTTGAAGTTGTCCACATATACTGAAAGTATCAGTCCCAGTCTGTTGTGTCTCCATACGCATTCCCATCCTGGAATAGGCTCGAAACCAAAGCTTCCCAAGCATGTGCGACACTTGCGTCCCCAAAAGACCCCTGCAAGAGGGTGTCCGTATAGTGCCAATCGTAATCGGCAAACTGGATTCTTGTATTTTGACCAGGATGCCGGTTGGCGCCATTTGGGTATGGTAATCCAAGTATCGACTGGATCGATTCGTCCGTCGCCATATAGTAATGCCTGAGCGTAGGCTCCAGGTGCATCACTTTGTTCGCCTGCATATTGTGGCAATAGCGCAATAGCATCGCAAAGTTTGGAAGCCTCAATATGCGAAGCACTGGAAGCTGCGTCGGCGAATATGGCGGCCAAACCAGTTTCATCTTTGCCTGTATTGCCCTGAACCACCACTCTGCCTTTAAATTTACGTAGATCAGGTGGACGTTCTTCGTGTTTGACGGAAGATAGCTCCAAGATATTGAAGAAATGAACTTTCGTCCCAGTGCGAAGGGCTTGTGACTCAATATCAGCTTTTTCTGCAACAGTCTCCAACATCCACGTTTGTTTATTTTCCAATCTCTCGTATTCTTTTCGTAGGGCTTCCTGTGCACGTGGTTCTACGGCAACTTCTTTCTTACTCGGGCTTCTGGTAACTAGGGCCGGGCGTGCCCATGAGGAATCGGGGGTTTTGTCTCTGTGTGCCGGTATGTAGGTCGTCTCACGTGGCATAGTGGGTATTGCTACCGACTGGGTGAACTGGCGTATATGCGGGTTCATGGTCCCAAAGTCGGTCCCCTCACTATCCACAAGTACCAAAGCACGTTCTTCTCCAGCGTGCTGTTGTGGGGTTTGGCGGTAGTACAGTACCGTAGTAATGTCACGTGGCCCACCAGGTAGTTTGGCATACAGTATCTCTTTGTTCGTCACGCCCTTGACGTTTTCGTCACGGATGACCGCGCCGTTGTCAGTGTCGTACGTAATCCTTCGTTCCACAGTATTCCATGTGGGTCCGCCGGATGCAGTGGTACGGAAATTGTTGACCTGTTTGTCCTGTCTTGTCCACACTCGAAGTGCAGCTCGGTCACGAATCTCACGAGCTCGTTTAACGTCTTCGGCGTACTCGATTTCTTTCTTCTGTTGTCCACGAGATAAGGTTTTCCAATGCTCTGGAAGAATGTGATCAGGACGCGTAGTAGTCTGTACACGTGTCTCGCGGCCACGGACCACCATTTTGCCATCTGGCGTTATCTTTGGAAGCTCATAGAATCGAACCAGGCCGGTCCATGGCTCGCTCAACTCCCTGTGGTCGTTGGCGCTGACACCGTCCCAAACATCGCGAAAGTCACTTTCTCCTTCAAAAATAGAAGTCGTCTTGAAATCTCGTGTCACGTCGAGTTGATCAACAGGTACAGGTATGTTCATGACGTCGTCCGTCGGGATGAACAATTTCTTGCGTGGAGTACGTATATGTCTGATGACGCAATATCCGCGCTGTTCCCAATAGTCGGGCTCTGGCGCTGGTGCAGCAACTTCAGAGGCCGATGCTTAGATATCAGCGGCTTTGTCTTCCGTTGTCATCATAGACGGGTCATCCCATTCTTTAGGGTAGGAAAGTGGAGGATCGGGCATTGGTTTGTCGCCCAAGGGGCGAGAAGTAGATGCCTTGACCTCATCGTGTGCCTCAGGGTTGTGGTGTCGCAGGGTACCTTCTTTCACTGGGTAAGTGAAATTGCCATCCGGGATGATGATGTCTTTGACTCTGTGCACGTGACACAGTTCCCCATCGGGGTTCTTTGCGTATGTAGCCGTGTCCAAGACAAGATAGTCACCTGACCATCGTCCACCAGAGTGTAAATGGTAACCCATGAATAACCCTTCCCGAGTATTTCATTTGAACTTTGCAGTCTCGTTATTAATCTCGGGGTTGAGGCATTTCCAAAAGATCCGAGCACCGAATGGAATGCAGTGCCCGGGAAAACTTTCACCAAAACGTATTTCATGAGCTGTCTTATCGACATGCTCCTCGTTGAGGGCAGCAACGCCCGTGGATGTATGCACAAAATTATGTCCACAGCAAAAGGCTTGCATGGCCTCTTTCCACCATTCATGTCCCAGACCAGACATATGTAACATAGCTCTCGCACCGAGAATGACAATCTTGACGATGCGCTCGATCAATCCATTCGTTTGCGGACGATGCGGCGTACTCGTGTCGCGTCTCCATCCCAGTTGGCGGCAAGCCTTCTGAAGCTCTCCAGAATTGTCTGTATAGATGTGCTTCACCTCATCGTTCGCGGCGATGAACTGTTGAAAGGATGCCTTTGTGGTAGCTGCGTCTTTGTGTAGTGCTGGGTAGGCCGTGAAGATGCCGGTGTATCTATCCAGGACAACAAGTGCATGCTTGTCGCCGTGCTGGTCTGCGGCATCGTCTGCCAGGACGATATGGTCGGCAGTTGAAGCTTCCCCAAACTTCTTCGGGATTAAAGCTTCGTAGGCTGTATCCTCGTCGGTGGGGTCTGCCGGTGGATGTGGTTTGCGCTGTCGTCGACACGGAGCATTCTGCGCCATCGTGCGAGAACAAATTTTACAGTCAGGGTGTTTTGGACTGTGGGTCATGTAATGCATCGGGTCAATCGGTTTCTTCTGTCTGCTTGGAAGAACACGATCAGTGTCGTGGTGCACTAGTGTGAGTGTCTCCGTCGGAATGTCGGTATCTGCTTGAGCTGTATATGCTAGCCCCCCGCATGTTGGAGGATAACACTGCGTGTGTCCACGTTAGGCTCGGCGTTATTTGTGTCGGGAAGTTCTTCGACCGTTGCGGTCCGTGCTCCTCCTTCCTCTCCGACATGTGGTCTCTTGGGGCAGGTCCCTATGTGGGGCCGTAGCTCATCTGCAGTCGTTGACTGCTCTGTAGTTTTGGAGCGCCAACAAATGTCGTTGCAGCGGGCGGACGAACGCTTGCGCTGACGACGTCGGGGTGCTGACGAAGTGCATAGACGTGGTGGTGGTATCAGTGTCAGGTCGTCGAGTCGTAATTCTGGAACTCTATTGTTGACTGGAATATTATACCATTGGCCCCCGGGATCCTGAAGCAAGTAGCCCAGCTCAGGATCCCAAAGCTGCCGAACGCCATCAACCTCGATCAATTTCCCAACTGATAGTAAAGATGGACAGTCTGGCAGGGCAAGGGCTGAACTATGTGAGCCAACCTCGGGTAGCCGTATGTCGTAGTGCTCGTTGACAGTACGATCACCATTGGCGGTTTCCAGGATATGCTCTTCGCGAATAGATATGCGATCCGATTCGGTCTGCGTCAGTTCGTGTTTACCCTGAATATGATGCGCAGAACCACTGTCGAGAACCCAAGATCGTGTCAATGCAGCGGTCGAGCGTGGTGGGTCGACTTGCATCGTCGTTGTCTTCGTCTGGGCTGTCTTTGATGACTGCTTGACAGCGTCATCGTATTCTCGGGTCGCAGTTGGTGTGACCACCGACTCTTTGTTGTGTCGATAGCCATATAGATCTTTGCACCATAGCTGCGCCTCCTTTTGACATTCTCGTAGAGCGCCTGCACTTTAATCCCACCATCGTTGTGGTAGCGGGTCTGGCACATTGACAATGTCACCCTCGTTCGGCATCTCCTTCCAGTTATCCAGTCTGGCCCTGCCAAATACGGCATGTAGGTAGTATTCCACATTACGTGTGCCGAATCGTATCCGACGGCGTGTTTTGGTAGATGTCGTAGTGACCTTAGTGCTGGCCATGAGGGTCTTGTCGCGAGTGACGTAACTGCGGTCGGAACGGCGTGAACGTCGATAGTTGGCAGGAGAACGTGCTCTGGCGTGGGGAGAACCACGGGGCGAACCACGGCTCGGGGAACGTCTGCCACGTCCTTTGTCACTACCATATGTATCACGGCCGCGTGGGCTGCCACGTCCGCCGCCACGGTTGTCTCGTCCTCGGTGGGTAGATCTCGAAGATCTATCGTATCGACTTCTCGATTGACTGCGTGGATGTTGAACGAGATCGGTCGTATGGCGTCGGTTGTCACGCCCATGGCGTGAATCATTTGCGTAGCGGAACCCCCCGCGTTGTGAAGAACGTTGGCTTCCTGATCCGCGGGATGGTGATCGGCCGCGACTATCCTGGCTGGAGGTCCGTGGTCGACTCGGGCTTCGCTCGGGAGTCTTCGCGCCAGGTGTGAGATGTGCGCAGTTGAATTTGTCGCCCTTGGGGCACTTGTGTTGTGCGAAGTCTTTACACTGTGCAACGTGTGGAAAGTTGCACTTGTCGCCTCTGGCGCATGTGTTGCGCTTGGCGAACTCGAAGCACAATGTTTTCGATGCTGGCTTCTTGTGATTCGCAGGAGTTGACGCGCTGCGGCGGGAGTTGCCACCAGCTGTCGATGATCTGGAAGATTTGTTGTTCTTCCAATCCCTGGAATATGCATGCAAAGCCTTGCGCCGTTCACCATTGCGACAATTGCCCTTCTTCCAGGCAGCGCACACATTGACTTGAGAACGTGTCTCATGTTCGTACCGTAACTTATTTTGATTCTTCTCCAATTGTTTGAGCTCCAGTACGTCCAGGACGCGCTGTCGAAGCCAATCATAGGTTCGATTCGGGCCGCTGATCTTCATGCGCTGGTACTCGTACATGTCTTGTTTCATCCAGGCATGTCTTCGAATCTGTGTACGAAACAGAGATTCCAAGATCTTTGAATCGGGTGCTTCTCGGCACTCTAATAGTAAAGCGCCCCAGTCAGTAATAAATCGCTGCAAATCTGCATCTCTCATCCTCAGTTCTTTAAGGCGCTCGAAGTCGTGCAGGTCGTCATCAACCTCTGTCACTTTGTAGGACTGTAGGATGTGCCAGTATATCTGGCGTCCTTTGAGCATGCGTCCTGCTGCGTGCTCTCTGGTTTCGATGAGCCTGATTTGGTAGCGCAAGTCTGAGGATAAGATGTCGCTCAGAGCGGTAGCGAGTTTGCAATCGATGCTCTCAAAGTCTCCACTGTCTTGCAAGTCCTCGAAGGTACACTCGGGCTGTTCGGCCACGCATAGGAAGGCATATGCTTTGGATGGTCGCCCCGAGGCGGCCCCGAAGTTCTTCCGTACCTTTTGCTGCCACTCGAGCAGCTGCGTGATCTTAGGCAAGACAGGGACTCGGACGGTGTCGGACTCCTTGATAGGGGTTGTAGTATGGACCGAAACCGCAGACAGTGGTTGTGAGGGTATCGGTACACCGTCAGTAGTCGGTTCTGTGCGCACAGGAGACACATGGCGTGTCTGTGCAGAAGCTGCCGCGGAGGCTGCTCCTGGTGACGTATGTCGTTGTTGTCCTGCAGAAGCTTGTGGTGCTTCGGCGGGCGCTGCCGTCGGCCTGTGCAGGTCGGTTGCAGGTCGAAGGTGGAGACTGGTGTCGTTGGTGTGGTCGATCAGCTGATTCGTCCAGCTCGTCATGTCTTCGTGTATTTGGGCCACCTTTTGGCGTGTGTACTCATCAGTATCCCGAGAACGTTGTGAGCACCGATCAAGTCGTTGCTCGTAGGCTCGGAGACGGGAGCCTTGTGCCTCCAGCTCGCTTTCCAGACGTGCGAGGAGCCCCTCGACACGTACTTTCTCAGTATCTCTCTCACGAATAACCTGGGAGAGCTCCAACTGCGTGTGGCCCGCCGCCTTCTCAACCTCCTGCGACCTGTCAGTGAGGCGGGCGAAATCGTAAACCGTGGGAAGAGAATCCAGCTGGCCAGTCTGGGCTCGTCCGACACGCAACTCTGCCAGGGCGTCCTGTACACCAAGAAAACGCTGCTCGATTTCAGAGATCCGGTTAGCGAGTGGCTGCACGACAGCGTTGGTCGCATCAAGCTTTTGTGTGATGACTCTCTCAGTACGCTGCAACATGTCGATCAGGTTCGACGAGTTGGTGTGTGCTTCGTTGCGAAGCGTCGCCGTAGTGTGGTCTATGTGGGATCGAAGATCATTGATATGAGACTGAACGTCGCCAAGGTCGGTGGCCTCGGCTGGTGTTGGTCGGTTGCGGAGCTGGTCGTGGATCTCATCGTGTAAGATTCTGACTGCTGAAACGCCTGTGTCGCGTACGAACACAAGCTGTTGCTCCATCTGCGCAAGGTAGTTGCGCAGGTTTTCGACCATTGCCGTTCGTTCACCTGGGTGTGACACCTCACGATCAACCTGGCACTGCAGTTCACCTATGATGCGTCGATCTTCGGCGATCCTGGAATCAATGATCCCTAAGGCGCCGTCGAGATCTTGGCGTATGGCTGCAGTATTGGCAGCGTTCGTCTGAACGCTCTGCAGTAGTCCAGAGCATTGCCTGGACACGAAGGTTTCAACCTGGTCTCTGAGCTCAGCTATTTCACCTGCGGCGGACGTTTCCGCCAGCTGGTCGTCTGAGATGGAGAGGTGGGGAGCATAGGCTTCCCTCTGCCCCCTCTCGCGAGGAGTGCTTGGCCTCTGAGAGGCTGCACGCGGGCTCGACCTACTCTCGCCGCATGGGTCTGGGGCCCCACGACGGTTGCGCGCGGACGAGCTGCGGCTAGGACCGTGTGTGTGCGGTGTCTCATCCGATGATACCTTGGGGTACTGCGTCTGCGGCTGCGCCGCCACTGGTCTACTGAGTTCCTCGAAGGTGGCCACGTGCTCCGCAACAGGAACGGTCGCAGGGCTGGGGGTACCAGCACCTGAGGTCCATCGGCGGTTAGCGCGAAAGCGCCCTGGAGTATCAGGACCAGTGAGGCTTTCGCCTGACGCAGTTGGGATTGCTCCCGACTGAGGAGGAGATGGGGGATCGAAGGTAGGCGTGTGGAACTCCTTCCTTCCTGTTCCCGCTCCTTCTCCTGCCCCCCCGCGGGCGGCGTTGCGGTGAAGTTCAGCAGCTAGCCGCGCCTCGGGTCCGTCGGAGCTGGGGGGGGGGTACCTGGGACACCAACACAGTCCGCACTAAGGCTCTCCAACTCATCACCGAGCCGTCGCGCCGTCGGAGAGCTCGGACGCGAGGCCCCGATGGACCCCTTACGGCGCATGCGCCGCTTGGGTTCCATCGAGGCCGCGTGCGAGGTCGCGACGCGGGGTTCGATGAACAGTGAGCTTTAAAGGGCTGGTAACCTGTGAATGGGGTTGAAGTACAAGGGTACAGAACCCCTGATCCGCTGGTAGAGGGAAGGAGGGATAGATGGATGTCTTTCCCTCCTGCACGATCAAAGGTCTGATCGATCTGTCCCAATACCTTGAGCCAAAATGGCTACGGCGCAGGAGAGGTGAGGATAAGGAGTATATATGAGGGTATTACACGGGTTCTATTCACAGGCACTGACCTGCCGTGGCTGCATGAGGGTGGAGCAATGAGCCACGTGGCCAGGCCGCCGGCACGGGCAGCGACGCCTCCCTCCCCAGGCAGCTCTGCGCCAGGCGTGGCGGCGGTGGGCGGCCAGCAACCCAGGGGGGGGGGCAAGACCACCGCCAGGAGGGCGAGCTGCAACGGGCTGCAGACATGATGCAACTTTCGTCGTCGCCGCAATCGCAGCTCACGGATCGAGATCTTCCGGCTTTTCTGGGCGGTTCGGAGCGTTCCTGTGGGCTCTGGTGGGCAGGAAGAGCTCCATTTTACGCATGCGGTGGTGCGGGGTACGAAACCTCGATCTCGCGACCGCTGTCCCCCGAAAACGCAGAAACTTATCCAAAACCACACCTCTGGCGACACGAACAGGAATCACCCTGGAGGTTCTCACCGTTTCCTGCGTCTGCTGGCCGTTTCTGGGCCGCGGGGCCGTCAAACGGCAATGCCAGGGGTGGAGTCGGGAACTCTGGGGACCACGGATTGACAGAACCGCGATAACGGAGGTCTGGGAAAGCTTGGACGAAACGCGCGTGTGGTACGAACAATGCTTGAACAACACGACGGGGGAACCGCCGCGATCGCAACGCCCAAAAGGTCCCCCGTCTATCTTTGGCTCCGCCCCCAGTGCCGCGAGGGCAGCGAAAACAGAACACCACGGACGTCCTGCGCATCAGGGTACTAGTGGTGACTGGTGACCCCCCCTGAAAGATGACCTTCATGAGGACCGCCCAGGAGGTGGAAGACGGTGAGGCGACCAGCCTCCCATTTTTCAACTCATGGGCCCTACGTCCGGTCGAAACGGCAACGGGTGTGCGTCGCATGCTTGAACACCCCGAGCGCGTGCGTTTCGCGCGCGCTCAACATCTACATATGATGGAGCCGAACGTACAACGCGCAAAAAGGTCAGCGACCAGAGAGAAATGGAAACCGCAGGCTTCCAAGCCCTCGTCAGCATCCATCCCCTCCTTTTAGCGGAACGGGCCTCCGAGAAGGAGAGGCCCAGTGGAGCAAGAGGAAGCGTGGCCTCCACCTCCTCCACGCGGAGGAGGCAGCGATGGGGCGGCGGGCGCGCGCCCAGGATGCGCCCGCCCCGCGAGAAGGCACGGCAAAGGGCAAGGCGCGGGAGAGCGGCAGCGGAGGAGGGATGAGAGATGAGGGATGAGGGATGAGGGATGCTGATGCTGATGGTTTTGTTTGACATCAAACGTGGGAAATGCAGGCAACGGCCGCGGTCGGGCGTCGCCTCCTGCCCACTGGACTGGGGGAAGGCAGCCCAGCGAGCTCTGACAGGTAAAGGAGGAGGGCAGGCGCGAAAACCACGGGGCGATTTCCCCAAGGGGAGGATCCCCTGTGGCTAACCGCCCGCCCCCCTAAGCCCAAGACGAGAACAGGTTTGGGCGACTCTGCTTGGGACGTCCTCTGAATCTCCCTGGTGTGGGCCCTGTTTGGGCCTGCTTTGGCCTAGTTTGGCCTGGTTGGGCGGCGCAAACCGCCTGAGTCATCTTCCGAACTTGCTTGGTTTGGCCCTCGTTTGGCCTGGTTTGGGCTCGGTCTCGCCTGAGACGTCCTCATAATTTCCTTGGTCTGGCCTGGCTTGGGCCTGGTTTCGCGCGAAAGGTCCTTGCAATTTGCATGGTTTCGCCATGGTTTCGCCTGGTTTGGGCCTGGCTTCGCGCGGTTTCGCCTGAGACTTCCTCGCAATTGTGCCTGTTTTGGCCGTGGGTTCGCTTGGTTCAGGCATGGCGTTGCCTGGGACGTCCTTGCCGGTTGCTTGGTTCCGCATGGTTCCGGCGCGGTTTCGCCTGAAACGTCGTCGCAATTTGCCTGGCTTCGCTTTTGTTTCGCCCGGTTTGGGCCCTACGTTGCCTTCGACATCCTCTCCGTGTGCTTGGTTTCGCATGATTTCGGCGCAGTTTCGCCTGAGACGTCCTCCCAATTTGGTCGGTTCCCCCTGGTTTGGGCCTGGTTTCGCTTGGGACGTTCTCGCCATTTGCCTGGTTTGGGGCCGTGGCTTTCGTGGGGCTCTTGCAACGTCCCTGTTTCGGCCTGGCACACAACGCGCACATCAGGAGAAATCTCCGCAAGTTGCCCGGTCCGGGGCGCGGGCATGCCCTGACTACATCTTTCACGGTCTCGTCCTCCTCCTCCTCGTCCTCCTCCTCCCCTCCTCCACGTTCTTAAAGTTTCCATCCACCCCCCTTTCCTCATCAGCGGGCATTAAATGAATGAATCTGGTCTGTTCAATTTTGCCAACTCCGCCCCGGAGCGGCATGGCACGCGAGAGTGCGGACGCGCCCGCCACAGAACCAATCTCGTCGACACAGCAAGGGGAGGTGTCAAGCGAGTCAGCCGACCCCTCTCCCTCCCAGGCCACCGTGGAACCCTGGAACCAGCAGCAGGCCAGCGGGCCCCCATTCCTCCCCGCACGCCCAAGAACAATGGAACCATCAGCGAGTCAGTGGGCCAGTCTCCCTCCCCACCCTCCCAGAAACAATGGAACCAGCGTCGGCGCAACATCCCCAATGGTCCTCTGAAGCCCCTGGCCGCCGGCTGACCAATCTGGCCAATCTGGCGCCGGCGCGCACCGCGCCCCGCTGTCTCCGCGTCTTTTTCATCCCTGACGCATTTGGAGACCGGCGTGGCCGGCCTTCGGGCCACCGCGCACGTCAACGTCGTCGTCGCCGTCGCCGTCACCGTTGCCGTTGCCGTCGCCGTCGCCGTCGCCGTCGCCGTCGCCATCGCCGTCGCCGTCGCCGTCGCCGTCGCCGTCGCCGCCGCCGCCGCCGTCGTCGTCGTCGTCGTCGTCGTCGTCTTCGTGGTCGTCAAAATCATCTTCGTCGTTGTCGTGGTGGTCGTCGTCGATGTCGTCGTCGTGGGGGAGCCCGGGCGCTCCAAGAAACATTGTAAGTTGTCTCATGGTGTATGTATGGCAGAGAAGGAATCATGAATTCACACACGTGGTGGGCGTAAGCATTCGGAACGTTACGGCCCTTGGGTGCTCCCAAGACACATTGGGTG
The DNA here is from genome assembly GCA_963575745.1 of Prorocentrum cordatum. NCBI lineage: Eukaryota > Dinophyceae > Prorocentrales > Prorocentraceae > Prorocentrum > Prorocentrum cordatum. Next base: position 195,040 of record CAUYUJ010016369.1, read on the forward strand.
TTGTCGATGTGTGTACGACAGTGAACTGACATGTCACACACGTCGTGGGTGCAAACACGCGAGCAGGACGGAGCGTACTGACTGCTCTTTTGTGCTACAGTAAAACAAGGGCAATGGGTGTGGACATCCGAAGCGCAGTGTGTTCGGCCACTGTATCACATAGTGCAACCATTGCTCACACAAATCCCCTTGTTATGCGGCATTGGCCCATGTGGCGGCGTTGGGAGAAAGCTGTTCCCAGCCTGTAGGTGGCAGTTTTAGGCCAAGAGGTGATGACGCTTAGCGCGCCCAATTTGTGAACGTCGAAACCACTTGTCCTAGCCAACCCAACCAACACCCAAACGGCCCAACTAGCCAACCCGCCAACCGGTCCGACCAACCTCCCCGCCAGCCCGCCCACCCCAATCAACCCAACCGACCAAGCCGCCAACCAGCCCATCCCCGCCGCCTGCCCTCCATTACCGCAGGGGGCGGGTAAGTGTTTCTTACAGGCGAGAACAGCTGTCAACTGCCCCGCCAGGCCCAGCGGCTGGAGGCGCAATCGTACAGTGTCGTGGTGGGCCAGGCTTCGCGCCGCGGGATGCCAAAGACGGGTGAGGTTCTCAAGAACGGCACTGTCGTCACTGTCTCAGCGCTTGGCTTCTGCATGGGAAAGCTGCCATCCGACTGCCGTCACTTGTTCAGCCCTACGTGGGGCTTCCCAGAGGGCCTGGCGGGACGACCAGTGGAGGGCGAATCGCAGCAACGCGCGGACATTTCCCATCCTCCCCTTCGGGCCCCTCCTTCGGGCCTCTTCCTTCGGCCGCCAGTGAGGATTCGTCCGGCCGCTTGTGGTATCCTGGACCTTCCTGGGCGAAACCGAAGGGTGCAGAAAGAGGGAGGGAGAGACCGGAGGCGACCGAGGACGCCTGGGTCGAAGCAATGAAACGGCCTTGTCGGGTTCCGGCTGCCGCCCCTGCGCCCTGGCCACGGTTCTGGATTCCCGACGCGCCTGAACGACGGGATCTTCGGCCGGAGCGCAGGGGCGGCAGCCGGTCTCCGACAAGGCTGCTTCATGATTTGGACCCCGCTCTGGGAGTTCAGGGAGACGGCCATCGCGGCCGTCTGGGAGCGGGGGCCATCTTGGACCGTCTTGTGACCCTAATTGTGGGTTTCTTGGGCTGTCTTCGGGCCATAACGGAAGCCGTCGGGTCCGTCTGAGACTGTCGGGAGCCCAATATGGCGAGAACGCTAAAATCATCAAAAACGTCATGACGACCAAAGAACTTTGGCGTCCCGAGAGCCTCCCAGAGATCCTCCTGGACAAACTTGCAAAATGGAGTGCGAAATTGGTCCAGACGACCTGCAATCTCTGCTATTCGGCCTCGGTGCGCTCGAAGACAGCTCCAAGTCGGCTCCAAGATGGCAGTACGATGAGGAGGGCGCGAAGCGAAGGGCACAGGAACTGAATACAGAACGTGGTCATGTGAAACTGGCTGAAGCAACCGACCTCTCATCGGAGCCGTTTCTGTTGACTTCTGACTGCGAATGCAAGGCCATGCGCTGGAGACATGCAGCGGAAGGCGTGGCTACATATGAGTGGTCGTCTTCACCCAGTAGGCCTCCGACGACAAATCCTGCTCGCCCCAAGTGTCGAACGTAGAAATTCAAGTAGACCAAACCCCCTTGCGTACGTCCATAGACAACTTTGATCGCACAGCCAAAGCCATGCCGGTGACCGAATATGAGCCATTTCGGAGGTTTCTTGACAATAGTTCGAGCAGCGTAACTGTATCCTCCCCTTCGTTGTTTCTCTGACCAAGCTCCTGTAACATTTATTGAACTGAAATATAGACCAGCGCATGCTCCACCCAATCGGCGCGCGTCGGCCACCACGCGAAGCAATGTGTTACCAGCGCGTTCTCCGCGAGGTATGTTTAGCAAAACACTCCTTCCCTCCTTCATCAAATCGAACCGCTCACCGTGCACATTCTGCATATGAGGATCGCCCGCGGCAGCGACGACGGTGCTCTGAGTCGAACTCGACATTGAGCCTGACATCGGGGCTGGCGTGGACATCGGGCTCGCCATTGCGCCTGACACTGGCTCTAGCCCTGCGCTTGACGTTTGGACCGGCATCGCGAGAGGCATGGCGTCAAACGTGGACTGTATTGGAGGCGGCGTCGGGCTCGCCGTGGGACTGCCTGTCGGGACAGGCGCCTGAACTGCGGGCGTGAGCGCTGCTGGAGTTGGCGTGAGGCTCGGCGTCGGGCTCGACGTGGGGCTGAGCGTCGGGCTGGGCGTCGGTCTGGACGTCGGGCTGAGGATTGGGCTAGGCGTCGGGCTGTCCGTCGCATGCCAACCGCCACCGCACGCACAACATGCCCAAATGGCGGTGCCTTCTCCGCTATAATCGTGTATGCCATATGAGTCGCACCATCCAGTGTTCGCAGCGTACGCGTCGCAAACGTTCCACCCGTCAGACCAGGCATTGCCGCTGGTCGCTCCAAGGTGATCCACGCACCCTGTGGGGGATGGAGTTGGGTCGCCCGGCGCAATCACGCCGCCGCCGCAAGCACAACATGCCCACTTGGCCGTGCCCTCTCCATTGTAGTTGTAACGGCCGTAAAATTCGCACCAATTGATGTTTGCAGCGTACTCTGCGCATCCGTTCCTACTGTCACTCCATGTGCTTCCACTGATCGCACCTAGGTGATCTGAGCACCTCGGGCCGTATGAATCGTCTCCGTGTTGGCGTGGAGCTCTGCGTATCCCGAAATGTACATCATGCATGCGCGCATAAATCACTTGCACGCGCGCTAGTGCCAGGCTAATACACATATTCGAGTGAGCGTAAACAACCATCCTATGAAAACCAATAAGTAATAGTGAATGTAAACGGGTGACTGGGAGAAAGTCCTGGCAAACAATCCTGCGGAGTGGTGTCCTCTCCCGCCTCGTCTCCCCATGGCGAACGTCGTTGGGCCCCAACCGACCAAGGCCCTCAAAGCTCAGAGATCCTCCGAGGTGATTCGATGCACCCGGAACCCTCCGTGGCCCCCTGAGATGTCATGAGCAAGCTCCGTGATTTTTTCCTCACGCGGACTCATGATGTTTCCCCTCCTCCTGCTTCTGTTCCTCTGTTTCCCCACTCACCCGGACTCCCTCAGAATCTCCGAGGTGCCCCAAGAAGCCCTTCGAACCACCAAGAAATAAGGCAGACCCCCCCCAAGACCTTCTACCCCCTGCCCCATCCACGTTATCCAAATCTTCGGTGGCATAATGGAGGCAAGCCTGGCCCTTTTGGGTGCTGTCTTAACGCTGTCTTAACGCTTGGAAGCAATGAGAGACCCCATTTTCAGGTGGTCCTTCCGTTTCAGCAAGCTCAAACGAGAACAGCTGACACTGCGCATTTACCTCATTGTCGGCGCGCACGGGTACGCGCGCGTGCGCTCCGTCTTGCGCGTGGAATACGAGCACCCCCCAAACAATAGCCATCATAACTTCGAAAACCGAGTGGTGAAAATCAATGGCTAACTTCTGAGGGCCCCGACGTGAAATGATGTATTGTGACACTGCGCATTGTCCTCGTTGCCAGCGCGCGCGTGCGGCCGGTCCCGCGTGCGCAATACGAACACCAACAATGAAGTGCAGTATTGACTTTGAAACTTCTTTTTTTTGCTGCCTCAACGTGGAAACACACATTGCCACGCTGCACATGTTTCTCATGTCCCTTGCGCGCATACGCGCGCGTGCGCTCGGTCTCGCGTGCTCAATGCAGCAACAAATCCGCCGACCCTGCCGGCGTGTGTGAGGGGCTTCTCTGTTCGACTCGTCGTCTCCGTCGTCTCCGTTCTCCCCCTCCCAGGGCTCTCCTCCTCAAGCGCGCTATCCAAAGCGAAATTAAACGACGTCGTAGTGGAGTCGAAGGGAAGCCCCTTCCCTTTGATCCCTTCCCCGCAGGGGGGGGGGGGCGGGGCAGATACGACGCCCGCCAGGGCGCACTTCGCACTTTCCTCGAGCGGGCACGCACGGGATGCACTTCCTCCTCCTCCTGGTCCTTCTCCTCCTCCTTTTCCTCCTCCTCCTCCTGCTCCTCTCTTCTCCTCCTTCTCCTCCTCCTCCTCCTCCTCCTCCTCCTCCTCCCGCAGAGGCGTCCCAGGAGCGGGCCCGGAGTCAAAATACCACCCCCCTGGGGCGCATTTTCCTCGAGCGGGCACGCCCGAGATGCACTTCTTCCTCTTCCGGGAGCACGTCCCAAGTCAGAATATCACACTCCTGGGGCGCACTTTCTTCGAGAGGGCACACAAAGGATGGACTTCCTACTCCTCCTCCTCCTCCTCCTCCTCCTCTTCCTCCTCCTCCTCCCCCTTCTCCTCCTCCTCCTCCTCCTCCTGCTCCTCCTCCTTCTCCTCCTCCTCCTCCTCATCCTCCGCTTCCTCCCCCAACTCCTAGCCCTTTCGATAAGGGTCGGCTGCACCGGCCGTCGGGCCTCTCCAATAGAGAATGGCCACCTTCACTTCGAAACATAACATGACAACCACTTGTTTCACTAGTGTCCTGAGGGTCTCAACATGACATAATGCATTTTGACACTGCGCATTATCCTCACTGCCCGCGCGCGCGGGCATACGAGCGCGTGCGCTTGCTCTCGCGTGCGCAACGGGCAATGTTGCTCTCGCGTGCGCAACTGAAGCAAGCGCCACGTTTTCGCTCGAAAGCGGGAGGGGGATGAATATCACTTCCAGGGCCGGAAATGTTATATATATATATATATATATATATATATATACATATATTCGCCAGAAGGGGGATCTCAATTGCTTCCCAGGGGTGCTCGTGAATGAACAAAGGTTGAAGGGAACACAAAGCCTGTCCATTCGGAATTTGGGCAACCCCCGGGCAAAAGCATTCCTCACGCTGAAGACTGAAGACTGCGTCCTCGTATACATCACGCCCTCCAAGACTGAACACCACACACGCTCGCTCAAAGGCCTGCGGCAACCTGGCAGCGTGCGGCACCCAACTGGGCCTGGCCCCAGACTCGACTTGGCTCTGCGGAGGTTACCCTCCTCCTCATTACTCCTCAGCAGAATGGCGTCATCTGAGGAAGATGTGGAGAAGAAAAGGATGAACATGAGGAGCGGGAGGATCATTGTGCGTGTCAGACTACCCATCGGGTGGTACAGACGTTGAAGGGCAGGGGGGAGGATTGTGGCTTTCCAATTTCGATTGGCTTCACGTCGGGATGGCAATCGGAGGTTGGGGAGGTGCGGCCCCAAAAACGGAGACCCCAGACTGGGAAATCGATATCGGTTTCGAGAGGAATCCAGCCGTGGGAACAAGGACGAAAAACGCAGACAAACCTCGATCCTCGAACTTCTGCCCCACGGCGACCCGAGGAGGCAGCGAGGCCGAGAACGCGCGAATAGCCAGGCGCACCTGGGAGCTTGCCGTACACCTCGGGCACGGCCGCGGGGTTGCCTCGCCGCGGCCGCGCAGGGCGCCGCCGCGGCCGACGACAACGGCGACGCCCCCCAACACACCCTCTCCCTGCTCCACGACGTCGGTCTCGTCCTGGTCCGTTCGAACTCCCGACGGGGATGACACCGCGGTGAACGAGGATGGCCACAGAGACAAAGCAAGAAAACACAAGAGGAAAACGACGACCTGACCCTTGAAGAGGAGGGAGGAGGAGGAGGAGGAGGAGGAGGAGGAAGAGGAGGAGGAAGTGGAATGTGGATAAGGCCATATGCGTGATCCAACCCCCGCACTTGCCCCATGGGGCCGCGCCCAGCCGTGCGCGCGCTTCTGGGAGGCCTGGCTTTAGCCCGCCGGCCGCCAACCATGAACCGCCGCAGATGCTGCGAGCGACATGCGGCCTCGTGGGCCAACTACAAACTTCACATCTACAACATCGGCTACGAGACCTACCCACCTCTTTGGAAACCAGCAAGTATGCCGTGACCATACACGCATAGAGGTGTAGGAACCGATGCAGCTATCAACAAAAGGACTGGCTAAAACCATATCGCAACGAAATCATCACCATCACTACGACCGCCTTCATGATGGCGTCCTCTACAGGACGGGGCGAGCTGCGTGACATGCAGCCCGAGGACGAGCTGCGGAACAGGTGGCCCAAGTGTGACAATGAGCCGCGTAACAGGCAGCCCAAGGACGACCACCAACAGTAGGACACCAAGTACGCCACCAAGACCGACACGACCGAGCAGACCGAAGAGGTTACTAAGTACGTCGTCGTGGAGGTACCGATGGACAACGCCTACGCCGCCTATAACGATTACGACTACGGCCGCGCCGCATACTACCAGCAAAACGATGGCAATTGTTTGACAGCGACCTGTACTCCTAGGACCCCACGACTACACCGGCCGCCAGGACGTGGAACACTAGGATTTGGCAGCCGACGACTTCGACCCGGTCCTCCGGGACTACGATGAGAGTGTGCCGCCAGAGCTACAACAGCCACCAGCAAAAATTCCAGGGCCACCAGACGACCTTCGGGAGTCACACACTGAACTCCGATGACCTCCAGCTGAGACACGAGAAGCACCAGGAGAGGTGCAAGGGCCACCAGCTGAGCTACCAGAACCACCAGCAGATATACAAAGGCAGCCAGCTGAGCTATGAGGGCAACAGGCTGAACTACTAGGACCACCAGCACGGCTACGAGGATCACAGCCTGAGCTACGAGGACCATAACCTGAGCAACGAAAGCCAGAGCTACCCAGGCCACTTGCTGAGCTACCAGAGGTTCCAACATACCTACCAGGACAACCGACTCAACTCCGAGGGCCTCCAGCTGAGCCGCGAGCGACACCAGGAAGGATACAAGGCCCAGGACCACCTGTTAAGCAACACGGGCAACCCGCTGAGCTGCGAGGGCCAATGCCTGAACTACGAGGACCTGAAAAAGGGCTACGAGGACCATGACCTGAGCGACTGGTGCCACTGGCAGAGCTTCCTGGGCCACCTGTTGAGCTACCAGAGCTTCCAACAGACCTATGAGGGCCACCAGCTGAACTACGAGGGCCACAAGCACAGCTACGAGGGACACAAGCACAACCTCAAGGAACTCCAGCTGAGCCAGGCAGCAGGAGAGGTACTTGGGCCACCTGCTGAGCTACAAAAGCCACCGGCAGAGTTACAAGGGCAACTCGCTCAACTACGAGGGCCGCGGGCTGAACTACGAGGGCCACAACCTGAACTACGAGGGCCACAACCTGAGCTACGGGAGCCACAGGGAAAAAGGTACCTGGGCCGCCCACTGAGCTACCAATTCTTCTAAAGTATCTACGAGGGGCACCAATTAAACTACGAGGGCCTCCAGTTGAGCCACGAGAAGCACCAGGAGAGGTACCATGGCCGACAGCAACAGTGCAACAGACGGTGCAGGGCGGATACCTATGTCGTGCGAAGTGTGCGTGGACGACTCGCAGAACAGAGGTACACAAGCCCAGGAGGCATTGTACTGGAAAGGAATAACAAAGAAACACCAGGGGGGGAAACAATCGCCGCGGCAGAAGCAGCGAGATGATAGCGAGGTCTTTTGGGGGTCTGACTGGGGCCCCACCGTGCTGCCCCCCCAGCAGCCCTCAAAAGCGGCGACAATGTCACACTTCGTAGCTCCCAAGGAGTGGCGAAATTCTGGTAGGATCTGCGTTGGGCCCCGCTGTGCTGCCCCGCCGAGCAACTCTCAAAAGTAGTGGCGACAAATTCACACTTCGCAGCAACCCACGGATGGCGAGGTCCCGTTGGAGTCTGCGTGGTACTCCATTGTACTGCCTCCCCCAGCAGCCCTTGAAAGTGGCGACAGTTCTACACTTTTCAGCCACCTAGGGATGGCGAGATCCCGTTGGGGTCTGCGTGGGACCCCACTGTGCTGGCCCCACAGCAGCTTTCGAAAAAAGCGCCACACTTCCACATTCCGCAACCACCCAGGGATGGCGAGGTCCCGTTGGGGTCTTCGTGGAACGCAGCCTTCGGAAGTGGCGACCATTTCACACTTCGCAGCCACCTAGTGATGCCCAGGTCCCTGTGGGGTCTGCGTGGGACGCAGCCCTCGAAAGTGGCGACAGTTCCACACTTCGCATACGCCCAGGGATGGCGAGGTCCCGTCTGGGTCTGCTTGGGACCCCACTGTGCTTGCCCCTTCCAGCAGCCCTCGAAATTGGCGCCAACTACACATTTCGCAGCAACCCACGGATGGCGAGGTCCCGCGTGGGTCTGCGTGTGACCCCGCTGTGCTGGCCTCCCCTGCAGCCCTCGAGACTGGCGAGCCACCCGGGGATGGCGAGGTCCCGTTGGGGTCTGCGTGGTACTCCACTGTGCTGCCCCCCCCCAACAGTCCTCGAAAGTGGCGACAGGTTCTAGCCCCTCCCCAGCAGCTCCCGAAAGTGGCGACAATGTCGCACTTCGCAGCCGCCCAGGGATTGGGCCCCACTGTGCTGCCCCCCCAGCAGGCAGGCGAGAGGGGGAACAGAGCTGCCCCCCCAGCACGCAGGTGCAAGCATGCGCAGGCAGGCGAGAGGTGGACACAGGGCGGGAGGAGAAAGAGAAGGATAATGGAGTCGGCACCCAACTTCTCTCTATTCAAAGCGAGAACCCAACCAAGGGAGTGATGGGGAATAAAACACCTGCTGAGCTACCAGAGCCACCAACAGAGCTACAAGGGCAACCGGCTCAGGTACGAGGACCACAGGCTTTACAACGGGGACAACAGGTCAGGCAGTGAGAGCAACAGCCTGCCCTAGGGGAACCACTGGCAGAGCTACCTGGACCACCTGCTGAGCTACCAGAGCGTCCAACACACTTACGAGGGCTACCAGCTCAACTACTAGGACCACACGCACAGCTTCGATGGCTACGACGACCACCAGCAGGCGCAGGGCTTCAGCTGGCAACCAGCTAAGCTACCAGAGCTTCCAACAGACCGACGAGGGCCACCAGCTCAACTACGAGGACCGCAAGCACAGCTTCGAGGGCCACGACGACCACCAGCAGGCGCAAGGCTTTTGTCTGAGCTACGAGGGCAACCAGCTGGGCAACCTGAGCTGAGAGGGCCACGAGCTGAGCTACGAGGACCACAAGAAGAACGACTGGAGCCCCCTGACGAGCTACCAGAGCGACAAGCTGAACTGATAGGACCTACAACAGAACCAGCTGAATCGCCATCTAAGCTTCGAGTGCCGCGCGCGCAGCTACCATGGCCACAACCTGAACTGCGCGGCCGGCAAGCAGAACTACAAGAGCCTCTTGCTGAGCTACCAGGGCAACGAGCTGAGCTGAACTGCTAACCAGATGAGCCTCGAGCTGCGCTGCGCGGGCCGCAAGGAGAGCTACAAGACTCACGAGAAGTCCTACCAGGACAACCTGCTGTTCTACAAGACTCGGCAGCATAACTACCAGCGCCACCAGCTGAGCTGCGAACTCCACGCGCTGAGCTACGGGAGCTAACTGCCGGGCTACAGGGACCACCAGCAGAGCTGCCAGGGCCCGTCTCTGTACGACGAGGACCACATGACGAACGGCAAGGCCCTCGGAAGACCTGCACTACCAGAAAGCCGATCGCAATCGGCGACGCAATTGAGGGATGCAGCAAGACGTAATTACCACGGTTGCATCGTGGAGAAGCTGGACGAGTCGTGCGCCAGAGCCCGCTGGCTGGATGGCACTGCGTGCTGGCTCCAGCGCGCGGCACTCCGCAGATCGCAATGAATACGGCGAGACCGGCCTGCCTCGCACCAGTGCGACCTGCAGCGCAACGGCGCAACGGACAAGGGCATACAAGCATACAAGTATATTGATACGCACAAGATACTACATCTACTTCAATGTACATTTCGTTCGCTTCTAATCCTGCTCATTTCTAATTGCGTTCGTTTCTAATTGTTCCTGGCCCCCCAGTGGCCAGGAAGAGGCCCAGGATGGAACAATTAGAAATGAAAGGATCTTGGCCCCCCAAAACCAAAGACCTTTCGAAGAATTAGGAACTGAACTGCAACACCACTTGAGCAGCCCGGCCGCTCCCTCCACCTCCCCCTCTTCCTTCTTGGCCCCGAGGATACTGTTCATGAGGTGGCCATCCTTGAAGGGGCCCTGGGACACACAAATAAATACACGCACGCAGATTCGCCGGCCCAACGGGCCAAAGGCGTGCTAAGATCTGCGGTAACTGGATAACAATATTCTAGTTCGCGCGCGCGGGGCCCCCCCTCGGGGTCCCCGGACGAAAAAAAAAACCAGGACACACCCGGGACACTCGGATCAGAGATGCCAGACCGGGCAATTTTTCGACACCTCTCTCGAGGATCGTGGCCTCCGAGGGGAGGGGCGCAATCGACTACCCCCCCCTCCTGACCCAAGAGGTCCCCAAGACTGCCCAAGAGGCCCCCGAGACGCCCAAAGAGCGCTCCAAGACGCCGATGATGACCCCAAGACGGCCCAAGAGGCCTCCAAGTGGCCTCCAAGAGGCCTCACAAGAGGGCCCGAGAGGCCAAAATCATCAATGTAACGATGGTTTTGGAAGGATTTTGGCCTTGTCGCCTTTTCGGCCATCCGATGCTCCAAGTGCGCCCCAGAGGCCCCCAAGAGCGCCCCAAGACGGGCCAAGAGGCTTCCAAGAGGGCCCCAAGACGGGCCCAAGAGGGCCCCGAGACGGCCCAAGAGGCGCCCAAGACGGCCCAAGACGGCCCCAAGTGGGGCCCAAGAGGGGGACCACGAACCCGAAAACTCGAGCATTCCGCCCCAAGAGGGCCCCAAGAGGCCCCGAGAGGCCCCCAAGAGGCTCCCACGAGGCCCCAAGAGGCCGCCAAGAGGCCCCCAAGAGGCCCCCAGGAGGCCGAGGCCCCAAGAGGCCCCAGAAGTTCAAAAATGCCTCCCAGGCGCCCCCGAACGGCTTCTCAAAAGACCCCAAGAGGCCTCCCAAAGAAGCATCTTGACGACGACCCTGTTTGAACCCAAGAGCAACACAAGATGCCAACGAGAGGCTTCCTCCTCCGCCCCTTCCCCTTCCTCCTCCTCCTCCTCCTCCTCCTCCTCCTCCTCCTCCTCCTCCTCCTACTTATCTTCCTCCTCCTCTTCTTCTCATCCTCTCCTCCTCCTCCCCTCCCCTTCCACATCCTCCTCTTCCTCCTCCTCCTCCTCCTCCTCCTCCTCGGAGGAGGTGCCACAATGGCCCCGGGCCCACGGCTAGTAGCGATCATGCAACATGGGCCGGCGGAAGGAGCGAAGCAATTGAATAACAGGATTCCCCATGTGTTCCTATATTTTCTAGGTTTTGCCTTCCCCCCCACTTCCAATATTTTTCAATATTTTCATAAGAATGGACGATTCATTGTGCCTGTGTGCATTTTTCCCCTCCTGACTATTCTCCCCCCCCTCTCAGGAAAGGCCCCCCGGTGGCATCCGGGCAGCCCCACTCACGCGTAGGCCGGGCCCCGCGCGCGGGGGCCTGCGCGCGGGTGGGTGGACTGGGAACAGCAGAAGCCGCTGCGCGAGAGAGAGGACTGGGAATCCTTCTGCCCTGTGCGCACTCCTGCCCGATCGTAGGCAAACCGTCCTCCTATCCCTCGCCGTCGTCCTCTGCGTCCTCCTCCTCCCCTCCCCCACATCCTCCCCCCGTTCTCGTCTTTCTCCCAGGTCAGCTGCCGGGGCGCGGCGGCTCGCCCACGATGGAGTCGATCACCGTGCGGGTCCTGCTCACAGTCTGGGCCAGCTCGGCCTTCTTCTCGACCTGGGGGGCCGGCAGCTCCAGGCAGCCCCGGAGCGAAAGGGCCCTCCGGTGCAGGGCGTCACCGCGGTCGCTGTCGCTGTCGGAGGGAGAGGGTTTTTCCTCCGCGACGGGGGTGAGGCCGGGGCACGGGTGCAGGCTGCTGGACAGCTTGGGCCGAGTGGGGCGCACCGCGGCCCGCCCTCACTTCAGCCGTCGTCGTCGTTGTCGATGGGACAGGGGGAGGAGGGAGAGAAGGCCAGGGAAGCAGGAGGAGGAGAAGAAGAGGAACAGATGGAGGTGAAGGAGTGGGAAGGCGGCGAGGATCAGTGGGAGGGGGAAGGGGAGGAGGTGAGGAAGCGTGATTGACAGCATTTCGCTTCCAACCACCACGTGGCTGCCTCCTCGCACTGGCCTCGCCAGCAGCCCAAACGCAGGGTCAGACAAATCTGGCCGCTGGCAAGGCCTTCGAAGCCGCAGCCAGGATCACTGCGCGAGGCGGCCGCTCTCGTCTCAGGTACAGGCGGCGGGCGACGTGATTTCCTGCCTGCATGCAGGTTCATTCGCGACCCCGTGCCCCGGTTCATTCGCGACTCCGTGCCCCCGACGCCGTGCCCCGGTCTCGGCCAGATGCGCGTGCGGATTGGCTCTGCCACGCTGCGGCGTAAAAGCACGCCGTCCTTGCCTGCCGCGCAGCTGGCACAGCTTCTCGAGAGCGTGAAAGGATGACGTGAAAGCCACACGAGCGTCAAAGGGTGAGCCTGTACGATCCCAGCCGCCACCTGCTTGCACTTCTTGCGCCGCCATGTGGCACCCCTTCTGCTCGCGGGAGGCCGTGCCTCCTCGGCAGCGTGCCCCGAGGTCCAACCCACTTCGAAGATAACCCCTCCCTCCCGCGAGTTTGCACGGCCTCGCGTGCTCTGCGCCAGAGGTCCTTGTGCGCAGAGCGGAAGGGGCAAGCGAGCCATCACTGCCAGTGCTTGGTCAGCGACTGGCGGCCGGTAACACAAACCAGATGCCTAGTCCTGCCCTCGAGGGCACGAACGAAAGGGAGCATCTCTGCCCTGGGGACGTGCAGGCGCGGGCTGGCTGCGTGTGCCGCGGCCGCCGCAAGGCGTCGCCGCGCTAGACCACCGTGGGAAGAACACGGGGAGGATAGGATCAACAAGGATGAGGAGGAACGGAGGATGAGAAGTAGGATGGTGGAGAGAAAGAACGAAAGAGAGAGAGAGAGAGGGCTAGAAAGAACAAGAGAGAGAGGGGGAGCGCGCGGCAGCCTGCCTCGGAGCCACGTCGGCAGAGGCCGTCCGGGCCCGCTGCCCCCAGACGGCGGAGACCTGGCGCCGCGCCGAGGCGGAGTTCGACCGGCAAGAGGCGAAGGCGGAGTTCGACCGGATGAGCCGCAGGCCGAACTGCAGGGGCACTGGGGGAAGAATACTTCCGCGGCCAAGAAGGCGCGGTTCCTCCAGACGCTGGCCGAGGACGGCCAACTCGCCCTACGCGGGGACGGAAGGCCAGGGTCAGGGGCCTGGCTCCTGCCGCGCGAGGCGAGCACTGCGCCCCTCCCAGACGACCACTTCTGGGCGAACCCACGCATGCGCCTCGGCTGCGACGTATGCGCCCCGGGCGCGCGCTGCCAGCACCGTAAACAGGACGGCTCGCTGCGCGGGGAGCTGCTGGACGCCAAGGGCTGGCACGCCAGGAAGTGCGGACGCGGAGACAGCAGGCAGGGATTGCCCACACAACTCCCTGCGGGACTGGAGTGCGCCGTGGCACTACGCTTCGGCTGGCCACCAGGCCAAGACCGAGCAGCGCAACCCCGCTTGGGACCGCCAGCACCTCGACATGGGCGTGTGGGAGGAGTCGACCTTCGACGTGGCCACGCGCGACCCACCTACCAAAGCCCCCACCTACGTGGGCTGGTCTGTCATCTGCGAAAACAGCGACAACAACGCTCACAAGCAGGCCAAAGGCTCGCACGGATGGCGTGGCGGCTGCCCAGGCGGTCGACAGAAAACGGACGCGCTATCCCCCGTCCACAGGGGAGCTGGTCCAGGCTGTCTTGGAGTCCGGGGGACAGCCGGCTGACGCGGCTGACGAACTGGCCTTCGTTCGCTCTTATGGCTGGGATTTGCAAGAGGCCGAGCGGCCCGCTGTGATAATCCTCGCCACTTGGCGCGGAAGATCCAGCGCAGCCTGGCACTTGGCAACGCCAAGATGCTGCTGAGCGCGGCGTGAACAGCCAAGCGTGAGCACCACCTGCACGAGCACCACCACTACCACCACCAGCACGACCACCACTCCCACCACCACGACCACCAACAGCTCCGACACAAACACCGCCACCACCAGCCCGACGACCACTAGCACAGCCACAACCACGAACAGCCCGACTACCATGACGACCCCACCACGACCAGTGCGGCCGCGGTGCCCCGCACGATCACTACCACTGCCCGCACGATGAGCAATCGCACGCCCCCCACCACCAGCACCACGACCGCCGCGACCGCGACGACCGCCACGCCCTCCACCACGACCGCCACCAGCGAGCCTACCCACCACCACCTTGACTAGCGCCTGCTCACCGCCCCCTTCCCCCCCCTGGCCCCCTCCCCTCTCCCCCCCCCCCTCCCTGCCGCAGCGGGCGCCTCGTGTGCCCCCTTCCGCCTCCTTTTTCAGCCGCTACCTCCTACGGTTCCAGCGTTGCTGCCCCGCGCCAGCTGGCTTGGTCTGGTACCAGGGGGCTGCGGCCAGCTGCTCTGCCCGGCGAGAGAGAGAGAGAGAGGGAGGGAGAGAGAGAGACAGAGAAAGACGACACCCCAAGAAAATTGACCTGCCGAGGGGGATGGGCCAGTGGCGCAGAACAAGCTCAGCTCGGCACCTGTAAAGGCCCATGCTTAAGATCAAGCCATCGCTGCTCCAAATCACCTGTCGGTGCAACTTTCCTTTTTCCGACGCGAAATCAGTGTTCTTGGCGACCCGTTGCTTGCCAACATTCAGGATCCTTCGAGGCGTCCCGCGCTACAGCAGTTTGAGATGCGGGGCCACTCAGCTGTCAGTGCCCGGTGTGAGGCACCGTGCATCAACGCAGAAACAACGACACTTTGGAGAAAGAGATGGGCGAGTGCAATAAAGGAATTGTGGGAGGATGGATGAAGGCATGCGGAGGACAGACGAGGAGAAGGAAAAGGATGGGAAGAGATGGGGAGGGGAATAAGAATGACTACGCAGAAGATGAGGGGTTAATGTGGCGGAGATCTGCTGTTTGACATCGGCGCTCGAGCAGGCACGCCCCGCGGCGCCGCGGAACGCGTTCGGGCTTGCAGCGAACAACCAGGCAGCGCGGACGTTTGCTACGCGCGTGCAACAGCAACTGACGAACGACCCCATGGGAAGCATGTTCACTTACGGCCATCGGGTACTTGCCAAAGGTGGCCCAGACTTGCCCCGAAAACCCCAGCATGTATTACCTAACGTCACGAGTGGCAGTATCCGAGGTGTCCAGGGGGGTGGGGTCCCGGGGGGAGCAGGTTGCCTCCCAGATACGCACCCCCCCGGGGCGGTTCCAGGGCCCAGGCAAGCTCCAAGACGCGGCAAGAGTGCTCCAAGAGGCTCCCAAGACGGTCCTTGAGGGCGCCGAATCGCAGAGTTATCGGTCCAAGACGCCCCAGTAGCCTCCAGACGGCTCAAGAGGCTTCCAAAACGCCCCAATCGGCTTCCACGAACACTCTCAAGAGGGCCCCCAGGGGCAAACATCATAGACGTGCTTTCTGTTTTTGAGATATTTTGGCGTTCTCGCCTTGTCGGCTTCTCGACGCTCCAAGACAGCACAAGGCCCCCAAGATCGCCCAAGAAGACTCCAAGACGGTCCCAAAACGACCCAAGAGGGCCCCAAGACCGCCGAGTATGTCTCCAAGACAGCCCAAGAGGCCCCAAAGACGGCTCCAAGAGGAAGGTCAAACGGGGCACCCGAAAGGATATTTCGAGCCCTCGGCCTGAGAGGCTCCTAGGAGGCCCCAGATGTCCCCAAGAAGCCTCCTAAAACGCCCCAAGAGGCCCCCAAGAGACCCCCAGGAAGCCCCAAGAGGCCCCTACGAGGCTCCCAAGAGACCCCCAAGAGCCTCCCAAGAGGCCCCAAAACTACCTCCAAGATACCCCCGAGAGCGCTCGTCGTCGTCGAAATCGTCGTCGTCGTCGTCGTCGTCGTCGTCGTCGCTGCCGCCACCGCCGCCGCCGTCGGTGTCGTCGTCGTCGTCGTCGTCGTCGTCGTCGTCGTCGTCGTCGTCGTCGTCGTCGTCGTCGTCGTAGTCGCCGTCGTCGACGACGACGACGTCGTCCAGGGTCGGCGGCACCGGCCGTAAGGTCTATCCAATAAGGATCCAATAAGGATGACCACGCAGAGGATGAGGGGTAATGTGGCGGAGGATAGAGGGGGAGATTGATGTGATGAAACCGCAGCAGAAAGGTGGGAGAAGGGACCTTCGAGAATCTACGGAGAGCGGGTAGGGGAGAGGATGCAGGATGGGGGAAGGAGGATGGGGGGTAAGGGGGAGGGAAGATGAGGCAGGACAGAGGGGGAGAGGGAGGATGGATGAAGATGATGAGAAAAGGAGGATGAGGAACAGGAGGATAGGATGGAAGATGGTGGTGCGCAAGGTCACGAATGTGCCTCTCGCCCCTCCTCCGAGTTGCTGAGGAAGTTCATAACTAACAGGAACTGCGCAAACTCGATGAACTCCTCCCACCCAAATTTCTCATGGCCCCTCCCTGCTCCCCCTTCACGTCCCACTGCCTCCCGCCTCCTCCTCCCCCATCTTCTGTTTCCTCATCTTCCTTCTCCTCCGATCACCAATGCCATTTCTCTTCCACCACTTCATCCCCGTCCCTCTTTTTCTACTCCCCCCCCCCACATCCAATGGATGGATACCTGAGTATTCCCCATATCCACCGGATGGGGTTCTTCATACTCCCCATCTCTAAAGGATGGGGTTCTTGAGATTCCCCATATCCAAAGGATGAGGTTCTTGTTCCCCAAGGATTATCATTATTCCCCGTGTCCATGGGATAGGCTTTCATGTGACTTCCCGTATCTAACGGGTGGGGTTCTCCCCCCATATCCAAAGGACTGGTACTTTGTGCTTCCCCACATTTAAAGGATGATATGCGTGTCATTACTCTGACTGCGCCGAGGACCCACCCAATCACCTCCCTCCTCTTCCTTCCTATGCTTTGTGATGGCTCAGTCGGAGGTGAGGGGGTGAGATCGAAGTGGAACGGAGAGCCACCCTACCGGGAAATCGATTTCGGTTTCGTGTTAGTGCTCTGTACTCCTCCGCGCTCCTGCGGTGCCCCATTCTTTCCTCTCCGCAGGCACCACGCAGGAAGTTCAGGTAGAGCATGCGGGCGCTCCTTAAAAGGAGCGGGCGGCGGCCGTGCCTGCAGCGACAGCCCCCGGACGTGCCGAGAGCCGCCTACGCGAGCACAGCCAGCGGCCAGACGAGGCCCTTAAAAGGCGCACTCCGTCCCCCGAGGCTGCTCACCAGCCCCCGCGGGTGCAGACGGCCGCCGCCGCACGGAGCGACAGCGACCTGCAGCACCCCCAGGAAGCCCTCTGGAGCTCAGATCCCAGCGGTGGCGGTTGGGGAGGATGGTGGCCGTCACAGCTACGGCGTCGGTCGCACTTCGCACTAAATACCGGCGTCCGTCTCTCTAGTGCTCTGTACTCCTCCGCGCTCCTGCGGTGCCCCATTCTTTCCTCTCCGCAGGCACCACGCAGGAAGTTCAGGTAGAGCATGCGGGCGCTCCTTAAAAGGAGCGGGCGGCGGCCGTGCCTGCAGCGACAGCCCCCGGACGTGCCGAGAGCCGCCTACGCGAGCACAGCCAGCGGCCAGACGAGGCCCTTAAAAGGCGCACTCCGTCCCCCGAGGCTGCTCACCAGCCCCCGCGGGTGCAGACGGCCGCCGCCGCACGGAGCGACAGCGACCTGCAGCACCCCCAGGAAGCCCTCTGGAGCTCAGATCCCAGCGGTGGCGGTTGGGGAGGATGGTGGCCGTCACAGCTACGGCGTCGGTCGCACTTCGCACTAAATACCGGCGTCCGTCTCTCTAGTGCTCTGTACTCCTCCGCGCTCCTGCGGTGCCCCATTCTTTCCTCTCCGCAGGCACCACGCAGGAAATTCAGGTACAGCATGCGGGCGCTCCTTAAAAGGAGCGGGCGGCGGCCGTGCCTGCAGCGACAGCCCCCGGACGTGCCGAGAGCCGCCTACGCGAGCACAGCCAGCGGCCAGACGAGGCCCTTAAAAGGCGCACTCCGTCCCCCGAGGCTGCTCACCAGCCCCCGCGGGTGCAGACGGCCGCCGCCGCAC
Organism: Prorocentrum cordatum; assembly: GCA_963575745.1. Classification (NCBI taxonomy): domain Eukaryota; class Dinophyceae; order Prorocentrales; family Prorocentraceae; genus Prorocentrum; species Prorocentrum cordatum. The sequence goes on from CAUYUJ010016369.1 coordinate 213,120, forward strand.
GGAGCGACAGCGACCTGCAGCACCCCCAGGAAGCCCTCTGGAGCTCAGATCCCAGCGGTGGCGGTTGGGGAGGATGGTGGCCGTCACAGCTACGGCGTCGGTCGCACTTCGCACTAAATACCGGCGTCCGTCTCTCTAGTGCTCTGTACTCCTCCGCGCTCCTGCGGCGCCCCATTCTTTCCTCTCCGCAGGCACCACGCAGGAAGTTCAGGTACAGCATGCGGGCGCTCCTTAAAAGGAGCTGGCGGCGGCCGTGCCTGCAGCGACAGCCCCCGGACGTGCCGAGAGCCGCCTACGCGAGCACAGCCAGCGGCCAGACGAGGCCCTTAAAAGGCGCACTCCGTCCCCCGAGGCTGCTCACCAGCCCCCGCGGGTGCAGACGGCCGCCGCCGCACGGAGCGACAGCGACCTGCAGCACCCCCAGGAAGCCCTCCACCTCTCCCATTCTGGCGAAGCCGACGTACCGCAGGACGTCAGAATTCGGGATGCCGTGGCCGGAGGGCGACAGCCAGCTGGTGGAGGAAGCTCTTGACGCGGGGCGGGAGGACCAGCTGGCTCAAGGTAGCCACGCCGTCTTGGATGTAAATGCGTGCAGTTCTGGCGCAGCTCCAGCGGCCTTTAATCATAAGCTCCCCAAAGTTCCTGGACTTCTGGAACGTCGCGCCACCGCGGCGCAGGGAGTACCACCGGAAACCATGATTGAGGTACAGCTCCTGGCACAGAGTTGCTAGCCGGCGCCGGTGGACTTCCCCACTGACGGTCGACAAGAAATGGTCTGGCGCCATGCCGTGGATGTACAAGGCTATCAAACGAACAACCCAAGGATCATCCAGAGCAATGGTCTCCATGGCCCCCTGCCGCTCTCCAGATTTGCTTCGCGGCAGGCTCCAAACGCCTTGCCCGGACACAATATTCAAAATGAAATCGCGCACGCGCGCATTGAAAAGCTCGCCAGGCCGTGCGAACGTGTCGAAGCCGAGCACGAGGAACAGCCCGGTGTCCTTCCACCCCTTGTTAAACGCCAACTGCGCGAGGGCATACGTGAATAGCGGGGTGAGAGGAGGTGCACGCGCAGGCAGTTCAGCGCGCCCCCACGCTTTATGCAGGCGCCATGCTCCAGACATGTGCCGCCGAACTGCTGGGAGGAAGTGCCCCAGCCCGCTGAGCAAGTCACCGGCCATGGCCTTGGAATCGCCGAGCTCCCAAAGCGCCTCAATGTAGAACTCAAGGAACTGGTCCAGCGCGACCAGCGAGGTAGGCAGCCCACGTTTGGACTCTCTGAGAAAGTTGAAGAAGGCCCGCACGGCGAGCTTATAACGGTCAAGGGTCCGAGGTGAAACAAGTTGGTCCCGCAAACGTCCTCGAGGCTGTCTCTCTGCCACTCGTTGCCCCTTGGTGCGAGGCCGCGCGATGCGGCTCACAAGTCTCCTGGTCATAGCTTCGACCGCCACCGGCTGGGCCCGTCGGCGGGGTTCAGGTCAGTGGGGACCCAGCCGAAGAAGCCCTGGAAGTTGGCGAACCTGGCGAGGGCACCGAGGCGGAGGAGAACAGCATTGAGTTGTCGGGACGACGAGCGGCCCTTGGTCAGCGTACCAATGGCCACTTGAGAATCCAAAAGGATAAGAGTACGTTGGTTATGGTGCTTACTATGCTTGAGCGCGTGCCGCGCCCAGTCAAAGACCGCCGTGGCCTCTAAGGTGTTGATGTGCTGCGAGTTTTTGAACTCGCACGAGAGGGCGACGCGCCAAGTCCACAACCCCGAATCGATGGGGTCACGAGGCCAGGCCGACAAACGGCACGGCATGCCCGCGTCCAGACGCACGTCTGTGCCCTTATGATCCGCCGCCCGCAAGCAAGTACTCTTGCACGAGCTCCGCGGTCGGCTCAAGACGAGTATCGGTGCGGGCGTCAGGCGGAGGGCACGGAGGTGCTGCAGGGGCGCCCCCGTAGCGGGCCGTCCAACCGAGTCCGGTCTGCTCGCGGTGCGCCTCCTGGATATCAGCCCATGCACGCCATAGAGTTCCAAAGGTGGTCGGCTCTGCCAGGCCGGCCGCCTGCCCCAGGACGAAGGGAGTCAGGAGCCGTGCAACAATGACTGCGGGTAGAGCGCCGCCGATGAGGCCGCCCTTGCAATCCTCCACCTGGTCCTTCTTAATGGACTTCTCGCACGGCTTCAAATGCTGAGGAGGGAATCCCAAGATCAAGGATTGCTCGTCCGCGCGGAGCCGCCGAGGCCCGCCAGGGGCCTTGACGAGGTTCACGTCTTCGCACGCGTAGGGCGGCAGCCGGAAGGCGTCCGCCCCCCACCTTCGCCGGGCCTTCTCCGAGCACGCGTCGTGACCTGCAGGGCGCTCAGGGGGTCGAAACCGCTTGACGGGCTGGCAAAACGCATAGAATGGCTCCTGCGCGTCCGCGAACTTGATGACACTGGCCCCCAAGAAAGCCTCCAGGGGCGGCTGCCACGTGGCGACGCCCTCGAGAATCCGCCTGCCTCCCTCCGCGCCTCGATCGATGAGGTCGGCTACTGGCTCGATCGGGAAACCGCGGGCCCAGTGCAGGCATGGGCGCCGGCAACGATGCACGTCGGCCGCCTCCACGAAAACCGGGGCCACGCCAAGAGCCTGACTGATCCGCTGCTCCTCGTCTGCCCCGTTTGTGGATATGCTGCCAAAGAGGTCGAAGACGGCCCAACCTGGGTCCTCCCGAAGCCACGTCGCAAGGCGCAGAGAATCTTCCAGGGCTGCACCCTGGCGCGGAGCCGTCGAATCGCCGCGGCAGGAAACGCCTGCAACGTGCACGACGCGCCGCGCCATGGGGAACCACGCCTTCCAAGTGCGGACGTCCTCCTTCTTGAGTGGGTGCCCGGCCAGCGACCGCGAACAACAGCTCGAGACGCGCGAGAGGCCTCAACGGCAATGACGCCGCAAGGCACGACTCGAAGCAACTCCATGGCCGCGCATGCAGCGCCCATGCAATCGAAGTCCAAGACGAGAAGCACATCTGAGCGCGCGGGGCCTGCGCCATGTCGAAGTACCTGGAGGCGCCGCACGCCTTTCGGCGACAGCCCAGTGGAGACGCAGGCCCCTCCACCAGCGCTCGACGCGTCCGTCGCGACGACCTGCCCGGAAATCGTCGCCCCGAGGTCCGCCCAGACGATCGGCAGCAGGCACGCGATGAGTATCAACTCGTCTCCCGCCATGGGCCCGATCGGGCCCCGGCGGCGCTCCCGTCGGGCTTCGTGGAACACCTCCTGGAATATCGCAAAGTAAGGCCGTGCGAACTGGAGGATGTGGCACACCTTGCCGATGATGAGAAGGAGGTCGTCCCCAGAAACATCATCAGCAGTAACGGCCTCAAGGAGCAAAGATAAAACCGCTGAGCGCCTCGTTGCCGATGTCCCCGCGAGGCGGTCCCCCCCGCGAAGCTGGGCGCCGAGACTCTCCCAGACCGTCGTGCCCTCCGCGGCCTTCGCCGGGTCCCGAAGCACCCCCATGTTCGCATAGGCGTCGCGCAGCGCGAGCTGCTCGCCGGACGCCTTGTACAGGTAGTCCCCCATCTCGGTCTTGAGGACGACTTTCCCCTGGTCCCAGTTGTCCACGTAAACCGAGTACCAGTTCCGGGGGGCCCCGCCGGCCGTCGCGGGCGCTGGGGCCCCCATCCGCACGAGGAGGTCCCGGGAGATGCCGGCCCCGAGTGGGGGCGGAGAGGCGACGAGATTCTCGTGGGCCTCCTGGATGAAATCCACGGCGCTGACCCAGCCCATGGGGCACGCGCGAAGCCTAGGTCGGACTTCTCCGCTCCCGCTGAGCCCCAGTGCCGAGCGAGGCACCTTCTTCTCGAGGACGAAAGCACCGCGCCACGGGCGCGGGACCGCATATAGATGGAAGCAGGCCTTCTGGTCCTCCGAATAGAAAATTCCAACCTCATCCTCAAAAATAGTCATCAGCGGCCAAAGCCCTGGATATCCCATGCGCTTCGAAGCGCCACCAAAAGGCCTCTGGAGAGCGTTCGTGGGCACGAGGTTGACGATCAGCCTCAAGACGCGCTGGATGCCGCGATCGGTCTCGACCCACTTCTTATGGGCTCCGAATAGCCCATTGCGGACGGGCCGCCCCTTGTGAGTCCAGGTCTCGTCGGGGACCTCGGCCTCAATCACGCCGAGCCGGTGCAGATTCTCGCAAATCTTGAAATATTCTGCGTCGGACTCCACGAGCACCTTGGCCGTGGGCAGGGGCTCCTCGACGTCCCTCTCGTCCAATCGGAGCCGCGATGGATCTTGCAGCGCTGCCAGAGCTGGCCCATCGAGCAGCCTTTCGAGGTTTCGAAGCTGCCTCGCCAGCTGGAGGGAGCGCCGGGGCGATAGCCGACCAGCTCAAAGGGTAAGCACGGGTGACCTGGCACCCCCAGTACTCCCCTTCCCTCCGGTCTGCCTGAGAACTAACAGACCCGCGCTGCAGCGGCGGCGACTCGCGGACCCACATCGTGACCTGCCGCCGGACGCGCCCAACGGCCTGGCTCTGCGCCGCGCTCCAGGCCCTCGGGTGCACCATCGTCCTGGTGAGCAGCCTGGGCCCACCAGTGTACAAGAAGTTCGTCGCGGCAAGGGCAAGGGAGAGCCAAGCGAAGATCCCCGCCTCGAGGAGGTCCTCCGACGCCGGTGCCTGGTCGGCGACTCGCGCGGCGCGCACTCGGCGGTACGCATCCGGCGGCGAGGGTAGAGAGACGGGCAGAAGCTCCGGGGCCCCGGCCAAATGCTGCACGGTGCCTGCGGGGAGGAGCCGCACAAGGGTGCCGAAACTCCCAGGTCGGGACTGCACGTGCTCCCACATGATGATCCCGACCTCGACGACCGAGGCCCCTTCGCGGAGCTTGGCCCGGAACCCGCGCGATGCCATGCCCCCGGCTCCTGGAGCTCTGGTTTTGGGCCCTGGTCGAGCGTGAACGTCGTGATGACCCGCCGGACCAGCTCGAGTTCGCGCTCGGTGCCGACCCGCAGAATGCGCCCCAAAAGCGCTTCGCGGGCTGCACCGCGCAGGATTCCGGGGGATGCCAGCCCATCCACGCCGTGGGCCGCCCTGACTGCTCGCCCAGCGGGCCCGCTCGCGCCTTCCAGGAAATCGGCCCACCAGGAACGGGAGATGCCCAGATGCGGCACGCCCCGCCCCACGTAGACGGCTCCGTCGTCCCTGCGCCATTGTGGAAGGCCACCGACGACGACGCAGACGCCATCGATGCAGTGCAGGCTCCCGGGGTCCGAGGTAAGCGGCACGCCGTCGAGGCCGCCGGAATCGCCGTCGGGGCCGCCGAAGCCGCCAGGCGTCACGGCGTCACGGCCGCGAGGCTCCCCAGGCGTCACGGCGTCACGGCCCGGGGGGCCGTCAGCAGGCGCCGCGGCGGCAATGGCCGCGGGGCGGCTCGCCCGGGCGGGGCCGCCGCGGCTGCCAGCGCTCACCTCCTCGGGCTCCGACTCCTGCCTCGGCCGCCGGGGCCGCGGCCCCGCCGGTCGCCCTTGCCGCGGCCTTTTCCCCGGCCCCTCGGGCTGCGCGAGGGGGAACGGCCTCGGCGATCGCGACCGCCTCTGCCGCCCCCGGTGCGCCGGGACAAACTCCGCGACCTCGACCGCCGCCGGCCCGTGCCGCCGCCGCTCGCCCGGCCGCCGCCGCTCGGACCGGGAGCGAGCCCGAGCCGCACCTCGAGGTCCTGCTCCCGCATCGCCTCCCGCAGGTCCGTGCGGCTCCAAGACGACACGTCGGCGGGGGGAAGTAGCTCGACCCACCGGGCGTGGTTCCAGTTGCCCTGGTCCGTGGCTATCTCCAACGCTTTGAAGCGCTGGGTCAGGACGTCCAGAGCCTTCAGGAAGTGGCCGCCCGCGATGAGGCCGATGGCGAGGGTGAGCGTGCGCATCTCGCGGCTGGTGCGCAGCCCGATGTCCCTCTCCGGGCGCGCGGCGAAGACCACGGTCTGGAGGTACATCCGGGCGACCTCGGGGAGAAGCTGCTTCCCGGGGACGCCCTCGGCGGTCCGGAAGCGGTCCGCGAAGTAGACCTGCATCTTCTCGAGCGCGGTCTGGGCCAGCACTCCAGGGCATCTGGCCGCGACCTGCGCGACCGTCAGATGCCGCCGGCGGTCTGCCGCGGTGTCCTCGGCCCCCGCCGGAGCGCGTTCGAACACCTCTTCGATGCCGGTGAGCCCTGAGGCCGACGCAGGCGCATCGCCGCCGCGCTGGACGCGATCCCTGAGGGCGGCGCGGAGCCGCCTGGACAAGTCCTGCGCTGCGATGGCCGCCGTAGGCGGCTCGCGCGCCAACGCTGCCGCACTGCGGACCTGGGCGCGGTCCAAGAGCGCGTGGAGGCGCTCGGCCGCAGGCTCGTCCATCGCGGCCCCGCGGAGGGCGTCCTGCGCGCGAAGGGCAGCCCCCCCGCAGCCACGATGGCCCTGCGGAGGGCGCCCCGCGTCCCCAGCAGCCTCGGGCACCGCCGGCGGGAAGGCCGCTCCAGCCGCCGCTCCTGGGGCGCCCGCGCCGCGGGCCGCGGCCCCCGCGCCAACCGGGGTTGCCGCCGTCCCCAGCCCCAGCGCCTGGGCAAGCTCGTGGAGGTCGTCGTCCATGTCGCCTCCGGGAGCGCCTGCCGCAGCGCCGGGCGCCGGTGGCCTTCCGGCAGGGGCTGCCAGTGGCGGCACCGCGCCAGCCGGCGCTCCACCACCAGCAGCTGGCGCTGGAGCTCCCGCTCCTGCCAGCGCCGTCGCCGCCGCCGAGTGCGCCACCGCAGCCTTCCCGAGATCCCGCTGGCGGCCGGAAAGCCACAGCGTGCTGTCCAGGCTCGCCGCGGTGACTGCGCGCCAGGCCGTGACGTGGAAAACGTCCTTGTCCTCTGGGAGCTCCTTGCAATCCACCTCCGTGCAGAAGTGGAGGGTGACCGGCTTGGCGGAGCCGTAGGTGCCGAAGGTCTTGGTGACCCACCAGTCGAAGTACGCGTCCGAGAACGCGAGCGGCTCGGCCAAGACGACCGGCCCCGCAACAGCCGCGCCGAAACGCGGCCCCAAAACTTGCAGTAGGCCGTATCCTTAGCCTTGACCTGCGTAGTCGTGAACCTCGATCTCCACGACGTCCCCCGAGTGCAGCGTGGCCGCCAGGGCAACAGACTCGCGCCCGTTCCATCCCATCGGCCGCAGGATGCCGCAGGCGCAGGGGGAGAAGCAGAGATGAGGAAGGCCACGCGGCCCTCGGAAGCCCTGAGAGCCGTCACAGCTACGGCGTCGGTCGCACTTCGCACTAAATACCGGCGTCCGTCTCTCTCGTGCGTGCCGTGCGTGCGGGCGAGGCGAAGCTGCGTGGGCGGGCGAGAGAAAGTCTCCTGTGGCTGAGGCGCGGCCGGACCAAATGATTCTCCACCGGGCGGCCGGTGGCGCGCGGTGTCCCGCCGGTGTCCCGCGAAAGCCCCGTGTGGCTGAGGCGCGGCCGGACCAAATGATTCCCTTCCGGGCGGCCGGTGGCCCGCGGTGTCCCGCCGGTGTCCCACGGTGTCCCGCGGTGTCCCGCGGTGCCCCGCGGTGTCCCGCCGGTGTCCCGCGGTGTCCCGCGATGATGATGATGATGATGATGATGATGATGATGATGAGGATGAGGATGATGAATGATGAAATGATGGTGATGATGATGGTGATGCTGATGATGCTGCTGATGATGATGACGATGATGATGATGGTGATGCTGATGATGATGATGATGATGATGATATGAGGGCAATGATGATGATGATGATGATATGCTGATGTTGGTGCCCCGATGATGATGATGATGATGCTGATGATGATGATGTCGATGATGATGATGATGACAATGATGATGATGCTGATGGTGTCCCGATGATGAGGATGATGACGATCATGATGATGTTGATGATCATGATGATGACGATGATGGTGTCCCGATGATGATGAGTATGATGATGTTGATGTTGATGATGTTGATTATGATTGTGTCCCGATGATGATGTTGATGATGATGAGGTTGATAATGATTATGGCGTCCCGATGATGATGATTATTCTGATGGTAATGATGATGCTGTTGATGATGATGGCGTCCCGATGATGATGATGATGTTGATGCTGATGTTGGTGATGATGGTGATGGTGCCCCGATGATGACGATGAGATGCTGATGATGATGTTGATGATGCTGATGCTGATGATGTCGATGATAATGATGAGATGATGATGATGGTGTCCCGATGATGATGATGATGATGATGGTGATGATGATGATAACGATGGTGATTATTATGGTGTCCCGATGATGATGCTGCTGATGATGATGATGACGATGACTGTGTCCCGATGCTGCTGATGATGCTGATGATTGTGATGATGGTGATGATGATGATGGTGGTGTCCCGATGATGTGGATGACCGTGATGATGATGATGGTAGTGTTGATGATGAGGACGGTGTCCCGATTATGATGATGTTGGTGATGATGATGTTGATGTTGTTGTTGATGATGATGATGACGTTGATTGTGAGAGCGGTTGTGATATCGATAGTGAGATCGATAGTGAGACCGAATGTGATATCGATTGTGAGATCGATTGTGAGATCGATAGTCAGATCAATTGTGAGATAGATCGAGTGAGATCGATTGTGAGATCGATCGAGGGAGATCGATCGAGCGAGACCGTTACTGAGATCGATAGTAAGATCGATAGGGAGACCGATCGAGTGAGACGTTGGTTCCCCCCCCGAACCTCCTTATCACCCGAATGGGGGTCGTATAGGTATGTTATGTTATGGTATGGTATGTGATTGTATGTTATGTCCCTCATATCCAAGGGACGGTGTTGTTCTTGTGATTCCCCATAACCAACGGATGGGGTTCTTGTTATTCCCCATATCCAAAGGACGGGGTTCTTGTTATTACTGCTGGAAACGGTGACTACGCACCTCGAGCTGCCAAGACGGCCCGCGCAGGCAACCAAGGACACCAATATGTCCCAATTTGCCTTGAAAACGACCCAGGGCGGCCCCAACGCTGCCAACTATTGATTTCAAACGGCACGAGATGCCTCCAAGAAGACCCCCAAAATGGCAACAAGAAGACCCTCAAAAGGTTCCGACGAAGCCAACAACAATGATCCTTCCTGGGCGCTTGAATGATATTCGCATTGTCGCCTTTTCGGGCTGCCGTCAGCTCAAGACGGCCGAAAGTGAGTCCACGATTGTCCAAGATGCATCTAAGACGGCCCCCAGACGGCCCACGAGCCCCCTACCCCTGTGGGACCCAAGACGGCATCGTCAGGCCATTCGACTGCCCAAGACGGCGCCAAGACGGCCCCAAGATGGCCCCCAGATACCCACCACACAGCCATGAGGGCCCAAAGACGGCCCAAGAGAGCCCCAAGCTAGCGTAAGAAGGCCCCCAGACGGCACAAGAGGGCCAAAGAGGACCCCCAAGACTGCCTCACAGAGGCCGTGACAGCCCCAAGACGGCCCCAATGAGTTTCATCATCACCATTATCATCATCATCATCATCATCATCATCAGCAGCAGCAGCAGCATCATCCTCATCATCATCATCATCATCATCAGCATCATCATCATCATCATCGTCGTCGTCGTCGTCGTCGTCGTCATCATCATCAGCATCAGCATCAGCATGAGCATGAGCATCATCACCACCATCATCATCGTCATCATCATCATCATCATCACCCCCACCACCACCACCACCATCATCATCGTCATCGTCATCATCAGCATCAGCATCAGCATGAGCATCATCACCAGCATCATGATCATACTCAGCAGCAGCAGCATGACCAATCACATCATCATCATCATCATCAGCAGCATCATAAGCATCAGCATCATCAGCATCATCATCAGCATCATCACAATCATACTCATATTCATCATCATCAACATCATCATCACCACCACCACCATCACCATCATCGTTATCGTCGGCATCATTATCATCATCACTATCGGAATCATCAACACCATCAGCAGCATCATCACCATGATCACCCTCACTATCATGAACAGCGTTATCGTCATCGTCGTCGCCCTTGTCATCGTCATCGTCATCAGCATCGTCACTACCATCACAAACACCATCGACATAATCACAATCATCGTCATGGTCGTCATCAACATCATCCGATGCATCCTCACCAGCATCACCCTCATGACCAGCAGCAACATCATCATCATCATCATCATCATCGGCATCATCATCATCATCATCATCATTACCACCACCATCACCATCACCATCACCATCATCAGCAACAATCATACTTATCTTCAATACCATCATCATCACCACCAACATTACACATATCACCAACACAACAATCATCATCACCAACACCATCATAACCATCAACATCATCATCATCATCATCATCATCATCATCAACATCACTGCCATCGTCCTCATAATCTTCATCATCCTCATCACGGCTCTCCCAAACCTGGAAACACGATGTCACCCGTGACGACCTTCCGCGCCCGCTCGAACAGTCGCCACCCATGATGCTGAGCTGGCCCGGTGGTGGGACTTGCCGCAGGCAGCTGGATAGGTGTGTTTCGCGTTTCGGCGTGGCTGCCCGCGCCGTTGGTAGCTCTATACGTTTATCCCTCCCCTCCCTGCACTCGTCGCACTCACTTCATACCCGCTCCTCCAACCTTCTTCCCGCCGCCCCTGAACAACTACAACTTCTGATGACTATTATTCTCTCGTCCTTGACCCTGTCCAGAAGATGTTCGGCCCTCTCCGCGACCTTCTTGCTTGTACACAAAATTGGACAACAATGGTTTTCCTTCTGGCATTTTGCTATCCGATTGCTTCCGGTGTAGCAAAATGGTGCACCCGCATCAGCACGGACCCTCTGCGTAGCTCGACCTGGCTCACTGAACCTCCCTCATCCTCATCCTTCTCTCTCCCCACTTTCCTCATCCGTCTCCCCTCCTTCTCCTCCCTCATTTTCATCCTTCTCCTCCTCCCCCACGATTAAACAATATGAATACTACTCTTCTCTCTCCCCTGGTGGCGTCCGGGAAGTGGCCGGCCCCCTTCGGCGTACTGGTCTTTTACACACAGGATTCCCGGGACGCGGGCTTTCGCTTGTTTCTTGCTAAATGTTGCTCTCGCTGCAGCGCTGGCCTCATTTCCGCGCTTCCGCTCGTTCCGAATCGTGCTCCCGCTACAGCGCTGGCCTCATTTCCGCGCTTCCGCTCGTTCCGAATCGTGCTCCCGCTGCAGCGCTGGCGTCATTATTTCCGGCGCCATGCCACGGCATGGTTCTCGGTCCTTCCAACTAGGCCCCAAAAGCAGAAAGCGATCCTCCCAAAGAAACCATCGAAAATGATTACACGTTCGGTGCCGATGTTTTGATTTGTTGGGCCGGAAGCCGCCCCCCCTCATTTGGGGGCGTCGCCACGCCATGCTATGTCATGCTTCGCGTTAATCTTTAACGCCATTATATATAAATATACCACGTATTGCTATACCATGCGAAGACATCCGATGGTGCGAATAGGGAAGAGATCGGCGCCATGATAAGGGATGCGAGGGAAGGGTAGGACGTCAGATATGACGCGAGCGCACTTAGCTTGTCCTCCTCCTCCTCCTCCCAATGCTCTCCCCCCCGCTTCCTTCTCCTCATCCTCTTCTTCCTTGTTCTATCCTCCTCCTCCTCCTCCTCCATCTCCTCCTCCATCTCCTCCTCCTCCTCCACGGTTCCGACTGATACCTACAAAAGCACGTCTGAACACAGCAACCCGAAGCGTAGCCGTCGCACTCCTCAAGGGTGATGACGCCGTTCCCAGCGGAGTCAAACAGACTCGCGAATTGCCTGAGACAGGGAAGAGGATGAGGATGAGGATGAGGATGAGGATGAGGATGAGGACGATGACGATGACGATGATGATGATGATGATGATGATGATGATGATGATGATGATGATGATGATGATGATGATGATGATGATGATGATGATGGGGAGGAGGAGGAGGAGGAGGAGGAGGAGGAGGAGGAGGAGGAGGAGGGGGACGGGACGGAGAGGGGGAAGAAGTGGGGGAGGAGGAGGGGGAGGGAACAGGATGAGGACATAGAGGAGGCAGAATCAGAAACCACACAGAAACCATCGTGATAAGAGGAAGAGGGATATGGGCAGGCTATCGAGGATGTGAGGAAGGGGGCGGTGAAGGGGCAGGTGAGGGAGACGAGCGCGAAATCCAGACGCGTCCGAGGCAGTGGACGAGCAACTTGAGGGAGGGTGGGGCCCAAAGAGACGCGCGACCGACGGTTGGGAGGGAGAGGAGCGAGGGCAGCTTGAGGAGCGAGGGGAAGGTGGAGACCCGCTCTCCGACGATATGACTTTCAATCCCGTCGTCTTTCCTCGAGATCGGCCTCTGGAGATCGTTCTCGGGACCTGGGGCAATCACATATGGACTCGGGACGAAGACTTGCCCTCCTGGGAGTGGATCCCGGGCTCTGGGCCCGCGCGTTGGGAAACACACATTGTCGGATGCCTGGGAAGGAGGGGGTGCGCAACGCGCGCCCACCATTCTCTCCCCGGTATGTTGGCGCTCACGGTTGACCAAAGACAGAGAAAGAGAGAGAGAGAGAGAACACGCGAGACAAAGAGAGAGAGAGAGATATTGTCATGGAAAGAACGGGCCCTGGCGGAAACGGGTCCTGGACCCCTGGGCCTTCCTCCAGGACCTGCTTTTCGTCCTGAACCGTGTCGACAGTCCCAGGGCCCGTGGAGGGCATGCACGGTACAGAGGAGTGAGGTAGGGACGCAGGGAAGACGGAGAAAGAGGGGGAGCAGCAGGAGGGAGAGAGGGAGGAACCTGGAGGGAGGGAGGGAGGAGAGCGGAAGGAGGACTGATGATGAAGAGGGGCGTGGTCCAGAAGGAGGAGAAGGAGGAGACGAGCGTGCTAGAGTGCTAGAAAAAGAAAAAGAAGAGGGAGGGATGAAGGAGGACTACAAAACTCCGATCGCATCATGAAATACTCCGGGAACAACGGGAGCTTCCGAACACTGCCAGACTTTCGACGACTCGTTGTTGTTCGAGCCGCCAGTCGCCAGCCCCTGCAGCTGTCGACTCCGAATGGGTTTTCACCCCGAGTCGCGCTTCGCCAGTCCTGGAGCCCAGAAAAGGCCTCCAGACGCAATGACATTGTGAAGAACATCCTGCGCATTGTTTTATAGTCGCCACGAGTCTTGGCCTCTCTCACAAATCGGCCCCAGGACCTGCCCTGGCGCGCGATCTGACCAGAATGGCGAAGCAGATCCAGCCGTGGCGGTGGGCACGCCCTCGGAGACTCAAATGAAGGCTAGAAGTTCACGAAACCCCAATCCTCGATCCATCCTCCCCCCATCCCCTCTCAAGAATCGGCGGCGGGCAGACCTCCCTTTAGGAAACCTCCCCTTAGTGAAAACGGCCTGGGACCGAAACCGACGGACCTGGACCAGCAGAAATGACGGCCGCGACGCCCTCTCGCGAACTGACAACGGCCAATTCCTTCATCGACGTGTCAGGGTAGGAGGTCTATCCCCCCCCCAAAGAGAGCCGCCTGGGCCGCCCGGGCTCCTGATCCGTCCAGCCTGGGGAGCGGGAATCGCAGACCTATCCCCGAAACCGGAGGCGGCCTGCGGCCCGGCGCCCTGGGCCCGCCCCAGGCCGATCGGCCAGCACAGAGCCGAGCCCAGGCTTGTGTTGCTCCCGGAAAGATGTCGCAAGAGTGTCGAAACAGTGTCGGACGAGCGTCTCCCAGGGCCCGACACGTGAAAGCCCTCGAGTTTCGGTACATGTTTCTGGTGCTCGAAATTCTTTCTGGTGATCAAAGCCAAAGTAGGTTGGAACATCATAAGCCCAGGGCGGGAAGAGCCACGGGGGGGGTCGCCGACACGTGGAGGAGGTCGCGAACTCTTCCAGGAAACGGACCCCTGGAGCTTCCGGAACTCCAAGGACTCACAGAGACGCCCACAAGCCTACGAACCCCGGCGAAGCTCGATCCTCTTACTCCTCCTCGATCCTCACTCTGGCACGGCTGGATTGGGTACGGAAGCGATGGGCACTATGTCTCACCGCATACGTTGTCCAAGCCCGACAGTGGCCGCGACGTTCGCGGCGACCGACAGCAAGTCCTGTTTGAGATGGCAAGAACTGCTGTCTGTCTTCGAAACTATTATTCCGTCCCCACTTCGATCGTACCGATCGGCTTCCAGGGGGGAGGTGGAGACTCCCCCTTTCTGAGAACCCCCGTCGGCACTGGCCGAGAAAGCCGAGCGGAGCCCGACCCGGCAGGGAGGCGGGGCCGGAGGGTGGCGGAGACGCCCGCACTTCTCATAGGAAATCGTCATCG
>CAUYUJ010016369.1:230000-281874 GCA_963575745.1 Prorocentrum cordatum
GAGCGTCCAAGGCGCCCAGGAGGCGACTCAGAGAGCCCCAAGACAGGCTCCGAGGGCCTCCAAAAAAGTGCCTAAGAGGCCCCTGAAGTCGGCCTCAAACGGGGCCCAAGAGGAGGAGCGCCAACCCTCCAGACAACTGCTGGGACTCCGCCCTCCCCTCCGACCCCAGAAGCCCCAAGCTCCCCAAGACGCCACCCCAGAGCAGTCCAAAGCCGCCCCCCGCGGCCACCAAGAGGCCCCCCGGAGACCCCCAAGAGGCAGCAAAGGAGGCCCGCATCCCAGAGGGCACCGCGTGCCTCTAGCCCTGCTCCGAGGAGCCCTCCAATATGGTGGCTCCTCGTGTGGCCATGCCCCGCTGCCGCTGCACCCCCCATCCCCTCGGTGGTTCAAAGATAGGGGTCTTCAGGGATGGGGTCCTGAGGGCGAGGTGCTTCAAGCAACGCGAATCCAAAATCCACCCTTGGATCCCTTCCTGCCGTTAGGCTCTTAGGTCCCCATGCCTCTGGACCCCACCTTGGCCGCTGCGCCCCCGTCCCCAGTGCAGGCACGGTCGCTGGGTTGGCCGACGGCCTCTGCGTTGCTTTTCTTCAGGGCCGGGAGCGCGGCGGGGTGCGGCTGCGGCTGACGCTCCTCGAGCCCGAGCGGCGCGCCCCGCCCGCCGCCGCCTCCAGCCGGGCCCGCGCCGCGAAGTCCGGGCAGGTCCCGCCGCCGCCAAGGGCCCCCTCCAGCGCGGCCCCCCCCGCCGCTGTCAGGCCGCTCTGCTGCTCCAGGATCTCCTCCGCCAGGAGCTCCAGCAGCGCCCGACCGCCGTCTCCCGACTGGGCGGCCGCCGGCGCCACCGCCGCCAGCACGCGCGACAGCTCGTCCGCGGACAGGCCCAGGGGCAGCTCCGCTGGGGTGGGGCCCGCCACGCCCGTGCCGGCCCGGACCTTCCTGAGGTTCTTGGGGTTCAGGCTGACTGTCTCGGCAGCGGAGAAGCCCAGCGACAGCCGCACCTCGAACCGCCCCTTCTCTGGGATCGGCCTCGTGACGGACCCCGAGCGGCCGTTCAGTGGCCGCCCGGTCTCCGAGGTGAGGCCGAAGACCTCGATGGCGTCGCCGACCCGCAACTCCTGCGCCTTGGCGCGTGCCTCCCTGGCCGCCGCCGCGCCGGCCTCCAGCCTCCGCCGCCAGCACCGCACCGCCGCATCCCGCGGCGCGGTCCCCAGGTCACCCAGCGGCAGCAGCGCCTGGGTCACCCGCAGCAGGTCCGCCGGGGGCGGCTCGGACCCCTCCGCGGCCACCCGCGCCACCGCGGCCTCCAGGAGCCCCGCGCACTCGGGCCCGGAGCCAGCCGCGCACACCGCCACGTCCGCGGCCAGCGGCAGGGGCACGTCCCGCAGCCTGGCCGCCAGGGGCAGCGCGACGGCCTGCAGCCGGGCGCCTGCCGCGCCCGCCGCCCCGGCGCCGCGCCGACCGGCGGCCGCCAGGGCCAGGCGCGCCAGCAACGGGCCGGGCAGCGTTTCCAGGGCGCTGGGCTCCAGCACGGCCCCCCAGCACTTGTCGAGGTCGTCGCCGGCGGCGCCATGCTCGGCGAGACCGGCGATGACGGGCGCGGAGGCGGTCCAGGGAACCTTCCCGAGCAGCATCTCCAGCACCATGGGCGCCCCCTCGAGCCCGAAGCCCCCGGAGACCATCGCGTCCAGCGCGTCGATGGCCACGGCGGGTTCGGCCGCGAACACCTTCATGATGGCCGCCGTGGCCAGGCAGTCGCACAGCTTTCGCGCCCGAGCCCCGGCGAATTCGCGGAGGAGGGGCACCAGCCTGGCGATCGGCTCACTGGAGATCACCTGCCGTGCTTTCTCGAGCGCGACCTGCGCGCACCTCTCCCAGTCCAGCGGCATGGCCACCAGGGCTCCGAGGATGGGTATGTCGAAGCTGACCTGCTCCTCCACCACCTGCTCAGACGCGCACTTCACCACGGCCTCCAGCGCCTCCGCCCGGAGCTGGGCCGCTTCTGGGTCAGCCTGGCTGCCGTCAGTGCCTGACGACAGCGCCCGCCATGCATCGCACAGGCCACCCAGCGACACGTGCTCGTCACCTTGGAAGCGCGCGCAAGGGGGCAGTGCGAGGGGCAGTGGGCTCCTCGGAAGGGGTTGGCCCCTCCTCAGAGCCCTTTTTACAAGGCTTCTTAGAGCGCAGGACGGCTTCTAACAAGGCCGTGTGCCTTCTTTCCGGAAGGGCGCTTAGGCACAGTCCGCTCCAGACTGGTCCCTCCGCCCCACCCAGGGCCCATCCTGGCCCGTTCGTTCAAATTCCAAGCCGTGCCCAGACGCAGCGGCAACACACATTTGCCTGAACTTCCGTATGACTGCTCACAGCCCCAGCCCCCCCCCGCCGTGCCGAGCACCGGACATCGCACAAGCCGTGCTCAGCCGTGGCGACGAGACCCCCCCCTCCCCATGAAAGGGCAATCAACACCCGTGAGCGCGAGGCCCCACTGCCCTCTTCCGCGCGCTGCCGGTCGCCGGCGCGGCACATGCTGCACACCACGCGGAGCAGCTTGGCCTCCGCCTCGCTGCTGCAAGGGGGCCTCAAGTCGAAAGCCCAACCTTGCTGATTGCTTGCGTGAGCCATCAAGAAACCCAGCCAGCTGCAGCAGAGTCAGTACACTGAATATGTCCCAGGCGAGCCCCAAGAGGGGCCCATGGTACCCATACGGCCCTCGAGACACCCCGATGCGAACAGCCAGACATCCTCATCCACTTGCCCACTCCTGCAGCCCAGATGCCCTGACCCTGGCCGAGACCTGCCAGCCAGATACCCTGACCCAAACCTGCCAGCCAAATATCCTCCCCGCTTGGGACAGACCTGCCAGGTAGATACCATCAAACCCCGGCTCAACCTGCAAGCCAGATGCCCTCACCCCCCGCGTGTAAAACTGCCATCCAACCGCCGATTCAGCAAGTCAGTTGCCGGTCACGTAGCAGCTCAAATAGCGAAAAGTGGATTCGGACTGCTACTGCGAACAAGTATGAGAAAAACAAAGTTACAACAACCAGGAGGGGAAAATCGACCCACACTGTTGAACACCCTCCCTACCATTGCACACCAAACCGGCTGCCGCACTACCGCGGCACGGCTTGAAGGCGAAAGCGAGGATCGAAAGTATTTCCTCTGAACCGAAAAGACTTCCCCGCCAGAACCCCCCTCCTGGCGGAGGCCGAACGGGGCGGGACTAGCTTGGGGCAAACCATGACATTACATCGGCGAGATGTCGCCAATGGATCGGCGATAGGCCCTCGATGTGGAAACCCAGCGCTCGATGGGCAGGCTGAGGCATCCAAGTCCCCGATGATTGGCGAGAAATGCGAGGAATGGGCGATCGGCGATCGGGGGGCCGATGGGTCCCCCCCTGAGCCAGTCCCCCCCCCCCTGTCAACGACTTCACCTCAGGAGGAATGCCAGTTGAAACAAAAGCGGCTCCTCCTCCTTCCAACTCAAAACTGTTCAAAATCTGTCCCCGGACCCCCCCGGACCCCCCCAGGGGTTCATCCCAATTCGTTTTCGAAGGCGGATCCAGCCGTGGCGGCGAGAAGCCTCCAGGAGTCGGGGAGGGCCACCGTGTCTCGACTGGCCCTGATCCAACGCTTCTCTCGGTTGGCATGGAACACAAGGCTTCTGAGGGAAACGGGTCCTGGAACCCAGGGCCGTTCCATATGACCAACTCTTCTTCCTGAACTGGTTCTGGACCGTCCTGGGGCCAGGGAGGGCCTGAGACACCGAAAACTGCGAAAAACATACGGACCCGTCTCATTCACGACTGCTCTTCTTCATGGCGAACCCTCCTCTTCGACGTCCCCCGATAGGGAACCCGCAAAAGATGTATGCGCCCAGCAGTGTTCACGCATACGGCCCCCCAGTCTGCGAGGCGAGCCTCGTGTTACGAAGGCTCACGCAACGCACTCGCTCGAAACCCACAAAAATTAACGCACACGTGCGATCATTTTTTCGCTCCTGGCCCGAGAGCCCCCTGACCCGAGAGACCCCCTCCCTCGTGGGGCTGCCTCGGCGGCCTTCCTGGAGGGCTCTCTGACGTTCCACAGTCACGTGGAGAGCCCAGGTCGCCCGAAAACGGCCGGCGGAACACCTCCAGACACCCGTCTCCTGCACGACCACGTGCCTTCATGGCGAACCCCTTCTTCGGCGCCCTCCGAGACCCGCCCCCCCCTTCGTCGCGCTGCCTCGGCGGCCTTCCTCAGCGCCTCCGCGCCGGCCGCCGCCTTCGGCGCGCCAGCGCCCTGCCGGAGGAGACGCAAGGCCCGCGCGGCCGCGTCAAGGGGCAGCCAGGCGGGCTGCTGCCTCGCGGCAGACATCAAGCTCGCCACCTGCGCGGAGGCCCTCACCGCTCCTCCTGTCCCTTCTCATCCTTGTCCTGATGCTGATGCTGATGCTCCTCGTCATCCCTGTCCTCCTCCTCCCTGGCTCCTCCTTCCCCCCCTCTTCCTCGCCCTCTTCGTCGCCAGCTTCCTCGCATCATGATCATCATTCGTACCTCCTCCTCCTCCTCCTCCTCCTCCT
This sequence comes from Prorocentrum cordatum, assembly GCA_963575745.1. Classification (NCBI taxonomy): domain Eukaryota; class Dinophyceae; order Prorocentrales; family Prorocentraceae; genus Prorocentrum; species Prorocentrum cordatum. Next base: position 234,561 of record CAUYUJ010016369.1, read on the forward strand.
CCTCCTCCTCCTCCTCCTCCGCATCATGATCAATATCTCTTGTGTTTCCGCCGTTGGGTTCAAGCGGGCGTTAGCCAACGGCGGACTCGGCGCAAAACATCATCTTAGTACACGACGCACCCGCGGCGCAGCCGGCTGGCTCTACCTGGCCCAACGTCCCGCCACGCGGTTTGGTATTTGTTCGGGGGCCTTGAGGTGGAAGGGGTGGGGGGTGGCCGCTCTTTCTCGTCCTCTTCCGCCTCCTCCTCCGCGCCCTCCCATCCATCCCCTCCCCTTCCACACCTTCACCTCTACAGAAACACATGATGAATTTATCACTCTCATCTCTCTCTGCTGATCTTGCGCCAACGTAAACCCGTCTCTTCGGCGATGTGGTTTGACACATCGGGTTCTGCATGCTGTGTTGCAGAGTAGGTATTGAACTCGGAACGTCATCGACCCTTCAAACATGGTGCTCCCGCTGCAGCGATGCCCACATGCGAGATTGCGCTATCGGCCCAGCGCCGGTCATATTTCTGGATCCGACTCATTCCTCGTCGTTGCCATCTCCTCCGTTTCCCTCCTCTGCCAAACCGCGCGTCCGATATTTCACCAAGCAGTCAACCAACAAAATTAAATTCGGTTTTAAATATATCCTCCCCTTCCGTGTTGGCTCGCCCCCGCCCTCTCCGTCTCCTCGTCGTCCTCGTCATCGTCGTTGTCGGCGTTGTCTGGCCTGGCCGCGAAGTCAGAACTCCATCACCTAGCATCGAAGCCAGGTGTGCATGAATTATGCATGTTGCGTCAATTGGAATTTCCCCTGGGGCCCTGCGAGAAGAGCATCAACTGACAATGCTTTACCACTGTATTTCATCACACACCACGCCACCGTGTATCATGCAGATAGTTGACTGCGCAGTTGCCTTGGTTCAAACGAGCCCGATCCCCGTGCTCATGCTCCTGCTCATCCTCCTGCCAGTCCTCTTCCTCCTGCTCATCGTCCTGCTCATCCGCCACCACCACCTCCTCCTCCTCCTCCTCCTCCTCCAGTGTGCAGGAGCGCGAGCGGACCCATCTTGCTGTCCCCTCTCGCCCCTTCAACCGTCCCCCCTCCTCCGCACCCCTCCCCGTTCTCCACCCCCCTCTTCCCCTCCACCCCGCCGCTCCCCCTCCCCCACCCCCTCCCCTCCCCGCCGTCTCTCTCCCTCCGCCACCTCCGCGGCGGCCCGCGCCCTCCTCAGGGACTGGGCCAGCTTCTCCTGTGGCCCGCGGAGGCGCAGCGACTGCGAGGTGGGGTCGTAGTCCCAGATGTCGGAGTGGGCGTGGAAGTGCAGCCTCGTGTGGGCGCCAAGGGATGACGAGGGGGGCGAGGGGAGTTCAGGAGAGAGTGGCGGGAAGGACAGGGCGGAGAAACGCAGGGAGGATGAGAGGGGCAGTGGGAGGACGACAATGCGGAGGAGTCGGAGGAGGAGCAGGAGGCAGTTTAGGAGGATGGCGAAGAAAAGGAAGAGGCGGAGGGATGAGGGGTAAGACAAAGAGGGCGACGAGCAGTACGCGACGGGGGAGGAGGATGGTTGATGGCCCAAAGATGATGATGGACGGTGTGATAAGGTGCTTTTTTCCAGTTCCGATCTGAAACGGCCCATTCTCCATCGTTCACAGCAACGGGGCCGTCATTTCATTCAGTCGCAACGCGCGTAGCGTGTGCTGCAGTCACCTCTGCTCGAACATCTCCGATACGCCGCGAGGTAAGACCGCAAGCTTCCGACTCGTATCACCTTCTAAAAGAAATGCCCCGGCGCCCAGCACCGTGCACCCCAAGCAGAGGAGGGGGAGGGGAAGTGAGGAGGAGTGGGGGGAGGGGGCACCATGCTCGCACGGACTGCATCGGGATAGATCTACAACGTGAGCAGGTGACCCCCCAGGTTGCGATTAGGCGGCGGCAGCATCGGAACATAAGAAAAACCCTTGAGCGAAACGCAGTTCGGGCATCGTGGTCCACTTTGCAGCCACGGCCCCCCTCGCATGCGACGTCGGGCGTCCCGCCCGCGTCGTCGTCGGCGCCTCCCGCTCGGCCCTCGTAGATAGAGGCCGGCGAGGCTGTCCGTGCCGCAGGCGGCGGTGAACCGCCTGCCGATGCGACGCCACTCCTCAAGCCCTGCCCACGCCTCAGGCGGTGGCTCGCAGTCGACGGTCCAGACGTCCATGCCGGGGCCCTGCGCGGCCTCGAAAGCGACCTCGGCGACCCCCCCTCACGGCGAGGCGAGCCTCGAGCCTCGAGGCGCACCTGCTCGAGGCGCTTCCGCGAGTCCGCCGCTCCAACCGCGCCGCGGGGTCGCGGCAGCCCCGCCAGTCGTCTGGCAGGGCACGGGCCGCACTCCCCGAGGAGGCGGGGCTGGGCGGCGCCCGGTTCCACCTCACCGCCGCCACCCGGTCGGTGGCCCCCGGCCCTTCTTTTGCCGAGTCTGCACTCGACCTCGGTCACGCGCTCGCGCACCAGAGAGCCGCTTGCACTGGCCAGCGGACTCTTTATTGCGCCGACGGGCAAAGCGGTCAGCGGTCGTCGGCCGGAGGTTGGCCATCCTCAAGGGGCCGACGTCGTCCTCTCGCCCGACCTCCTCTACGTAGGTCGTCCTCCTCCTCCTCCTTCTTTTCTTCCTCTTCTTGCGCCTCCTCGCATCTCCGCCGTCGCCGTGGAGGAGAGCTGGGTGGAGCTGAAGCTCCACCTCGCTCATCCAGCTGCAGAGATCATCCCGGACCTTGGCTTGCCTCCGCTCACGCGGTTCCGCTCTAGCTTGGCGAGGTGCGCGTCGAAAGCGTCGAGCCTGAGCTGCTGGGCACTGGCCTGCTGGAGCAGCTCGAAGAGTAGGCCCAGGGCATCGACGTCCTCTGAGTCCACGAGCAGCAGCGCCCTCACCGAAAGCGGGACCATGTCGCAGATGCTGGGAGAGCCGACGGCAGCGTTCTCCGCCGTCGGCACGCAAGCGAGTCCAGCAGCGCAGTCGCCATAGAAGTGGCCGTCCGAGAGTCGAAAACAAGCTGGTAAGCTTAGGTATGTGTTACGCTTTAAGCGTTGCCATATCCCAGGCTTTGGCTCATATCGCATGAGCAAGAGGGCAAGACGAAGCATGGGATCTGGAGTAAAGGATAGGATGGGCATCGTCAATGGAAAAGGTATTTTCCGATCTCTGATGCAAGTCGTGCGCCTCGGTGAGGCACAATCACATATTTGGCCGGGCCCGGCTTGAGCCAGGCACGGCAGCGGTACATGCTCGATTTATACCTCGCCTTTAACCTTCTCCGTTTAAAGTCGGAGGGGGAGGAGACGAGCAGGCACCGCACTTCTACATTATGCGGAAAAACAGTGCTAAGCAGCAGCGGCTGCCTACAAGGAAAGGGCGCGCGAGTAGCCTCGCTACCGGCGAGTTTCCTCGCTATTAAAGCGCACCTGCCCGCGGGTTTCCCCGCTAGCTCGGGAGGCAGGGCCGTCCTGAGACGACCTGCCCGCCCTATACGGTGTATGTTTCTTCAGCTCGTGCTTGAAGGATTGCTGGCCGGCCATTACTTGTAGGAGCAACGCGCGGTCAATACTACCTTTGGTATGACCATCGGCAGTCATATCCCGCGTGTCACACCATTGAACGCTTTCAACGATTCCGCGCTCCATCATCTGGCGGATCCAGCTAATGTGCCCAAGCAGAGTACATTCTGTGGGCTTCTTCAGATCTTTGCTAGACAAAGACTTGAAGACAGACTCGGCATCAATAGTCAGAGTGACTTTGATACATAGACCACCCATTTCCAATATGTTCTTTAACTGTGTGGGGGTCAATGGTCCCGAGTGTAGCTCGTGGAGCGTTACAATGGTCGGGTAGCAGTCTTCCAAGTTGTGGGCTGCTGCCAGTGTTTCCGCAGAGTAGCTCGAACGCACCTGCAGTCGATGAGACTTGCAGTATGCGTCCACCAGGTGCACGACGGGTTTCCCCGCTTGCGTGTGGCCACGCCTCAGCAGGTTAGCCCCGCGGATACCATAGCCTTTGACTTCGTCGTCTTCATCTCCGTTGAGACGACGATAGCCAGAATCGCTATGCAGGTCGACTTCTCCTGTTGGGGTCATAGCTTGATACACGATCTTCTTCGGACCTGCCTGTAGTTTTCTGGTAACCGCGTTTAGTCGTCGTACCTGGATGTTTGTCGGTTCCTGGATACGTTGTAGTGAGACAACATAGACCATCAGCCATACCTGCGTGATCAACGCATAGGCTAGAGCGCCACGAAGACTGACGAACATATCAGAAATCGTCTTTGTCGCTTTGCTCTCAGGATCAGCTCCTGTGAGTTCTGGATGTGTGATAGGACGAAGCTGTTTGATGTATTCGTCCTGATCAAGAGTGACGCTCCCATCATCGGTCTTGTTATACCGAACGGCACAGTTTGTGTATGTGTGCTTGTTCAGTTTGCACTTCCCAAACGTATCTTCAACACACTTGACATACTTGTCAATAGCCTCTTCCTTCCCAGTCATATTGATGTCATCAACGTGCTTGGCTGTCAAGAGGTTTGAGCTCATCTCGAACTCTTCGTCGTATGAAGTAGGCTGTAGCCCAAAGCTCCTAGTGATGGACCTGAGCTTCAGCGAGAATGCCCTGGGAGCATCCTTCGTGCCCGTCCCCGGCTTCAGACACCGAAGACAATGCTTTGATTCGTCATATGACTCAAAGCCTGGCAGCGTGCGAAGGACAGCTGCTGACCCAGGTGGTAGTGTGAAGCACACCACACGCTCTTTCTCGCCCGTTGCCGCGGCGAGCTCGCCATAGGTCAGTCCCTTCAAGAAAGCCATGTTGATGTCCAGGGAAGCGATGATCCAAGCTTTGTTGCATGCAGCAGAACTTGCGAGCAGTCTCTGGCTTGACCTCCTTGCCGTGCCAGAGAAGGTTTCGACATCAAAGGCTTCAAGGTCCATGAAGCCACGGAGTACCAAGCGTAACCTGATCGTCCTTTCCATTTCGCCCTTTTCGTTCTTGACAAACTTCCATTTGTATACGTAGCGTGACGTCATGATGTTAGACGCTTTGCTCAAGTCAGTCATCTGGAAGCATTTGTTGTCAAGCCAAGTCTTCAATTCTGTGTAAAGGGCTTTGGAAACTTTGACCGGATTTGCTTGGATGTCGGCCTTCGTGAGTAGATCGTCTTCCTTGACGACCACGGCACGTTTGGAAGCAGCACTAACGTATACTCGCATAGTTGTGACGCTGCTGTCATCCAACAATCGGTGTTGCTGCTCGGACAGGACGACTTTGGACATGTCTGCTGTGAAGCAGAGCTCGATGTACTTCCCGTGCTCATCGGAGTCCAGATCATATTTACTGTCCGGATCCGTGGAGCATAAGGGAACGTAGTAAGAAGTGTCCATGTCGTATCCTGGCGGGTGACCCCGCTCCGGCAAGTGGCCTTGCACATCTTCACAGGTCGTAGAGACTAACACACACTGTGTGTCTGTCATGTATGTGGGAACTGTATGCATGACTTCCTCTGTGTCAGCTTCAAGGAGTGTTCTGTCATCCATCAGTTCAGCATACCACGACTTCAAGACAAAAGCATCCAGATCTTCTTCTGTTTCCTCTATGATGGTCGGGAGCCGACCATCGTTATCCGTAGGAGGCTCCTCAGGAGCAGCTGCTGGAGGTGACTCGCTTGGTGGTGGACCATCAGCGAGTTCCTCAAACTTAGTGAGGTCTCGGTCAAATCCAGCAGACGACTTCCTGGATTTAAGACACTGGATGATGCGTGAGTGTGTAGATCCTGTGATGTCATAGATGTTCAAGGCAGTGCCATCAGCTTCATAGTAATGAAAACCAGGGGTCACATCATTATCATAGTGCACTAGTGTACAGCTGTCTGCATAGGGTGCAGCAGGCAACTTCGTCAGGCTCTTGGCAAGTCGTACAGCAACAACGTTTTCAATACGAAAGTAGTTGCGTATGAGGTACTGAAGAGCCAAGTGCACCTTAGGCGAAAGTCGGCTCGCAGCAGTCATCTGCAGCCGACCCTGTTTCGCTGGTAGATATCCGAAAGTCATGGCGGGTTTCCCCGCTGGCAGACCGGCAATAAAGGCCAATACTGTCCGAAGGGCCGTATTGTCCGATCCTATCTCGCGGACCATAAGTGCTTCGATGTACAGCGTGTGTCGTGTGTCAGGATACTGTACTCGCACCTCGCGACTGCCGACCTTCACGATGACCTGGCCTCGGTCAGGTTCGTTGCGGATGACCGGGTATGGACCACTCCATCCACCCCAGTCGTCTTTCGTGGTGGTCGGGCGATGATAGTCCACGAGATCTCCCTCTTTGTAGTGAAATTCACCCGTAGCAGTAGTCTTCGTACGGAGAGCCCTGTTCGTCTTGGCAACCGCAGTGGCCTGCGTGATTGCCTCCAGACTAACCCTCCTGATTGTTTCCTCCCTTGAGTGATCTGATGATTCAGCGGACTGATCATGATCCAAGACAGGGAAATCGGGAAGCATAGCTGGTTGTCTGCCATACAGCGCATTGTACGGAGACACTTCATTGTAGAAGGTAAATGCGTTGCTGGCAAACAAGGCTTCATGTAAGAGACGAGTGAAATTGAGAGGAATATTTAATCTATTCAATTCTTCTCCCATCACGTGTAAGAGGTGTCGCAGGATGCCGTTCCTAGCTTCGATAGTTGTGGCGTGTTGGCCACGCGCTCGGATACGAAGCTCTGTTCCCTTAGCCTTAAGGATGGCCTTTGCTGTATCATTATTCAGTGCTCCTTCCCCATCGGAGTATAAGATTTTAGCAGGGCCATGTTGCATCCAAGTCGTATGATAGGCATCGAGAACAGTATGCATGGCTTTATCAGGAATCTCTGTGCCAGCTGCCCAGCGAATACAACGGTCGATGATGTGAAAAACAATATGTTCCTGTTTGTAAAAGAAAAGATCACATTCGACTTCCTCGTTGAAACGTCCTGGCAGTGACACAGAAGGCATCACCGTGTTGCCTGGTTTGTCCCAGGCTCGACATTCTCTACACGAGTCACAAATGCCTTTGATCAGACTCAAACGGGTTTCACCCAGACCAACCTTGGTTAGAATCATCCGCATTTTTGGCTCCTTGGCATGAAACCATCTCAAGTGGAGTTTGCGGAGTTCTCGCTGCACTACAGCTGGGTCGAAGCTGCGCAGGTTTTGGAGGCTGAGCTGAACGTCGAAGCGAGTCCAATCAGGGAGCCTTGGCCTTGGCCTCGGCTCTGCTTGAGGCTGCGGCGGTGGTGGAGGATCTCCTCCCTCCATGCGTCCGCGCCTTGCTGCAACTTGTGGCAGTCTACGGTGATCGTCAGAGCTGCCAGCGCCAGTGTTGCCACCATTAGCCCCTTCGGCTCTGGTGATGTCATGGCTGCTGGCGCCTGCGGTTGGATCGCCCTCACCAGGCCGTGGCGGCCTAGGCGCGCGTATGCGCGCTCTCGCGGCCGGCGCCGCTTTTGCGGCTGGCGCCGCTTCTGCGGCTGGAGCCGCTTCCGCGGCTGGCGCCGCAGGAGCGGCTTGCCCCGCCGGGCGCGGCTGGCCAAAGTTATCTGGCAGCTTCCATTTTTCGGCGAATCTGCATTGGCCAGATATCTTGGTGTGGTGAGGATTGCTCTTCTGATATTCCTTCTTACAGCTTGGACAGTCCCAGTAATACGGTTCAACATCATACCACCGACACATCTTCGGATCCCTGCTGTGCTTTGGTGATTGCTTGTAGTTGTTGTCCACACAGCCAGGGCACCCAAGACCGCCAGGTGGTGGTCGCCAGATTTCTCCGTTTGGGTGTCTCCGGATTGTTGGGTCGTCCAAGTCGTAGCCAGCACTGTTTGTTACGAACGCATAGCTGCGTTCACGATTCGCGAATGGATCGCGACCGTAAGCAAACAGGTCTTTGGCGATTTGCACCGCATCAACGATCAGTGACTGCATTCTGTAGGTATACTGTGCCGCCCTTGCTAGTTCTTTGTTACAAGCATTGGCGTGCACATGATTACCTGGACAACGCTTGCCTCTGAAAGGTGCCAACAACTCTTCTTTGTTTGCCATCATCTGTGTTGGCTTGCGGATGTATTGTCCAAATGAATCTTTGAGACCAGTCGTGCACTGATCAATAATCGTTTGGCAAGTGACCTTGCGTTGTGCCAGTTCCTTCCATGGCTGGATCTCATCCACCCACGTGCCCATTGGTTGTTCCCTGAGAAAGAAACGTCTTAGGTCGTCTTGTAATAGAGCGACTGTTCCACAGAACGTGATGTGAGGCAGGTCCTCTTTGTGGTGTTTAAGCCACGTATCATGATTGACCTGTGCATTGAAATAGGAAGGAAGTCCAGTAGTTCTGCAGCTTGGCTGCAGAATCGTGATCTTGACAAAGCAAGTCTTGAGGTAGTGGAGGACTGCTCTTTGTACTTCCGAGTTTCCAAGGTCAACCATAGATATCTTGTCAAGGTTCCCGCCTGACGAGAGTCCCCTCTTGAAGGCTAATATGGATATACCACCCTTGCCCCCACATAATTCAAGCATGTCCACTTGATTGTTTCTGCCGTAGCATAATGACTGGACCATCGAGAAGACATCAGCATGTGAGTCAGCGGGTTGCCCCGCCGGTAACATCATGAAGATGTCCTCTGATTCGCTGTCCGAGTCCGAGTCGTCAAGAGGAACGTCGTTGAAATATGTGGAGCAGTCAAGCCCTTTGAGGTCCTCTCCACAGTCGTCGTTACCGTCTTCCACTTTCTTCGGGACTTTCTTCGGTTTGATGCCGGCCTCTTTGTCAGCTTTCTGCTTTTCTTTCTGTTTTATCCTGGCATCAGTGGGCAACGCAGTTTCCGCGGAGAGATCCGCTGCGGAGGAATCCGCTGTTAAGTCAGGAAATGGCGGAATTTCAGGAAGGTTGTTGGTGGGTCGCGTTTGGCAACGCTCAATCGAAGGGGGAGGAGATCGATCGTCGTCGACGATCGTCACACGCTTTGGGCGTGGCCTTCGCGACTCACCGTCGCCATGAAGAACTGGAGCCGGAGGCTCCCAGTATAGCCGAGTACTGATGTTTGTAACCCCATCAGGTAATGGAGCTACATAATTGTACCCAGTTGGCTGATCCTGAATTCTAATATCTTGAACGATCTTATTCGTGTCCAGGTCGGTCGTGACTCTACGAACAACATGGTCCCATTGAGGGCCCTTTTGTGGACATTGGACGTAGTGTCTGACCTTTTTGTCAACGCGAGTACACACGCTGAGGTGTACCGCACTCCGCTCATTCCTGATCATGTTGGCTTTATCGAGTTGATCAAGGAAGCGTGCAATAATGATAGCCAAAGTTTTATACCGAAACTCGGCACGTTGCTGATCTTGGCCATACCAATCCAAATCATGCTCCTTGTGTGAGCCACAAGTACATTTCCATAAGTTTATCGGTATATGAGGACAAGATGTAGCAACTTGTATATAAGAACCACTGGGATATTTACTGGATCGGTCAAACTTGATACCGAAATGACAGAGTCTCATTCGTATAATGCTTAGCTTCAAATCTTCGATAACATCTTTGATCGGACCCTGTTTCCAGAAATACCCGGGTGGCCCCAGGATAACTATCTGCATTCTCAGAGCACGCGCTTTGATCAGGAGATTTTGTATACGTTGATAATGTGGTCCCGCCCTCTTTCCTGGAGTACGAACGTACCAATCAGAGGGTGTGGCCACCCACAACATATTGTAGTCTCCTGCCAACAAATTTCCCAAATACTGTGTTCCAGTTGAAGTCATTACCTCATTATGGGTAATCCGGTCGCATATATATCCACGGGTTCGGAGTTCAGCGCAAGCTGTGCGAATATCTTCGATGACAAGACATTTTGAATGATATTTTTCCTCTCGGGCCTCAGCGCGGCCAACGTATGTCGCGAGGAGGCCGGTATTCGGCTTCTCTTCGCAAGCGAGCGCCGCCGGCGCGCCCGCCTGCCCCCGTCAGCGGCGGTCGTGTGACCACGTTGCCGTCTGACTCGGGGGCATGCTGTTAGCGGATGGCTCCGCAGGAGTCGCTGGTGCGGCTACGCTCACGATCTCCACGCGGGTTGGCCCCGCAGAGTCCGACGAGCCTCCGCCCGTGTAGCTTGGTGGTGGTGGCGGTGTCGCGGGTGGCCCCGCTTGGTTCTCAGGCGTCCATTTATTCACCGCCTCCTGGACTGCCCAGAATATCTTAGACTTCAGGGCATCCTTCATATGTGGCCAGGTCCCCTCGGGACACTGTTGGCCCTCCCACCAGCTGTTCAGCGTCCTGTCCACGATCAAACGGGTCGTGTCTTCCAGGAGCTGCTTGTCGAGATACGGCTCGACAATGTACGTATCAGTCGTGACGGTCATGGACTGTCCCGTCGCGGGTTGCCCCGCTGTGGTCTCGGCGGGTGGCCCCGCACTTACTCCGGCGGGTGGCCCCGCACTTACTCCGGCGGGTGGCCCCGCACTGACGGGGTCCTCTTCGTTCTCCGTCTCGGTGTAGCCATCTCGACTGCTGCGGATTGTGAAGGTGTTCGTGACCGTCTGGCTTTTAGCCCCGTCATACAAACCGCAGGGAATCGCGAGATGTCCCGAGGGAGTTTTCTTCGCCCTCAGGACCTTGGCACCCCTTCCCAGCTTCAGGGTGTAGTCACCGCTGGGGAAGATAACCTTCTGGTAGCCTGGCTTCAGCACGATGATCGTGTCACGTGCTTCCATGGCTCCTAGGCCCCAGATGGCCGGGAGATTGGCACCCGAGCCTTCTGCGATGTTGGAGGCATACTCCTCGATACGGGGGCTTGCCTCATTGGCGTATTGCACCCCGATCTTGAAGTTGCCCATCTTCCGACATATCGCAGCACCCTCACCGACACCGTTGATGTAGAGGGTCTTGCTCAGGGTGCATATGGCAGGTCTGTGATTGTACCTGGCCATAATCTCCTGGAAGGTTCGCGCCGTATTGGCTCCAATGATGTTCACGTTGGAGCCAATGTCTAGCATGAACGAGATGCAGGGCATACCGTCTTCGTCAGGAAAGAATGTCCCATTTCGCGCTGCCAGAGCCATTGTACCATGGTCATCGGTGTGGTACGTAATCTGTGAACCGAGTGTGCCTTTCAACAGGCGTTGTTCAAGCACCCATTGACTCATGGTTAACTCGGTGCACCACATCTGCTCATATTGGCGGCGCTCCTCCACGATAATTGGTTCCTGTTCGAGAACCCAATAATTCGCAGAGAGTGTGGACATCCATTCACCTCCTGGCGGCAGCGTGTCCGTGTCGTCACGTGCATAGGTCAGCCCCTCTGTATCGATCATGAATGTGGTGTGGAACTGGGCTGCCTCCGCGCTCTCAGCGCTTGCCCGGCTCCTAGCGCTGACCGGGCTTGCCACACGTGAGGTCCTGGATGATCCAGTTGGCCTTCGAGTCCCGCCTCCGCTCCTGCCACTCCGCCTGATGTTGGCCTCCATTGCCCTCAGGAAACCTGGATTTGGAGGCCCATTTGCGGGTGGCCCCGCTTTGGCGGCGGGAGCCGCTTCAGCGGGTGGCCCCGCAGCTGGGGGCTCCTGTGCTCGAAGCGTAGGCAGGATTGGCATCTGGATGCCTTGCTCTGGCGCTGGCCAGGGGTATGCCTGTGCAGCTGGGGCACGTGCGGATGGCTCCGCCGATTGCGCGGCTCGAGCCTCTAGTGCCTCCACTGCTTCCCGTAGCCGACGCATTTCCCGGGCATCTGCCACGTACCTCTCCTGCTGGCGCGCTTGTTCTGACTCAGCGTCGCGCTGTCCAGCATATGGGAAATGTGCTATAACTATGCCCGGCCCACGACATACAGCGCAGGGGGCCTCGTTCGGCGCACCTGGCCGCTGATTGCGGACGTGCTGCTGTGCAACACGATCCCAGCATATATCGTGGAAGAAGTGCCCACACGCCAGTCTCCACACTATGGTGCCCATCTCGTAGGTGTCCATACAGATTGGGCACTGTGTGAAGTTGTAGTCTGAAATAACTGGAGCAGGCACGTCTGGGCGAGTCCGAGCTTGGCGCTCGAAAGTGGTTTCGCCCTCCCGATATGGCGTCGGTGGCGGCCGTCTATCTGTCCGTTCAGCGGGTGGCCCCGCGTCTGCGGGTGTCCCCGCTTGGGTCTCACGCTCGATCCTTCTCTGGATCGCGCGTTGTTGGCGCAGCCTGGCGTTGTCCCGAGCCTGCTGCCTAGATGCCAGTATCGCTTGCTGCGTGTTGTGCACGTCGCGGATGTAGTCTGGCATGCTGCCCATAGCGGCTGGCACCGCGAGACCAGCTGGCTGAACTACGGTCTCGGGGTCCGTCGGCGTGGGCATGTAGGCGTAGTGCGGCATAGACTGCGCATCGACCGCTCGTGTAAACTGCAAACGAAACATCTCATTGGCAAGATTCCGAGTGTATTCGTTCGCAGGTGGCCCCGCAATCATAGGAGTGTTATTCATCTGCGCGTAGTACTCCGGGTACATCGGCGCGTCCATGGCCTGTGCCTCTGCTGGTCCATGATTGTCCCATCCATATATTGGGTGTGATGCTATTCCTGGAATAAACACCTGTCGATATGGATTCGTGGGATCAGCATTTGGAGCATCTTCAGAAGTCCAGCTCCAGAGAGGCCGAAAGTCGCCATGATTCGTAACATCTATGTTGCGGTTCCGCAACAGGCTGGGCACTCTATCAGCTTGTTGCTGCAGAAAGGTAGCCTGTGCTCTTAAGTTGGCTGCCCGACGTTCATAGTCTGACCCTTGCTGTCCGTCAGCGGGTGGCCCCGCGTGTGCGGGTGGCTCCGCAGGCGTTCGCTCGGCGGGTGTCCCCGCAGCCACTCCTCCTTCACTACCCCTCGGAGTGCCAAAGGGAGTGGTCGCCTGGAGTGCTGCTGCGAGCGCCGGATTCCCGCGAATCGCCTGGAGTCTTTGCCACAAGCTGTTCTCGCTCGTTTCAGACGGCGGAGTCCGAAACGGCGAGCCACCATCTGAACCGCCCATAGGGACAAACCTCGCACCTCCAGCTTGCTGCGGAGGGCGTTGTGGTTGTGGTCCTAGGACGCCTGGTGGCCCCGCAGGAGTGCGCAGGTTCCTCTGCTGTGCGTCTTGGATACCTGTATGCACTGCCCACGGGTCAGCACGATATAGCTGATCGGTCAGTCCAGAGACGTCGGCTGGTGTCAAATAGCTGTTGAGGGCCTGGACCCATGTCTGCTGGTCCGGCCTCCAAGGAGATGCTACCGTTGCTACTGGTGTGACCACTTGTTGCCATGAACCGTCCGAGGTGTCTACCGCGGGTGTCCCCGCACCTGCGGGTGGCCCCGCTTCAGGCATGACCTCGTCCTCCTGGGCATTCATCATGAGGACTGTCTGTGTGTCGTACGGTCGTGGAGCAACATCTTGCTCGGTCATGATCAAATTGAATGGGCGACCGTCCGTCTTAGTCCAGCCCTTTAGGTACATGGCGTGATCTTCCATTACACCCAGAGTTCTGTCACACATTTTAAGTGGCAGGTAGTCATCGGTGCGAATCCTGTCCGCGGGTTGGCCCCGCCTCCGCGACTTGTCATAAGCCAGCGGATTGCTCCAGGCTTCGCCGACCCGATATTTCGCAATGCTCACAATCTGGAGGATATGATCGGGCGGTATACGTCCGTCGTGGCCCCGTGTCATGACTATGTCATTTGCTGATCTCCATAGGGAGAAGCCACTGGACAGCATCTTGTTGATGCTGCAGAATATGAGCACCTCCGAGTCAGGACGGATGCCCGATTGAATCCTCGGGTCGCCCGGGAGGTAGGGGCAGCCGTGCACAAATTGGCGCCCCCCCTTCCTTTTAGGGTTGTCCTGTGCGAGGCATGAAAGGCCATTAGCAAGGATGTCCTTGACATACTCCCACTGTGTCCCGTGGATGAAATATACTGGGTCGTCTGGTTCTTTCATCCATGTTGTGATCGGCTTATAAAGCGACTCGGGACAGTGGATGCCTGGACTGCTGTGGCCGTTCGTGGCTCTGATGAAGTACTGTGGCCTGCGTGCCTTTGGTCGAAACCTGGGAGGCAGCAGCATGCTGTCCTCAACGCACTTCATCTGGAGCCTGCCCTTCTGCATGCCGTGATGGTCAATCATCTCACAGCAGTTTAGCAGCACCCAATACACGTATGACGTGTGGGGCCTGCCCTTGATCAGCACCTCGTGCATTTCACGATAGCCTTTCCACTGATCATTTTCAGTCCAGTTTGTCAGCAGATCGTCAACAACAACCCAGCCATCGTATGGATCGAAAGTGCTGATCTTTTCGAAGTGTCGGCTGAATCCGTCCTTCCAATATGGACTATGGCGTAGGGCTGTAGAGAACCATATTGACACCTTGGTCATTTGCCCTTCGCGCGGCAAAGTCGGATCCATGCCGAACCTCTCCATGACCTTCAGGAGCTCTGCTTTATGCTGCGCAACGCGTAGTGGCGGCCTGTCTCGCAACATATTTCCCACGGTTTGTTGTTCACGTTCCCAGTCGTTGCGGCACTCGAAGTTACGACGATCAGGGCAATTAATGACCTCGTATCGGTCCGTATCGTCTCGAGTGACTCGTGGGTTTATGGTGCGCTTCGGGCCTTTGCCTTCAATGCCTTGCCAGTATTCGATGGCTCCCAGAGGGATGTTCCTAAGAACAGACATTGCTGGCTGCCCGCGTGCGGGTGGCCCCGCTAATGCAGCTGGCGGCGCTTTAACGGGTGGCCCAGCAGAGCCTGCGGCTGACGAGGCAGCTCCAGCGGATGACTCCGCGCCAGGGTTCGGGTGACCTTGGTCAGCAACTGCATCATCGGTTAGTTTCTGTCGGTCGCCAAATTCTTTGAGGACTCTGAAGCGTTCTTCTCTTGAGAGAGTGCCTTCTGCGGGTGTCCCCGCTGCTGCAGCTGGCGCCGCTTTAGCGGGTGGCCCCGCAGAGCCCTTGTCCTCCTTAGCCTTGGCGGCCGCTTCTGCCCGCACCGACCTCATCCCAGCTTCGGGCTTCGGCTGTGCTTTCATTCGTGCCGAACCTGGTCGTGGTGCAAGGCGCGGCTGATGCAGAGTTGGAGTCCAGTCACCTCGGAAGGCTGCCTTAGGCTGATTGCGAGCTTCATCCTTGACATCGCCTTGGGTCGCCGGTGGCATCGGGGTCGATGGTCCAGCAAAAGCCTTCCTCCTCTCCGTCACGGACAGACCGGGAGGATCTACCGGCTCAGGGTCGTCCGTCTTGGCGATCCCTCTGGCCTTCGCCCGCCCCTGTGTGCCTTCGGGGCTCTTGGACGGGTGCCTTTTCGCAGGAGTCGGTGAAGACGAGGAGTCGGCTTCAGGTCTTGGAGGTGGTCTGCTGCCCTTGCCCGGTTGTGGACCAGGAGGGTCTCTAGGAGGGCCTTCTGGCTGGCCATGATCATGGATGACCTGCCTCATCTGGTCGATGTCGGCAGTACCTTTTATGGCCAGCTTGTACTTGCCATTTTCATGGCGGTGAATTACCCTCGTGCAAAACCACTTCTGCGCCGAAGAGCTGTAGTACCAGCAGGCGCATCCATCAGGGAATGGATTCTCTGAGCCGTCTTCCGCCGCCCATTCTTCATTCAGTTCGGTGTGGTCAGTGCCGGCGGCGGACCCAGCAGCAGATGCAACAGCTATCCAATCGTCGTCCGCGGACCCAGCGGCTGGCGCCGCGTCTGCGGGTGACCCCGCTTCTTTGCTGGATCCTGCGGGTGACCCCGCCTCTTTACTGGATCCTGCGGGTGACCCCGCCTCTTTATGGAATCGGCGGTTCCATTCCTTGAGGCGATGGTCATTGGGAAGCTGTACCCAATTTTCCCTGACGATGTTGGCCACCTCTTCGGTCATAGGGACGCGATCGGCTTCGGTGATGCGCTTTCCTCCTCCAGGGACCTCCTTGTTAGGATCATGGACGTTGCCAGCGTCATCTCCATGAGACCAATTCCACGGGGTCTCACCGTGATGAGGACTCCTGGAGGGGCGGTCCATCGGACAACTGCGCATGTGACCTTTGAAGGGCTCGCACTGACATACTTGTTTCCTGTATGTCTTGCGATCGTTGATGATCTCCTGTTTCTTAGCCCTTTTGTCCCAAGCCTCTGGCGTTTTGGTCTTGCCACCCTTGGTACGTATTATCACGCCAGTTTCGTCCCTTTTGGTGCAGTACTCCTTAGAATACCAGTGGCGGATCACGTCCATCGAATAGCCGGGGTACCAGTTGATGTACCAATCCGGCACATGCTGAGCGGATACTCCAACGGAGTGCTCAGTACTGTATGGATAGCCCGATGCATCATGTGTAGGGCGTCTGGGAGCTGAACGGCTCCTCCTGCGGGCTGGCCCCGCTGACGCACTACCACGTTCCATTGGCCTTTGATCGTCATGCTCTGAGTCTCGGGGAGGCGACGGTCGTCTGTCCCTCTTGGCGTAGCGCATGTCCTCCGAGTCCTCTGAGCTGTCCTGGACCATGAACACGTGTTGATACGGGCTTCGGAAGTACCCGATGTCGTTTAACTGCTCCATCGTGAGGTCGTTAAGGTCTATTTGATCACAACCTTGCATAAATACATCCATAGACCAAGCGGGTGGCCCCGCTGTTGCGGCTGGCGTCACTTCGGCGGGTGACCCCGCTAGAGCCTGGAGTGCTGTCAGCATCTGAGGTGCCGACATGTCCGAATCCAGGTGTGGACGCAGCCGTGCAGCCCCTGGGCGCGACAGCAGGTCGTTCATGGTTATCTGCTGATGTGCTGGCGCACTCAGGAGTCGGATTGCTTCAGCGACCTGCTCTTGGAGCATGTCCTTATAGTCATCTTCCGCCTCTTCGGAGTCAGAGTACGCGGGATGGCCCCGCATTTCGTCATCAGCGTCTCCCGCCTCCGAACCAGCTCGCGAAAGGTCTGGCAGCAACGGCATGCCAATCACCTGCGGTGCCAGCGCGGCGGTGAGCTCTTCCTCGGTCGCCGGGACGGTCTCAGCTTCGGAGACCTCGTCGCCGGCGGGTGGCCCCGCTGGAAGACCGAACCAAGCATTGAACGCGACCTCGTCGACCTCGTCCCAGCCGTGGAACTCGTCGAAGAGGGTCACTGCGTAGTCTTCCAGGGCTACGGTTGCTTCAGCGTAGCGGGCCATCACGCAATACGTGGAGGAGCCCGCAGCGGGAGCCGCTTCTGGATTGACGTAAAACTCATAGTCAATGTAGTCTATGTCATCCATAAAAGAATTTTGAGCCAAATGCACGGATCCCTTTCCTTTTCCCTTCGGGCATTGATCGCGCAAATGATCTGTGCTACCGCATGTATGACACTTCATAGTATTGCCAGAAGCGTCCCTAGGGTTGCCCCTCCGCCCTTTTCCCTTACCGGAGGTCCGCCTGTGACCCCGACCTTTGCCTCCGATAAGAACTTCTTCAAAGGCTATATCAGTTAAGGACGTGAGGAAAGCAGTGATACCCCTACCATGCATACGGCGTCTGCGACCCCCTTTGCCACGACCCTTTCCATATCGTTTGAAATGTCGGCGTACTGCACGTCTCACTTTTCTGACTGGTTTCTTCATAAAGCGCCTCCAACGGCGTTTTGATTTGCGATAGGCCATAAAAGCGGCTTCCGCTCTTTGTTGTTCAGAAAGGTGAGTGTCATCCGCTGGATAGTCATTACCAGCAGAGACTATGCCATTGTGCTCATCGTCAGATGAGGTGTCTGTGTCAGTGCCAGATTCAAACGGTGAGGGTGGCTGAGACCCTTGAGCGGATGACTCCGCTTGGCCCCAGAGGGTTGTGCCCGAGGGCGGGCTTGCAGTGTAGGCGGCGCCTGGCGAGTAGTTCGACCAGGCGTTCGCCTCAGCTGCCTCTGCCGATGCCTGGCCAGTCTGCCCTAAAAGGGCAGTGGCCTCGTTGGGCATATCGGCTGGGTCAGCCCAAGGATTTGGCTCGCCAGGACCAGCGGGTGACCCCGCAGTCGTGGCGTAGACACCTGCATGTGAGTGGTGCCCTGTGAAGATACCCGCTATGTTGCCAGGAGAGCGCTCGGCGACATGTCCGTAGTTCCTCATCCTGGTCAGCAGCCTGTCATAGTCTGCTTGTGTTCGGGGCATCTGATGATTAAAGGGCTCCAGCAGGTGTTGGGCTCGTGACGCGCCAACGCCTAACGCTCTGAAGAGAATCAGCGTTAGGATCTGAAAGTTGGGGATGACAAATCCAACAGAGTTAGCCTCGTCACGGGCCATCTCGAATCGAGCTAACACTGAGTCGATTCGCTCGCCCCTTTCGACGCGAAAGTCGATAAGGGCAGTGCCAGAGTTGAGCTGGCGCTCATCTTCCAGATTTTCAAATTTGGTGCTCAGTAAGTACAGTATATATGTTACTGCATCCGTTGGCTGTCCATTGACAGTTACACCATAATTGATGATCTGGGAGGGGACCTGCATGGCGATACGACGAGCAAGACCTTGAAGGCCTCGTTGTAGTGCTGCAGCTTGTTGTGGTGGTGTCATATTGCCGCTCGTTACGTTTAACCATGCATGTACTTCGCGAACATATTCGCGAAAAGGCGTAGTACCGGCAGGGTCCCATGAAGGGCCAGTAGTACGCGTGTCGTCCATCCCCTGCCGCATGTATCCCACAGCACATCCCATTATTACCCACAGAATGCCGAAGATAGTTATCTTAATCCAGTGCATGTGCATTTCGGCTTCGGTGATTGGTTTAGGCTGTGGTTTGTCAGGCTCTGGCGTAGTAGCCGTGAGGCGCCTGACTGGCACGGGATGCAGGTGGCCCCGCTGCGGGTAGCCCCGCAGGGTGACCACGTTCTCGATCGAGTTGCCGATTGGCATCTGGTGGAAGTCGGGAGTGAAGTGGCGCAGTGAAGTAGGAGAGAGCGTCTCGAGTTCGCGGGTTGCCCCGCTAGCTCGATCGCGGACTGGCTCCGCTCCTCGCAGAGCCGGCGCAACATGGTATTCCACCGTAGTAGTAGTCCACCAAGTTGTGCCGTGGATTACAGGAATCAGAGCGAGAGCCAGCCACACGAGAGTGTAGCCAGCTCCGCTACCAAGTCGAAAACAAGCTGGTAAGCTTAGGTATGTGTTACGCTTTAAGCGTTGCCATATCCCAGGCTTTGGCTCATATCGCATGAGCAAGAGAGCAAGACGAAGCATGGGATCTGGAGTAAAGGATAGGATGGGCATCGTCAATGGAAAAGGTATTTTCCGATCTCTGATGCAAGTCGTGCGCCTCGGTGAGGCACAATCACATATTTGGCCGGGCCCGGCTTGAGCCAGGCACGGCAGCGGTACATGCTCGATTTATACCTCGCCTTTAACCTTCTCCGTTTAAAGTCCGAGACGCTCGTGCTGCGCCGCTGCCGCTCCTCGCTGCCAGGCTGAGCGACACATTGCAAGTAGCACCCGCCAGCCCGCTCGCCATACACGACCGCGAGACAGCAATGGTCGGCGCCATCGCAGTGCATGAGGCGTTCGCCCACCCACGCCAGGGGCGTACCGTCCCGCGCCAGCTCCAGCGCCGCCTGGGCACTGATGACGGCTGCGACCCCCTAGGCGAAGGCCGCCCGTGCTTCGGCAATGCCCGTCCACCCCGAAAAAGGCACCGGGCCCCGCAGGGGCCAAGAGAGCTTGAACATACGACTGCGGAGGAAGACGGGGGAAGAGCAAACATCAGCAGAGGCAACGAAGGAAGACGGAGAAAGAGACGCTACGCAAGCGCGGACAAATCTCTGTTCCGGCGAACAATTACTTCCTTCTTCTCTCGCCCCACCCCTCCTCCTCCCACTCGAGGCCCTCGTCTTCTCCAGCCTGAAGTCCTCGAAATCCCAGATCACGCCACCCATGGTCTTCTGGAAGTGGTGCACGACGCCAGAGTTCTGGCAGACCCTTGTGAGGCTGACGCCCTCCTTGCCACCCCCCAGGGCCTCGACCGCTGGGATCAGCACCTCGTCGAGGGTCGGCGGTGCACACAAAGAAGCAAGGCGAGGAGGGCGGCAGTCTTTCTTCGAAGGGGCCGTCGCCACTCCGAGGTTTCTAAACAGTGAACTCTGAAGGCAAGACGGCTTCTGTGAAGCCCCCTGCCTTCTCAGAAGGCCGCCCCCCCCGCCCTGGCCGCTTTTGCGCGCGGCCACAGCACCTCGTCGATTGTCTTGAAGTTTTCGCTGACCAAGAAATCCGTCAAGACGAAGTCGATGACCGCGAATTGGTCGCCCCCGCGCATCATCTGGGCGTGCTTCGGCGGGTCGAAAGACAGATAATGGCCCGGGCAATAGGCGGCCTCGAACCGGTACGCCCCAGGGTAGTCCGGGCTGGCCACGGCGATCACGTTGGTGCACTGCGGTTGCTCGTTGTCCGAGAGCATCACGTCCGACTGCGAATCGCCTGGCCCGAGGCCGAAGCTGAGGATCTGCCCCGACGGGCCTGAAGACGCCTGCACGGAGGAAGCAGAAATAAAGGGACAGCGGCGCGGGCCATTGGCCCACGCCTCGTCCACCCCCCGCTCCCTCTTGTCCGCCTTCTCGCTCCTCTCCCCTCCTTTCCCTTCATCTGCCTTCCCTCCCTCCCTCCTCCTCCTCCTCCGCCTCCTCCTCCTCCTCTTCCTCCTCCTCCGGGCGTGTTTTGCCCGTGTTCGACCCCCTCCAAAACAAACCCGCGGCATCACCCGAGTGGACCCCCACCCCATTCACCAAAGGAGACCCCCGGGCGTTCAGATTATTGTTCAGGGTTCCTAGCCACGGGAGCGCCTCCTACCGGAAACAGCCTCTTGGAGGAGCGGCCCCGTGGCACCCCGCCTCTGAACGCAAACTCATGTCAATAACTTAATTGCGAGAAGACGTGATTTCTTACTGCGGGTAACATCTGCACTAATTGACTGCCCTTGGTTACAGACAGCTCGAACGTTCGAGAAGGAGACTGGAACAGTTGTTCGGCCAACCCCACAGAACGAAAATCAAAAAGGGCGGGTGCAAAGAGCAGCAGCAAGGAAAGTGCCTGTCGAGCTCGAGCCCAGACGTTCGCCGACCAATGGGCCCGAGGAGACGTCAGGGCCCCGGCACACGAAACACACTACATATCATTCCCGCGCACGCACCTACATGATAAGACGTCATTGCTACAGCGGGCACCATCGGAGTAACTGACTGACTGCACAGGGTCACGCACAACTTCAACGTTCGAGAGGGCGGCTGGAACAGGCGCTCGGCCAATCCCAGCTTCCCGAAATCCCGAGGACATGGGTTCCCCAGGGACGGGCGGGACACTGCCACAGCAACTGGGGAGGAACGAAAAAGAAACCATTCGGCAACAGTAGTTCTGATCAGACCACCGGCGTTGTACGAGGAAGCAGCGAATCCTTCTGAAGTCAAAGTTTTTGCCATGGCTGTCGCCAGACGTGTCGGGCACGGCTGCGCGATGCTGATCCGCAAAATGTTGTTGGCATCCCGCCCAGGAAGCTCGATGTGGCTACGGTCGGTGCGGGAGCGATTACCCTTCTTGCCAATACAATCGCGTGCGACGTGACCAGAATCTGCATCGCTGATATTACCACAAACCAGTCAAGTCCTCTTCCGCCATGCCCCCCCCCCACTGGCAGGAAACTGTCAAACGCCATCGCGCTCGAGCACGTTCAGAGAGGGAGAGTAGCTCAGGTATGTGCAACAATCTACTTGTGCGAGGACTCCCAGAGATCATCGGGACCTGTATATAAGATACTTGCTGAAGTGTGCGAAGATGCATACAAAAAGCACGGGTTATCTTATTGCCGGCCTCCATAGTGTCTGCCACGATCGGAATCGTGACTGAGATCGGTACCCTAGGGTTGAGTACTGGACCTTATATGGTAAGCCTTGTCCCGGGTGGTGATCAATGAAAACGCGGCAACGCAATCATAGCACCGAAGACCCTTCCGATACGTATGTCGGATAACGACTGACAACGACACGCTCAGGAGTGAGGCCAAGATCTGGTCCATGTAGGATGCCCCAAGCCCGAGCAGAGAAGCCCAATCGAGTTGCCTCACGCCCGACCTTTTCCCAAACTAACGAAGAGGTCGGCCACGTAGGAACCATCGGAGGTCACCTTCATGCGGCTGGCGGCGGAAGGGGAACAGCTGGGCGACAGGAAGAACGCGGCGAGCTCTTCCCTGCGCAGCTTCATGTGACATCGCATCGCGACCGAGAGCTCGTCCCAGAGGCTGCCGAGACGCGCGTACTTCTCGTGGCGGGCACTTCTGCCGCCCTCGCTGCTGGCACTCCTCCCGCGTTCTCGTGGGCTCCAGGCGGTCGACTGGGGGCCCTGAGTGGCGCGCCCGGGAGGGCGCCAGCTCGATCTCCCCCAGCATCTTGCAATCAGTCTTGAACTCCGCCTGGGATGCAAAATTGCCGAAGGAACACAGCGAGCGGCCGCGCCCCCTTGCGACCTGGAGGTAGTGGCACACCCACGAAAGCATAGACTGGCTGTCGATCGCAATCAAGTCGTCTGCCTCCCCGGCCCCGCTGCGATTCGAGCACTCCGAGGGGCGCTAGAGGAGGAGGCTCCAGTAGCGCGACGCTGGCGAGGCGGCGAGGCAGGAGCCGCCTGGTTCGAGGCGTCGAGGGTCAGGAGCTCCGAAGGCCCGAGCAGCTGACCCCGATGATCGCTGCCGGCCCCATCGCGAGCAGCCCGCGGCGCGCCAGCTCAACGGCGATGGCGCGCCAGACCGGCAAGGGGGCCGGTTTCCGCGACCGACGGGGGCAAGGCGGCGCCATCCCGCGAGGCCGCCCCACGCGCGAATGCTCTGGCGCCCGGGCCAGCGCGGCGGTTCGGGACTTCTCGCCCCCGCGCGCCTGCTCTCATTCAGAAACATGTAGTTTATGTACTTCACCGGCGCCGCGACGACCTGGGCCAGGCCCGCCGCGGGGCGCTGCTCCGCGCGCGCAAAGTTGACGAACTGCTGCAGCTCCAGGATGTGCTGCCTCCCTGCCCGCGCCGTCACCGCCATCTCTTCGGGCGCCAACTGTGGCGGGGGCGTCTCTGCCCGCAGGAAATGATTGCGGGCGCGGCACGCGGCGCGCAGAAGGCGCTGGCGATGCGCCTCGGCCCGCGCTGCCTCGGTCGATTCGTCGACATCCGTGTCAACGCCATCGCCGTCCACGCCGGCAGCCTCGGCGGCGGCAGCGGCCGCGACAACTGCCGTGGCCCGAGCGGCCCCGCTGTCGGCCGCTGCCTCTAATGACGGCTGCGCAGACCGACCCGCTTCGGTCAGGAGGCTGTCTCGAACGCCTGGCGCCCCGAGCGCCCGAGTCCTCGTCGGACGCGACGCCGCCGCGGGCTGCGTCGACCCCGGCGTCGGAACTCTCGCCCGACGGGCCCGCGCCTGCTTCGTCGCCGGATTCGGGCAGAAGGGCGCGGTGAGGATGCGAGTCCTTTTGCGTCGCAATCGAGGAACGCGCACAGGCCAGACAAAGGGCCTCAGGATCGACGAGCTCGATCGAGCCAAGACGCCTTCCGATTCAGGATGACCCGCGGGCTGTCCCCGAGCCACCAGTCGGGCGAGGTCGGTCGTGGCTGCATGGGGTCGCAAATCCAGGGCCCAGCATCGCTGCCGTTCAACTCCAAGGGGTGCCAACATAATCCGAAACGAAGATCGCGGCCCAGCGCGTGGGCCGCATGGGCCGCAATGCGCAAGGGGTCTTATCAAGACCAGGAGACCAAAACTACGGACTCGATATCTACCGCGCCTGGCGGAGAGGACACGTTGAGACCCAATAACAGAACTCTGCAGAAACCACCAGGAGCACACTTACAGACTATGGCGACAACTTTGGCGAGGACGCGGGCCCCAAAGACTTGGGCGCCCTGGGCCCACTTGCCGCGCGAGGTAAGACGCCACCGATCTCCGTGAAGAAGGGGCCCTGGGATCTCTCAGGTGCCAGCCTCTAAAACATCCCGCATTATGTTCCCTAACGGTCGACGCCCCGGGCGTCGGGCAAGCACGACAAGCCAGAGGCAACGAGGGCGCTGGCAAGAGCGGGAATCCAGCCTCGGCGGCAGAAACGAGATCGCTTCATCACGCGGCCATGCTTTTTCGCGTCGGAGGCGCCAGCGTCGGAAGGAGAGATCCCCCGGCCGCGCAGGCTGGCGCCCACGGAGAGGACTCGCGGGAGCCGCGGCCGGTTCCACTCAGAGCGCAGCAGCGGCGTCGGGCCCAGAAGCATGCGACATCGGTCTGCCGTGGGCTCTCGCCCAGTAGCGCTCGCGAATGAAAATGTAGATGGTGCGCCGCGCCGCGAGGCTCTCCCAGCGCGAGAGACCGACGCGCCCCGCCATGCGGCGGAGGGCGAGAGCCAAGCGGAGGGCGTGCTGGACCCTCAGCGCCAGTGGGCGTCGACCGCGTGGCGGCGGTCGCCATCGAGTTGCGCACCCAGCGCCTCAGCGCCTCCAACCCCCACGGCGGCGCCCGCGCCTGCGCGGCGCCAGGAACTCGCGGCGAACAGAACAGGGGGGGGGGGGCGCGATCGGCAACTGCTTGACTGGACGCAGCCGCCGGCGCCTTCTCAACGAGGCCCGGGCTAGAGACTTGGGCAAGGGAAAGCGACTGCGTCCAACCCATTGGGAGCGCCAGGGCGCAGGGCCACGCGAGGTCGTGGGCGACGGCAGTCCTGTCGCCAATGCCGTTCCCCACCGCGCCGAATTCCTTGGCCACCCTGCTGGGGTAGCAGAAGTAGCGCGACATCTGGCCGTCAAACATCACGAGGTTAAAGCAATGCTTGACGTCGGCCTCGCCGAAGAAGATGGGCAGCGCAGGGTCGCCGCCGTCGCTCCCGTGCTCTGCGCGGTCGAGGCGATCCGCGGTCAGCAAATCCACCCCAAGGGTTCTCGAAGTGCGGATCGGACCTGCGGCGACCCAACGCCATGCCCACGGTGGCCAGCTACTTCCTCCGCGTGAGGGAAACTCCGACGAACTCCTTGGGGCGTTCAGTGAAGCCGACCAGCCCGCGGCGCCTCGGGCCCTTGATGAATGCGGCGCGGCGCCGGCGACTGCCGCATCATGATCGCGCCATTCACGCCGCGATCAAGCTGGGCCTCCTCGGCGGCCGCGATCACCTGCCCCTCAGCCTCCGCCAGGCACTCGAGAGCGCGGCCGCGCAGCAGAGAGGCCACAGCGGGCGCGGCGGTCGCGTCGTCCAGGAGGGGGGGCCCGCCGCTGTGGTAGGGCGCCAGCGTAGTGTAAGCCGTCTCGGCGTCGTAGACTCCGCGGCCTCGAAGTAGCCCCGCGTGGGCCCCCTTCGGGGGGGCAGTCATCAGGCGGCCCTCAGTGGAAATCGTTGCCCGAGGCGATGCGCTCGAGAAAGCCCTGCCGGCAGCGTAGAAGGCGGGGGCCGACGCCGACGAGGTGCCGAAGCCCGCGCTCGCGACGTTTAGCTCCCCGCGCGCGCTCTCGCTAGTCTCGGCAGAACCAACGATGGGCGCCGAAAAGAAGATGGCCCCTGTAGCCCTCGACAAGGGCGGGATCGCCTGGCAGAGGGGGCATCTCGAAGAAGCCGCGTGCAGGCCCCAGCAAGGCGGCGGCGGGCGGGCCAGGTCTGCTGCTCGGGGGCCTCTCGGTCATGGCGGCTGCGGCCCCTCCTGGAACTCGCCGCCCTTGGGCCCCCCCCGTGAAATTTCCTTTCGGCCATCCCCTGAGGCCACCTGGCGCGGCGGTGGCGCCTGCCCCGGGCAGGCCGCCGGCGGCCGAGGCGCCGGCGGCAGCTGGGAGCTTCTGAGCGCGGCGCCGCATCGCCGCGATCTAGGCCTCATCCTTGACCTTTGGGCGACGCCAGTCCACGGCGGAGGCTGCGCCTGAGCGCTGCCTGACGCTCGACCGCTGGGGGCGAGACGGGCCCCCGAGCCAGCGTCGGTGATGCTCTGGATCCGACGCGTCGAAAACATCGAAAACCTCGCAGGGGCAGGGCAGCGCAGCCGGCCCTCTCCCGGCCCGACGCGACCTGCCGGGCGCAGGTGCAGCCGCTGGCCGACCGGCCACGACCACACTCTACCTCCCTTCCTCCATCCAGCCAGGGCGAGGCGGCGCGATGCGGGCGGGGAGGAGAACGAGGGCGACGCGGGGCAGCTTGGCAGCGCAGGCCAGCAGGCGCAGCCGCAGGGTGCCTAACCCCAGCTGGATGGGCCGCAGGAGAGCGCGCTCAGTTGATCGCGCGCACCGTCCGCGCACAACGCCTCGCACAAATTCCGGAATCCCATGGCGCGCCCGCTTGGCGGAGGCTATGATCTTGGACCGGGCCCGCGGGTCAGGCCACATCCCGACGTTGCCTCCGCGGCGCTGAGCGGCGGAAGAGGCCCGGGCCGGCCCGCGCGGGGGCTGGCCCGCGACTGGCGCCCGCGTCGGAGGGCGCCGCGCAGGTCCCGCGCGCGGCGAGGCAGAACGCCGCCGCCTCGAGGTGCCGGCGCGCGCTGCACGGGCGCAACGCCGAGGGAGGGCGCGAGCTGCTTGCCGCGCGCGCGCGCCCCCGCACGAATGGGGGCGCACGGCCGTCCTCTCAAGGGCAACGGGCGGGGTTGCGCAGAGCCTCCCGCTCCGGGCCCGCAGCGCGGAGCTCCGCGATCTCTGAGCGCGCCTTCACGACGAGCTGCTGCAACGCAGCGCCCGAGGGCGCCTGGTCGAACTGCGCCAGGCGGGCGCGGTCATCGGGAGCGGATCGCGGCAACTGCCCATCCGATGCGCCCTCGCCCAGTCTGCCTTCTCCACCGCGGGGGGATGGCCACCCGCCGCGTAGACAACGCAGGGCCCAACGCCGCATGTCCAGATCACAGCGCGATCGCGTCGGAATCCTGGATCAGTGTCGACCGATGCCAGGAGCTGCGCCCCCGGCGGCCAGGCGAGCGCAATTGTGAACGACGCGAGGAGCAGCGGAGGCATGGCGCCAACAGAACCGGCCGCGCGCGAGCCGGGCAGCACTTCGAGGCCGGAAATCGAAATCGCGAGCGCAGCGGCGCCCCTGTAGGCAGCGGCCGCGGCGGCTGCCCAGCCGCCAAATCGATCGCCCGACCGGCGGGCCGGACTCCTGCGCCGAAGGGCCCGGCGGCGGTGGCTGGGCCGAGGGCCCTCCCAGACATCAGACAGCCCTAAAAAAACCAATGCCGCCCAGAACGTCATGGTTTTATCCAAGACAAAGCAGAACAAAAACAAGACATTGCACAAACAACGAGACATCTGTAGCTCTGGTGAAATAGCGTGTCTGTTGTCGTTGGTTCGTTGTGAAGATGTTGTGTGTATGTAGACAGCTTTTCTACTATATGTAAGCGTTGCCAACAACAGACTGTTGCTGCAACCGCGTGCATTATGAGCTAGGAACTGCGTCGTTGGGCGCTGGTAGTAACGCCTCTGCGTTTCAAGGGTGCCGGAGCACAGGCGGAAGCCGAGAGGATAGTTTGGCGAGTCAGGGCTGGGGAACAGCGCGGACAGAGAACCCACCAGATACGCAAACATGCGGGATGACGATGATTGTTTAGGCAAGGCAAACAGTTCTGGATCATCGTAAAAATGCACGCGCGGACGCGACATATGCGTGGCGACAACAACGCAATCTCTTCTCGTCCTGGGATGGAAGCTTCGCCCCGAAGGGCGGCGCCCCGAAGGGCGACCGCATGTAGAAAAATATGGGCCAGGAGCGACGAGTCTCAAGGTCTTTACTGTTTTCAATTGTTCCTGGCTCTCGTTCCCTCTCTCTCTCTCTCTCTCTCTCTCTCTCTCTCTCTCTCTCTCTCTTCAGCTTTGCACTGTAGCACGCAAGTGTGTAGGGCGCCGCTCTCGGACGGGAACGTGCAGGGGCACCGTTCTCGGAAATGTCAAAGGCCTGCAGCCGGCGCCGCCAGGGGCCCGAGGCCTGAGAAGAAACGCGACCCCAAATCAGCAGGGCGGTGAAACATAGGAGTGGTGAAATATTCAGCCCACGGTGGTGAAACATAAGGGTGGTGGAACAAACATCATATTTGAATATATACACATGAATACAACTGTATGCGTACGTATATGTTGAAGCGCATGGAAATATATGTGTATACGTATATGTATGGCAGTGCGCTTGTGTTCATATATGTGTTGACATGACCATGCTGTTTCGCGTTGTTATTTACGTTGCTACATTATTATCACACGGTTCCCTATCCATTTTCCAATTATCCTTGCAATCGTTGCCAGGGAAACACCTGCAAAGCGGAAGTCGAGCAGAAGGGTTGGCGGCGGTGGTGTTCCCCGCCACCGAAAACGCACAATAACGCAATCTGTATCCACCTCTATTCGCAAAGTATGTTCGGATCCTTCTCCGTAGTCATCGAGAAATTCGACATGGAATTGTCGAATGCGGCGCCGTGAACGCAACAAACCAAACAACGCAATTTCTAGTCATCACCTCCCCTACTTGTCCTCCTTCTGCCTTGAATTCCCCCCTTCTCTCTCCCTGATTTTCCCAATATCACCCTCAGGAAGGATGGGTATGCATAACGCGCGGTGGCGACGCTGTAAGTATTCCCAGACTTCGGGCGTCTCGACACAATCGAGACAGAGGTGTTACATAGTTTTTGGCCTCTCGGGGCCCTCGCCGGGCGTCGGGGCCGTCAAAAAACCACTCGGGATGAAAAACTGGCCCCAGGGAAATGGTCGGGAGGTCGGGGGCCCGCGTCTCGAAAAAATTGAGGCGTCGGATGTCTGGGTTTCCAATCTGCTCACCGCGCGCTTGGCGATGCAGCCACGTGGGCTGCATGCGCGCCTGACGCAAAACAACAATCACGCAATCTCTGCTCCTCTTCGGAACGTTAAGTTGGCTGGATAAAGCAGCAGCTGACTGGAAAAAGAAGGCGCCCGTTCCGGCGGGGCCAGCCGACAACGCAATCTCTTATCACTATCCCGCCTGAATACTATGCCCCTGCCCCTTTCCCCCAGGGGACAAAAACAGCGACCACGCATGGAAATTGTTGATGAAATCGTTCAAGCGCACCGCAGTGGCGATCGCAGCAATCTCTGCCAGGGCAGCAACAACACAATAGTTGCGAGTGAAACGCTGTGAAACGGTACATAAAGTGCTCTCCGTGGAGTCCGTGGGCCCGCGATGGGCGCCGCCTGGGCCAGGAGGCCATAAGCCCCCTGCGCCCTCCACACATCAGGCGCCTCGATCTTTCGAATTGTTTTTTTGAAGGTCCCGAGGGCCTGCACGTGAAATCCCACCCCAAAAAAATCAGACAATCATGACATATTGTCGTCTCGATTTTTTCGAGACACCCGATGTGTGGGACGAGCAACAAACAACGCAATGTATTATCATCCAATTTCCCTTCACAGTCCGTCCATCCTTTCTCCGCTACACACCCTCACCCCTTCTAAACTCGGATTGGGCGATGGGCCCCAACCGCTCGCCGTTGCGCAGCGGCCCGCGCCTGCGTTGCAGCCACTTCGGTGCCAGAGCAGCGAACAACGCAATGTCTTCTCATCTATTGTCCCCCGCTTCCCTCCCCCTCTCGCGCATTCCCGCTTCCCTCCTCCTCCCTCCCCCCCTCTTGTCATCTAACTCGTAGAAGCAACATGTAAAATCGATGGCCGCGCAGCGCAGCTGCCTCGCCGCAGGGGCCGCCTGGAAGCCGCTCGGGCACTCCAGACCGACAGAGCAAAAACAAATAACAACGCAATCTCGTCCCCCATCTTTTTTCTCATCCGTAGAAATTAGCAGCGCTCAGAATTCGCTCATGCCAGCCTCGAGCACCTGGCTGCCCCGCAGCCGGCGCCCGACGAGCAACAAATCAACGCAATCTCCGCTCATCCATTGTGGGCCACATTTACCCTCCCCTGCCCCCAGGAATGCGAACAACAGCGCAATGTCTTCTCACCGCCAGGAAATACCATGCCAGGGCAATGCTCACGTCGCAAATGGCACGCGCGCCCCTCGAGGGTGGCCAGCAGCAGCCAAACCGTCGACCATCCAGGTCGTGGGGGTGGAAGAGGTGGCGGGGGGGGTGGGGGAGGTTGATCGAATGGGGGTGCTGGAGGGGGCGAGGTAGAGGAGGAGTCGGCAAAACAAGCAATCTCTTCTGACAAGCAACGCAATCTCTTATTCAACGGGTTTTTTGTGTTGGTGTTGTGTTTCGTTTTGCACATGAGCATTGTTGTGTGTTTGATGTGCTCCTGTATTGCACAGATCGTCATTAGTTTGTGTGCGTTGTGATTCGATAAGTGCGTTTGGTCGCCAAGTAGCCCCACTGTTGTTGCAAACCCCTTTCCTTGTTGAGCACGTGCGGTGCACAGTCAATTTCTTTTGTCACGAGCAGGAGGTGACGCGCCAAGGGAGCAGATTTGAAGAGCCCACACGCGACGCAAACATTACGCGCGTACACGTGCTCAAGATCTGCCCCACCTGAGGCGCGCTGCGATCGGCGCGCCTCGGGCAAGATCTTCTGCAACAGTGTAACGTAGAATGTTGGTCCCGCGTGCGCGCTTTTCGCAGCTGCCCCCATGACTCGGTTCTCCTGCTCGTCCGCATATGTCCAATAAAAAAAGGGGTTGCCCTGGGTACTTGCTCTTTTGGCAAGGTCCCAGGCCGCGTGAAACTTATACGTTTCGTGGCCGCCCCACGCCTTCAACTCGCGCAGAGCTGTCACGATGTGGTTCTGGAGCTGTGAGAGAGCAACTGGCTGCATTCTGCGGGGCGACCGTTTCATGGCGACTTCCATATCCACGAGCGCCGAAACTACGCGGCGAAGGTGCCCATGGCCTGCGCCGAGAAAGCGCCAATTCCCATCAGCTAAAATCCGAATGAAAGGCATCAGTCTCCGCGTTCGCGCAGCTTTCGCCTTCAGGGGGGGGGCGCGCGCCGCCAGCATTTAGCTGGTTGTACTGTAAGCGGTTGATTACTGAATGCTTGCCGCGCGGCATACGGCGCATACTATAAATGCGCCTTGAGGCGCCTGCGCAAATGAACCATGTTATCGACCCGCCGCCGCTCCACGGTGGGTGATTGGGCCCCCAAGCACGCCTTTTGACGATAATGGGAATGGAGAGGGCAGACAACGTCGGACGAGGAGGAATGACCAGAGGATCCCAAAAGTGAGAGCAGCAGGTAGGTTGCGAACTCGGCACGCGCGCGGGCCCCCGTTCTTCCGCAGATTGCGCAAACTTTGCGTCAAGTAGTTTCAGCATGACCTCACCAGCAACATTTTGGCTGATGCCGAGGTCGAAAACGTGCATACAATCGAGGTGAAGACAATCGACACTAGACCCTCTGATGGTGGACAGCGGGCTCCAGAATTTAATGTTGGAAGTGTCTGCAGCGTTGAAAAACGTGAGCCAGCCTGGCATATCCACGCCAAGGGATCCACCTGTGCCCACGAGGGCGTGCCAATCAAGTAGGCTTTCGTCGCAAATGACGATCCACCCCACGGCCTTATGAAGTTCTGGCAAAGGCCTTACCAGCGCAAAGCCACCATATTTGCGCGAAAGCTCCATGCACCTTAGAAGCCTGCGCAGCTGGGCACGACTTTGAACGCACCCTTTGGTCACGCACGCCCCGAGGTCACCATTAAAATCGCTACGCTGGCGGGGGCGCCAAGGGCAGAGGGCCAACGCGCGGGCAGAATTAAACATATCAGCGCGGGATGCGTTGCAACAGAAGCATGGGTGGTGAACGTGCGTCCAATTTGTAAAACCGAAACAAGAAACATATTCTAACAAGTCTGCGCGATGCTCCACGAGAGCGCCATATTTCCCGAAGGGGAGGCCGCGGTGGAGCTCGCGAAGCTCTTGGGAAAAAAAAGGCTTTTGGTTGTGGTCCAGAGACGGAAACGTGCCAGCGGCGAGCGCCGAGAATGACCAGGCGATCACCTTTTGGATTACTTGCATCGTGCACCACCCTTTGCACGAGCACTGGCAAAAGTCAGATTTTCTCACAATGCAAATCAAATGTCGTTTTCTGTTGGGATCCACAGCCGAACTCCAATGCCAGCAAATAAATGAATCTGTTTTCGAGAACGGAACTCCGTCTGCGTATAGCGTGAGAGGAATGGTGCATGCGCGTCCTCTTTCTAAAACAACAGGGTGCGAAGCATACGTCCCAGGTAAATCATTAATATCAACAGCAGTGTTGAAATCTGCAGGAGGTTGCTCCAGCATCTCGAAAAACCTCCCGTGTGGTAAGCTAATGGGGAACTCTTTGTTCAAGTATCTCGATTCCGTATGCTTGCTCCACATGGGAAGGGCACGCGTGTAAAATTATGCAGCACGTCTCTCACCCAGTGCATGCCTAATGTGCTCAGCATGCTGCCCACGACCCGGAGCGCGGGCTAAGTCTTTCAGGCCAATGCCCCCTGCAAAACCGCTGGAGTGTTCGCATCTTCCAAATGCAAGGGGAAGGGTGACAAGGAAATGCGCAGGGGAGAGGGGGGATGAGCGGAGGACAGCGATGAGGGAGGAGACAGGGATAACATAAAGAGATATATATATAGAGAGAGAGAGAGAGAGAGAGAGAGAGAGAGAGAGAGAAAAAAAAAAAAGGAGGTGGGGGATGGAAGATGCTATACTCCACGGGGCTGGCCTGCATGAGTGAAGTGGTGCGCTAGAATGCACGCGTCAGTGGCCGTCCAGAGGCCACGGCGGTACCTGTCCACCACGTACTCTCGGAGGCCAGATCCGTTGCTTCGGCGGTTCAAACACAGGGCCCTGACAGACGGGATCTAGACGGGATTTAAAACGTCATCCGAGGGGAAGGTCACCTTACCGCCCCTTCCTACAAACAGGTTTACATGTGTATACGCACACGTATGCATAGATGTATGTACATACATCTGTACATACATATATATATATAATCATGTATACGTATATGCATATATGTGTACACAGGCATACATACACACATACATACATACACTCGTATACAAACCACATCCCTCGGACCAGGGCCCTGCGGTTCAACCGCCGACGTGCCCTGGCCTGCAGCGCCAGGATCGCCACCCCCACTGCCTCCAGCGCCCACACCAGGAGCGCGACGCGCACTGCCTCCAGCGCCCACACCAGGGCTGCCTCCAGCGTCCACACCAGGAGCGCGACCCGCACTGCCTCCAGCGCCCGCGCGACCCCCTCCACCTCCAGCGTCGGTGGATCTCGAGAGCAGGGCTGCAGCGGCGCGGGCTGACATGTGAAACCACCACAACGTATCGTTTGAAACCGAAACGCTTACGGACAAACCCAATCAAACCGAACGCTTCAAGTGAACAACCACAACGTTTTGTTTGAAACGCTTCAAGTGAACAGCCACAACATATTGTTTAAAACCATGATATCGTATCAGTTCTGGCGTCGATGGCCCCAGGATGCGCGCAGTGACGATGCAAGTTCCTTGAGCTCCCCTAGCTGGAACTTGCCTCCACCTGGTCAGCAGAAGCAAGGATGCACAGGTACGCAATGGAACAGCACACATCTTCAAGATGCAGCATGATTGCATTTGATGATGGATGTGGCGAGGTGTTCAATGATGTCTCTCCCCCCTCCTCCATGCGAGGTATAGAGGCCCCCAGCTCCCAGGGAGGTGTCACCAAACGTTGTTGACCCTGGGGCCCCTCTCAAAAACAGAATTGGCTCCTCCACTCCACGCCTCCATAATATGATGTGCGTATGTCCACTGGCATCCCTTCTCGCCCCTCGTTAGTAGAACTGGGGATGGGTGATCAGCAACACTTGGAGTGCCCGCGCGAGCGTATTCGGGACGACCCACGTAGCACCATTAACGAACTCAGTGCAGAGCATTCTGCAAGGATGCCTGCACCAGTACGGGAGGTGAAGGAAGGAGCGTCAGGGGGTCGGGCGGGAATGGTTGGATGGGGATCGGGCGGGCGAGATGATGCTCCACCAGCTGAGTGCCACGCCCTCCTCAGACAATCAAGCTGGGAGGGTACTTGCAACCAGGGCGTGTAAACACTACGCGTGGAGGTACACTAAACTTGGAAGGAGGAGATGATGATGATGATGACGATGAGATGAGAGAGAGGAGGAGGATGAAGAAGAAGAGGGGGGTAATGTGGCGGAGGAAGACGACTGAAGAAGGGTATGAGGAGGAGACGTGCAATTCTCGAGAACGCGTCGCTTATTTCGAGCGATGCACGGCGAGCCCCTCCTCGCCTTGCTCGAGCTGTAACGTCGCGCGCGTCGCGCGCCAGCAAACTAGGACCGATCGGTCCGAAACGTCGGCCTTCGCATGGCCTCGGCCGAACGAGGAAGGGCACCAGGGTCAGAGACGGCCTCGGGCTCTGGGCATGGCCTCGGGCCCCCAAACGAAGAGAAGGTTCCAGGGTCAGAGACGGGCCCGCGCATATGGGGGGGGCACCCCCCATCCGCGGGCCCGTCTCTGACTGGGACAAGGGGCGTTGAAATGTTTAGGCGCCCACCCTTCAGAATGGCCGAGAAACATGGCCGACGAGCCCCTCGAGGGCCCCCTTACTATCGAGAGGAGGTCTGATCACTCGATCACTGCCCTCGAAGATATCACCCTCATCTGGAGCTCCTTCCGTCACCCCTCCGCCGATTGTTTCATCATTCTCTCTTCATTTACGGTGATACCGGATCCTCCCTCCTCTCGAACTTGTGCTCGGGTCGGGGCGGTGGATCACGGCGGTGCGATCTGCGCGTTGGCCGCGGCGACGGACTGCTGGACAGGGTGGTCATCTGGTAGAAGCTGTTCGCCTGGAGTCCCCGCCCCCTCTCACGATCCCCTCGACCGTTGCACCCATGGAGGGATCAACGGGATAGGCGATCGCGAGTGGGAGGATCTGTCAATCTTGCGTCTTCCCTTGCTTCATCCTCTTCCAGTTCCTCCTCCTCCTCCACTCCCTCCTCCTCATTCTCCCTCTTCACCCGCTGATGGCCTTTGTGGTGGCAGCGACGCACTCGGCGTAGTCCATGTCGGCCTCGGACGACCTGGAAAGATATCGATGCGAGACCAATCCGCCATCACTTGGGCCTCGGGGGCCAGGCGACGAGGGGATTGCGCTGGGAGAAGTTGCGACGAGGAAGAGGACGAGGTGGAGGAGAGGAGGCGGAGAGGGGGGAGGGAGACGAGGAGGAGGAGGATTGATGCGACCGACCAGTTCTGCACATGGTAGACCAACGCATCCTTCGCAAACTCCAGCGCTGCCACCTTCTCCTCGAGCTGCACGCGCCGCGGCTGCAACCAGGGCATCTCGGACACCTCCGCCCTCGATATTAGTCGAGTTCGTCCTCATCTTCTCGTCCTCTTTCCTCCAATCCTCGTCCTCGTGCTCCTCGTCGCCATCTTCCCCCCTCATTTTTTCATCCTGCTGTTGCTCATCGAGTTCTTCTCTTTCCTCTCGCCTGCCCCAGTCGTCCTTCCCAGCCTCGTTCGTGCATTCGCCTCCTCGTTCATGACCATTCCCGCCCCTAGTCCTCCGCTACCTCGACTGCAGCTGCAGCGTTCCTCGTCAGAGGGCCAAGCATCCCTCCAGTTGGCTGGAAGGGGCCCGCGGTCGGCCGTCTGCATCATCATCATCAGCAGCATCAACAACATCGTTGGCATCATCATCATCTTGATCATCATCATCATCATCGTCATCATCAGCATCATCATCATCAACATCATCATCATCAACATCAGCATCACCAGTAGCTTCGTCATCATCATCATATTCATCATACTCGACAACATTATCAGCACAAACTCAAGCGGAGTAGTAATCCGACTCACAATCATAATTCTAGTCATCATCACCATCACCATGAACCTTGCCATCATCAGCATCATCAGCATCATCTCGCCACCATCAGCTTCACCATCAGCCACAGCAGCACCATCATCAACACCTCCTCCTCCCGGGTGATAGCCTGCGCCCGCTGCGCGGCCGTCGCGCCGTCTAGTCTGACCCTGTCGGCCTGTTGTTCGAGACGCGGCGCGGCGCTGCCCGAACACTTCAGGCGGTCTACTCCAAACCCCGGATAGCCTCGGGGTGGTCGCACTCGGTCCGCTGACCACGCTGCGGTCTTGCTCTGATTGACCGCCAAGCCATGGTGGGTCAGGGCGGCCGCCGCCTGCCGCTGAGCTCCTGCCGTGTGATCCTGGGGCGCGATCGCCGTCATGTCGCCCTGGAGAACAACCTGCAGGCTGGCGAAATATGCTGGGGCTCCTGGGGGGCCTCGCCCAGGCAGTCGGCTACTATGATCGCGTTGAAGCCGTGGCAGAGCGGGCGTCCTTGGTCCACGCGGGCGGTGGCTGTAGCCGGCAGGGCCCCTTTGGTGTCATCCCAAGAAGTGCGTACTAGTTGCCATCCCTGGCCATCTGCGCGCGGCGCGGAGGAGGCTGGGCCCCCGCGCCCAGAGCCCATGGGAAAAATCAAGCACGCGGGAGGCTGACGCAGGCGTTCGAGCAGTCGAAAGCCATGACATCACCGCGAGGGCTTGCTCGATGAGAGCGGAGGTGCACGTGTGCATTATCTCGCGCCCGGCTGCTTATCCCACGTCGTACTGAGGCGGCCCACGCGCTTGGCGAACCTCCGCCTCGTGCACCTCGCAGGCTGCCTTGGCCGCCAGCCTCCTGAACACTCCCCCGCGCGCAATGGGTCGCAACCCGCCGTGCGTTCGGCTTCCGGAGCGCCGCCAACCGCGCTCCGAGGTTGGCCTGGGTCGCCACTGCGCCGAGGCCCCCGCGCAGGAAGAGGACAGCGATTTCGGCCAAAGCCTCGAGCGCAGCGCTGTCCGCGAGAAGGGTGCGCCAGTGCTCGAATATGCCCCCGTTCGCGCCTGGCCCCGACCATTGCGAGCTTCTGGCCATGCTCGTTTATACGGCGGCGACGAAGTCGTCCACGGTGGCCTGGTCTGGCAGGCCGGGGGCCGCGCCTGGGTCTGCCGATGCACTCGGGGGAGCCACTTCTCGAACCCATCCTGGGCCCTCGCGCCGGCGGCCAGGGTCGCCGGGCTGCTGGCGTGGACCAGGGCCTTGCTGATCAGGTGCTCGCCCACGAGCTTCTCCCCCGCCTTCGCGACTTAGGCCAGCGCAAGTGGTTTGCGCAGTCGTCGCGGTGCCCCGGCGACTGCTGCAAACGCATTCCTGGAAAGCCCGGCCCACGTCCCCAGCCTGAGGATGAACATGCCGGCCAAGCCCCCGCTATTCCCAGCCTTTCGCCCGCCCCGTGACATCGACGGCTTGAACGAGACCATCCCCTCCAAGAAAATGAACAGCTTCTCCGCGCGATACTGCGCCAGGCCACCCCCGCACTCCAATGCTTGAAGTAGCGCCGTGCCGTGGCCACCCGGCACCGGAGCTAGGCCCGGCCCCCCGCCGCCTCGACCTCGAGGGGAACGTCGGTGTCGGTAACCGTCGCCACGAAGTCTTTCGGGTACACCACCCCGCCCTACCAGGCAAAGTTGCGCGGCTGCTGACGGTCAATTCCCCCCCCCCCCCCCCCTCTCCTCTGATGGCCTGCCTGGGTCGCCATCGTCCGCCCGTTGAAGTGGGGCTCCTAGCGATGCTGCCTAGCGCTGTGATTCGGGGTCCTCTCTGGCCCTCTTGGCCTGGCGGACGTCCTCCACATGCTCCATTCCGGAGGGCCGGTCGGGCTGGTCGCAGCACTCCCTCGTCTCGTCTTCCTGTTCAGGCGTCAGCGCCGCCGTGCCGTGCACCTGCTCGCATGGCCCCACGCCCCCCTCAATGCACTGCGATGAATGAAACTACTGCGGGTTAGCCAGCGCTGGGCTGAAAACTCGGAGCTCGCCCTCTCTGTGGACCCCCGACAGTGGCTCGCCTGGCGCAGGCAGCGCCAGCGGGAACGCACGACGTCCACTGCCCACGTCGTCACAAAGACGTCTGGGCTTCCAGGTGGGCGGGATTGCGGGCGCGGCCCTGGCGGCGGCGGCACCTCGACCTGCTCTGGCGGCTGGTCCACTGCTACTGATGCCACGGCCGCGGCGGGGCCCTCGCCAGGATACCCGAGCGTCGCGTCGGAATCAATGGCGATCCAGCGCACGGCCCAAGCGGCTGGGGCGAGTGAGGGGACGCCCGCTACGAGGGGGCGGCGGCCAAAAAAAACGCGGCTGCGGCGACGGCGATGATCCCTCCGAGGTCGGCTGTAGCTCGGCCGTATTCCCCACATGCGGTTCCGGCAGCGGCGAACATCCAGCCTGGCAGCCGCGACGCGACCACGGGTCAGTCAGCAAACGGCGGCGCCCATACCCTCATCATCGTCTCCACGGCGACGAGGGCCCTGAAGACAAGGAGCCAGAAAACATCGCCTACCATGAACCCGAGGCCTGGCAACTTCTCGTTCACTGCTGCCTCTGTGCCCGTGGTGGTCCAAACCTCCGCGAAGGAGGCGTAAAGGACAAGGATGACACTATTCCCTTCGCGCTGGCGGGCGGGCCAGAATTGCCACAACGCCTCAGGTAGTATGGTTGAGTGGCCTGGTATCGTGCTGCTCGACGTCGTCGTGCTCGCCTGCGTCGTGCGTCTCAGCGGCGCGCTGCCGTTCCCAGACGTGGTGTTCAAGGGCGTGGTGGACATCTCACTGCCAGGATCGTCCCTTGAACCAGTGCAGACCCGTGCAGGACGGGGCGCACTCCATCCACAGGGCCGTGCTGGCATTCAGCACCTAGTGGCAGTCCACCCTGCTGTTGGGCATGTACTTCCACTGTTGTAGCCTGGCCGCGCTGTCGACGTAGCTGCGAGGATCGTCTTCGATGCAATGCAGCCCCGCGCAGGACGGATCGTACCCGATCTTCGGGGTCGGTATTGGCGTTCGGCACCTTGTATCCGTCGACCGTTCGGTTGGGCATATTCTCCACATGCGGGTGCGCGGCTACGTTGTCGGCGTACGGGCAAGGATAGTCACCGCCGCAACGCAGACCCATGCAGGACGAGTCGAACTCGGCCTTCAGGGCGGTGTCGACGTTCGGCACCTTGGTCGACCCCCTCCTCCTCGTCATCCTCCTACTCCTCCTCCTGCTCCTGCTCCTGCTCCTCCTCCTCCCCCTCCTCCTCCTCCGCCTCCTCCTCCTCCTGCTGACGAGGCACAAGTCGGCGTGGATGCAGGTCACATGCTCCTTCTTCCCCTCGTGCACCTCCTTCTCTACCCCCTCGATCCTTCTCCTCCTCTCTCCTCATCAACCCTCCACATTATCCGAGCCTGTTGCGCGAGCCTCGCCTGCTTTGCCCCCACAATGCCCGTGGATACGTCGAGCGGCTGCGTGCGGAGCCGGCACATGTTGTTCACCAGGGGCAGCCACCACAAGGAGAATCTGGCCGCCTCCAGGGAGGGGGAGGGGGGAGGGGGAGGAGGAGGAGGAGGAGGAGGAGGAGGAGGAGGAGGAGGAGGAGGAGGAGGAGGAGGAGGAGGAGGGGGAGGAGGAGAATGCGGAGCTCAATGGTGCTATGGCGAACGCGTGGCTTCCACGTGCTAGCCTGGACAACTCACCACAATCACCTTGGAAAGCTCCTGCCCGACGTTCGCCAGAGTCCGTGGGCGAGCCGACCGAGGGGCTCCGACCCCTTCCTGGCATGCTGCCAACATTCGCCATGAAACCGCCAAATGCTGCCAACAGCAGAACGGTCACAGGAAGAACAACACAGCACGCCATTCAGATCCCCGCGCCGGTGAGCTTGGGGCTGGACGATGTGGCGCTTCCACCGGGCGTGGTGCACAGCGCGCATCACCGGTATCATCACGTCCGAAGTGTGGGGGCTCCCAGCGGGGCGGCCGCCAGTCGTGTGCGCCATGTGCTGCCCGGGGGCGAGCGGCCTCAGCCACTGAGTGGCGCAATTCCCGCCCTCCGCAGAAGGGCGACAGGCCGCGGTGGCCGTCCGGGTCGGGGCTGCCGGAGAGGCCACATGATGGACTGGGCGCTGCGCAACGCGGACACCATCGAGGAGCTGGCCGCCAGGGTGCGCCTCGCCGGAGGCGCTGCTACCGCACTCGCGCAAAGGCAACGGGCAAACAACGGCGCCTGCTGAAGGGGGCAAGCCCTTGAGCAGGGGCCGCCGTGAGGGAGAAGCAGCTTGGCCACGGGGCTCTCTCGGCAACTTGCCGCCTCTCCCCGTGTTGTCATCGTCGTCTTCGCCTTCCCCTCCTGCTGTCGCCGCTTCTCCTGCCTCCGCCCTTCCTTTGTGTCGTCGTCGCAGTGTTCCTCCTCCTCCTCCTCCTTCTCCTTCTCCTCCTCATTCTCCTCCTCCGCCTCCTCCTCCAATCCTTTTCCTTAAACCTAACTTCTCCATGTCGAACCCCGAGACCAGTTTTTCAGTCTTTCCGGGCGTTTCGCCAGACTTCCTCACCGTTTATGACTCGGAATATCAAAAGTTGACAACCGCTTCGCAGATGGAGGCCGGGTGGTTTTCAAGATGTGGCTCTCGCCTTAGCGCCGCGCACATTCGTTTGTTAAATTGTGCAAGAGCTTCACGGATTGAGGATCACACGTCTTCGAAAAATGGCTCTCGCCTTGGCGTCGCCGCACATTCGTTCTAAAAGTGTGCAAGAACTTCACGGACTGAGGATCAGCCGTTTTCAACATGTGGCTCTCGCCTGAGCGCCGCGCACATTCGTTCTCAAAATGTGCAAGGGCTTCACGGATTGAGGATAACCCGTTTCCAACATGTGGCTCTCGCCTTCGCGCCGCGCACGCTCGTGTTAAACATTTGCAAGAGATTCATGGGTTGAGGGCGGTTCCTTTTCAAAATGTGGCTCTTGCCTTAGCGCCGCGCACATTGGTTCATACAATTTGCAAGGGTTCCACGCGTTCCCACTATCAACGACCCAGATATGGTGTTTTGGACGGGTTCGCGATTTTGCCGGTGCAACAGTTACGTCGATTCGCGGTGTTGAAATCCCATGAACGGCGTTCTGGCACGATCCACGATCGTCAAGACGCAACAGTCAGGTTGATCCGTGGCGTTGGAATCCAGAGAACAATGTTTTGGCATGCTTCCAGGTCTTCAAACGGTTGTCTTCCAACGAGGCAGATCTCTCAATGGAAATGCACCGATGCAGGGGCCTATGAAGAGAGAGCTTGGAGGGAGGGCGCTTTCCAACATCGTTGATGGCTCTTGGGTTTACACTGGTCCTCCTCCTTTTCCTCCTCCTCTTCCTCCTCCTCCTCCTTCTCCCTCCTCCCTCCTCCCTCCTCCTCCTCCTCCTCCTCCTCCTCCTCCTCATCCTCCTCCCTCCCCCCACCTCCCTCCTCCCTCCTCCCTCCTCCCTCCTCCCTCCTCCCTCCTCTTCCTCTTTCTCCTGCGCTGCTGCTGCTGTCCTGCTCCTTTATCCTCCTTCTCCTCTCCTCCTCTCCTCCTTCTCCCTCCCCCCCTCCTCCGTTCCTTCCTCCTCCCTCCTCCTCCCTCGTCCTCTCCTTCTCTTCCTCTTTCTCCTGCTCCTGCTGCTGCTGCTGCTGCTGGTCCTGCTCCTCTTTATCCTCCTCTTTATCCTCCTTCTCCTCCTCCTCCTCCTCCGCCTCCTCCTCCTCCTCCTCCTCCTCCTCCTCCTCCTCCTCCCCCCTCCTCCTCCCCCCTCCTGCTCTGTCAGCAACGCCCTCGGGGGCACGGCTATTCTCCGACAGCGCGCCCTGCGTGGTACGGCTGCCGCACGCCAGCCACAGCCTGCGGAATGAAGCTGCCCCCGGCCAGCCACGCCCTGAGTGGCACGGTTGCAACCCGGTTGCGGCACCCTCCCACCCTCCCTCCCTCGCCTGCTCCGCCAACCCTCGCTAACAGCCGCGCTGTGGGGTATGGTTGCTGCCTCCCCCCTTCGCCTCCGCAAGCATGCTGGGGCCAAGTCCTGTGAGATAAGGCCCCCGTCCTAGCTGCGATGGCCACGCCCTGCAGGGTGGAGGCGCACGCAGTAGGGCGGCCATCGCCCTGTGGCAGCTCAGCAGTAGCTCTCCTGTCCCCCCCCCTTCTTCCTTAGCTCTCCTGTCCCCCCCCCTTCCTCCTTCTCCCCCCCTCTCTCCTACTCCTCCCCCTCCCTCCTCAGGAGTAGGTGGGAGGAGAAGAGGGAGAAACGGGGGAGGTTGGAAGATGAGGTTCGATGAGGTCTTGCGCCATTTGCAATGTCTGGGGCATACTTCGGATCCAGGGACCGTCAGAAATCCAACAGGGAT
Organism: Prorocentrum cordatum; assembly: GCA_963575745.1. NCBI lineage: Eukaryota > Dinophyceae > Prorocentrales > Prorocentraceae > Prorocentrum > Prorocentrum cordatum. The sequence continues at coordinate 276,698 of CAUYUJ010016369.1, forward strand.
GGACCTCAGGAGGCTTCCCCTGCGGGGTGCAGGAGTAAATCATGCTAAACATCGCAAAGGGGTTGCTCCTCATTCGGGCCTCTGGCGGACCGTTTCGCCCAGGGACTGTAAGACATCGATCCCGCATGGAAGACAAGCTAGAATGGATCCCAGGAGGAGTCCCCAGGATGGAGGAGTAGGCTCGAACAAATCGCGTGGACCTGGGAAGTCTGTGGGGAGCAGTTTTGACATGTATTCTTTCATGGGAGGGGGTGGGAAGGTAGAGGGGGAAGACGAGTAGGACCCGGAGGAGGAGGGCGAGGATAATGAACCAGGACTCGCTATTGGATGTTATGGGGGTGCCGCGCAAGCTGGCACCAGACAAGAGAAGAGACACGAAGATGCCAACATCGGGAACCGGCGTCACCCGCACGCGCTCAGGCAGGGCTCGAGCTAAACAGTGTTTCTCGTTTTCGCTTTGTTTTCGGATTCATTCGTTGTGTCGTCGTTCTGCCTTTGCTACGAAACGGAATCAAAACGAAAACGGTCCACGAAATCGCCCAAACACCGTATAACTCGAGCCCTGTGCTCAGGATCGACCCGACTGGGGGGATCAAGCACAGTAGCTGAGGCAAACACGTACCGATACGGCTACTCCCCAGACCTCTCCCAGGGTGCGTTCTGACCAGAACTTCGAAGCGAATCCCGCCGTGGTGACTAGGAAAGGGTACCGGTATCGGTATCGCTTCCTTGTCTGAGGAGCAAGCCGGAGCATACTTCGCGCCAGCTCAGGCCGACGGCCGCCTGGAAGAACGCGTCGAACTCTACCTCGGGCAAGTCAGCACGGCAGTGGAAGGCGAGCCCGCGCCCGATGGCGCGTAGGAACCTGTCCGGGTGCCCCATGGGATGCAGCATGAATGCCTTCGGGATGCTCATCCGAGGCTTGATCATCGAGGTGTCCACGCGCATGCCCCGAGCCTTAGTCTCCATGGACCTTGCCTGGTTATCGTAGACCATGCGCTTCGCTGGGTTGCTCAACGTCTCGTACGCGTTGTTGATCCTGCGGATCTTCTCCTCTGCAGCCTCCGCGTTGTCAGGATTCTTGTCTGGGTGGTCCGCCACCGTGCCACCTGGCACGCAGGGGCGCGTCACAATATGGAATGCCATTGCACATGCCAGAAGTCTTCCAAGGGCAGCCTCCCTCATCGCATCACGTCGCCCGAGCCAAACGGCGGCGCCAAGAACCTCAAATGGCCCCAAGCGGCTCCGAACAGCTCCACGGGGGGCCCCAAGAGGCGCCCAGGAGGCTCTCCGGAAGGTGGCCCTCCATTCAGTCCACCGTCGGTGCTCCCTGCCTGCCACGCCTCCCCTCCCTCGGGGGGCGGCCCCTGGAGGCCCCGGGCGCCCGCCACCCTGGCGCCGAAAAGCACGACGGCCGACTGATCGAGCTGGGGAGGCGGTGGCCAGCGGCCAGTGCGGGGGGGGGGCGCGCGGGCCGGGCCCCAAGACGGGCCCCCCGAGGCGACAGCCGAGGCGGCCCCCTGGGCGATGGCCGAGGCGGCCAGCAGGAGAGGCCCGAGAGCCGGCCCCGAGGTGGCGCCCAGAGGGTCCCGGGGGGACCCCCGCAAGGGGGGCGCACCCCCAAGAGGCGGCCCCGATCTGCGCCCAGATGGCCACGGAGCCCTTGGCCCCAAGATGGCGAAAGGCGCCATAAAGAACCTCCTGGCACACCGGCCCCTGACAGGGCGTTCCCCCCCCCCCTGGACTGGAGAACCTTCTGAACTGCCCCGCGGGCCCCATGGTGCTCCGCGCCTGGCGCCTAGCCTGGACGTCACAGGCGTCATCCGCCCCAGGACGGCCCCAGAGACTGATCCAGGAGGCCTCAAGGTGGCTGTCGCACTTTCGCTTCGGACGAGCTTGGTAACCAGCACGCCCGAGATGGCCCAAGCGGATGCTGGGGGCCGTGGAGGCCCCGTGGAACTGCGGTTGGCCCATGGCAGAACAACCTTAGCTTGGAGCCACACCAATGATCAGTGCCTCGCTGGCACGGCAGCGGGACTTGCCGCAGGCAGCCGCATACTTGAGGACCAGCTTGCGGTAGCTCTTCTTGATCGTGGCAGCGTCGGCATCCTTCTCTACCTCAGGCGGCGGAAACAAGAAACGAGTGCAAGTTCCCAATGGGCGGGCGTCTGCACACACACACCAAGGTCACGCAAAACAGTATTCACATCGCCTTGAGCATGATCAGCGGCCACCGTTCCTCCTCCTGAGCCTCCTCCGCATCCTCTGCCGCTTATCGGATCTCGGGCCGTCAATCAAGGGTGTGTTGCATGTGAGTTGAACCTCACCGCAGATCTGGCCTACCAGAACAAGAGGAGGGCTGAGCAATACAAATATGAGAAAGACGAGGAGTGGGAGAAAAAAGAACCCGCGAGGACAAGGAGGGATAGCAGCATACTCATAATGTTTATAGACGAAGGGGGGCGAGGAGAAAGGTCGGGAGGTGCGAGGGAGGAAGATGAGGAGGATGAGGAAAGGGACGACCAGAACAATGACGTTGATGCGTGCGAGAAAGAGGACGAGGGTGGAGTAAAGTGCGGAGGGGCTCTGGGCATTCGGGTGGGGGCGCATGGGATCCCTAGGGACGACGACGACTATGGCTGCGACAGCAACAAGACCCGAGCTCGTCCCGAAAAGTCGGCCCTCGAACCTCGACCCTCTATTCTCGAACCTCGCTCTTCCTTTCGGCGGCGAGCCCTGGGGGAAGTGAGAAAGGGCGGGCCTTGTCAGAAGGCTCGGTAGTCCCCTGGTCTTCTGAGAAGATTTCTCAGCCTTCCCCGAAGACACAGAACTTCTCAGAAGGTACGTGATTACGACCGGTGGCAACCACTTCGGACCGATCGGCGACCACTTCGGACAGATTGCAACCAGTTGCGGTCGGTCTGAAGCGGTTGCGACGTTTGGTGGGCTCTTCAAGAAGGCTCATATTCAGGGAGAGATCATAAGAGTGCTTCTGGATGCAGTGAGCTCCCTTCAGCTTCCCGATGGAACTCTGTAAAAGCGGTTGTTATCTGTCCGATCGCCGACCGTTCGCCATCATCAGCTTTATCAATGATCACCATCACCATCACCATCATCATCATCATTGCCATCATCATCATTATCAGCATCAGCATCAGCATCATCATCATCATCATCATCATCATCATCATCATCATCATCATCATCATCATCGTCATCATCATCATCATCATCATCAGCAGCACCACAACAACCAGCATAATCACCATCATCGCCAGCCTCATCCTCATGCTCTAATCTACCTCGTCGTCTCCTACTCCATATTGCCCCTCAAATTCCTCCAACCCCTCCTCCTCCCACCTTACATATCACCCCCCCATATCACCCCCCTCCTCTTCTCATGCCCAGATTCGCCCTCCTTACCATCATCGTCATCAACGCCCTCCTTCGCACCAGTATCACTATCCTCATCGTCATCAGCAGCATCATCACCATCACCATCACCATCACCATCACCATCATCATCATCATCATCATCATCATCATCATCATCATCATCATCATCATCATCATCATCATCGCAATCACCACTATAATCACCATCAGTATCATCATCACCATCATCATCATCATCATCATCCTCATCAGCATCACCACCATCCTCATCAGCATCATCATCATCATCATCATCAACACAACTACCTTCAGCATGAGAAGCAGCATCAGCATCAGCAACATCATCATCACCAACATCACTACCATCATCAGCATCATCAACTTCATCTTAGTCACCACCATCACCATCATCACCACCATCATATTCGTCAACAGCATCACCATCACCATGACCATCACCATCATTATCATCAGCATAATCATCACCATCCTCATCAACAGCACCATCACCATCGTTATCATCATCAGTAACATCAGCTTCAGTATCATCACCATCGTCATTCACCATTACCAATCATCAGCACCACCATCATCATATGTTCTTTATCATCACCCCTTCTCCTCCTTCTCCTCCTCCACCTCCTCCTCCTCCTACAATTCGCTCGCAATCCTCCCATTCCCCACGGGCGGCGGCTCGCGCGAGAGAGAGAGAGAGAGAGAGCACGACGACGATGGACCACTGACGGCGGACGGCGGACGACTGACAGCGCCAACACGGCGGAGAACGCAGGAGGAATGACGAATGCAAAACCGCCACAAATTTTCAAGACTCTCTCAGGAATCTTGCAGGAATCCCTAGGAACCCTCGAGGCTCCCTCTGGAATCCCTCCAAAGTCCCTCAGGAATCCGCAAGAGTCCCCCAGCAGTCCTCCCAGAGTTCCTTAGGAATCCCTCCAGACACAACTGGATCACTCAGGAATCCGTGAAGAATCCCCAAAACATTCGTTGGGAATCCCTCCAGTCCTCAAGAGTCTTGCAAAAATCCTCAAAAATCCTCCCGGACCCCCCCCCGAATCCTTCAGGAATTCCCCGGAATCCTTTAGGAATCGCCGAGAGTCCTCCAGGATCCGCAAGATTCCCCCAGGAATCCTCACGAGTCCCTCAGTATCCTCCAGGCGCTGGGAAAATGAAATCAGCTTCTCGCTTTCGCGTTGTACGGTTACGAAAAGAATATGGCACGTTGCGATCAATCGCCCTCAACTGGTTTCAACCGGTCCGAAGTGGTTCGCAAACGGTCCGAAGTGGTTGGATTCGGGCTTATTCTCGCTGGAGCCCTCCTGAGAAGCCCCGCCGCCTCCTGAGAAGGCCTTCTCCTTCTCACGTCCCCCCTCGTTCGCCGCCGATGCTCTTCCTGCTCCTCCCGGCTCCTCCCACGGAAGCCTCCGACGGCCGCCGATGTTCGCCGACGGCCGCCGACGTCGGCCGAGGGCCGAACAGGGCCTCCGACGGACCGCCGCTTGGGGGGGACGAAGACGTACCGATACCGCTACAGCCGGACCAAGGATAAAATAGCATCCTTCAAGGACGTGGGGCCCTCCGCCGACCAATACACACAGAGCATCCATGGGTCCCTCCCCAGGGTGCACAAGAGCATCCAACAACCATGAAGAACATGAGGGCACCGTCCCCGAGCCGACCTCGATCTTAGACCTCGGTCCGACCAGACTGATGATCACTCCCAGGACGTCTCCCGGGGTTCGCAGTGACAGAAAGCTCGAGGA
>CAUYUJ010016370.1:0-62191 GCA_963575745.1 Prorocentrum cordatum
GCGGCGCCAATGCTGAAGAGAGTAGGGCGCTAACCCGAGTAAGCGATTAAGGACCCCCCCCCCCTCTCCGGTGAAAGGATAACGCACCCGGCACCCGGAAGCGTTATCCTGGCACCAGGAGGGGGTACACCAGATCGCACGGGTCCCACGGAGTCACGGTACACCAGCTTTCCTCAGCTTTTCTCAGCTTTTTCTTAGCTTTTCTAAGCTTTTCCTTAGCTTTTCTCAGCTTTTCCTTATTCGTATTCGTATTCTTATTATCATTACAATTTTAATTGGGATGCCACCCGAGGCGGGGCGCTGGAATTATTTATTTTCCTTCCATTTGCGCGGTGCTAATAATATCGCTCGGCGAAAACCCCCCCAAATAATTATTTAATTACGGCGCGGTGCTAATGATAACGCCGGGGGGGTCCTTAATTGCTTCTCCGGGTTAGTCCAGCGTAAAATAAAACGAAACCTCGAGCGGGAGCGCTGGTTTTGTTGGGGCGGCGGTGGTCGGCGGCGAGGAGGAACCCCGCCTTGAGTAAGAAGGGTGGAAGTCTCAAGCGGGAGCAGTGGTATTGTCGGGTCGGGGGCTGTCGGCGGCGAGGAACAGCACCGTCCTAAAGCAAAAGAAAGGGAGCCTCGAGCGGGAGCGTTGTTCTTGCTGGGAGCGTCGCCGAATCAAAAGAGAGTGTCCAGCGTAAAACATGAGAAAGTCTCAGGCGGAAGTGTTGGTTTTGTCGGTCGGCGGTTTTCGGCGGCGAGGAGGAGCACTGCCTTGAGTAAATAATCCCGGCAAAGCAACCTAACAGCGATGTGTATAAGCATATCTGGAAGCATTCCCCTTAAGATTCAGGTGAGAATCCAGTTGTAGAATTCTGCTGTTCTCGCAGTCGCAGTCGCATTCGCAATGACAGTCGTAGTGGCAACGGCCTTAGGATCCAATGGAGTCCTAAGGATTCCTAGGGATTCATAAGGCATCCGTAGGCATCCTTAGGAATCCATAGGAATCCTTAGGAAACCTCTTGGGCATCCTCAGGAATCCATCGGAATCCTTAGGAAACCTTAGGAATCCTTAGGAATCCTTAGGAATCCTAGGGATTCCTAGGGATTCCTCAGGATTCCTATGGAATCCTAAGGATTCCGAAGGCTTCGCCTGCCTCGGCCTCAGCCTCAGCCTGCCTCAGCCTCAGCCTGCCTCAGCCTCAGCCTCAGCCTGTCTCAGCCTCAGCCTGCCTCAGCCTCAGCCTCAGCCTCAGCCTGCCTCAGCCGCAGCCTGCATCAGCCTCAGCCTCAGCCTGCCTCAGCCGCAGCTTGCCTCAGCCTCAGCCACAGCCTCAGCCTCAGCCTCAGCCTGCCTCAGCTTCAGCCTCAGCCTCAGCCTTCCTCGGCATGCCTCAGTCTCAGCCTCAGCCTGCCTCGGCCTCAGCCTCAGCCTCAGCCTGCCTCAGCCTCAGCGTCAGCCTCTCAGCCTAAGCCTGCATCAGCCTCAGCCTCAGCCTCAGGCTGCCTCAGCCTCAGCCTGCCTCAGCCTCAGCCTGCCTCAGCCTCAGCCTGCCTCAGCCTCAGCCGCAGTTTGCCTCAGCCACTGCCTCAGCCTCAGCCTCAGCCTGCCTCAGCTTCAGCCTCAGCCTTAGCCTGCCTCGGCTTGCCTCAGCCTCAGCCTCAGCCTGCCAAAGATCGGGCATTCAAAATATGGCACAGGACTTGCGTTCTGGGAACATGAAGATCACGAAGTGGCCCACAGTTGGCTCCGGGCAATCAAAATATGGTACAGGAATGGTGTTCCGGGAACACGAAGAACACGAAGTGGTTTACAGTTGGCTCCGGGCATTCAAAATTGGCTTGGGAGTGGTGTTCCGGGAACACGAAGAACACGAAGTGGCCTACAGTTGGCTCCGGGCATTCAAAATGTGGCCTGGGAATGGTGTTCTGGGAAGACGAAGAACACGAAGTGGCCTACAGTTGGCTCCGGGCATTCAAAATGAGGCCTGGGAATGGTGTTCTGGGAAGACGAAGAACACGAAGTGGCTTACAGTTGGCTCTGGGCATTCAAAATATGGCCTGGGAATGGTGTTCTAGGAACGAGGGAGAGGGAGGAGGAGCAGGAAGGTAAGAGCGTGAACATTCGAGGGAATTCTACGCGAAAGCGCCGTTCCTGAAGGAAGTCTCCGGCGGGAGCCCACGACGGGCGGGCGATCCCTTGACGGACGGGTCGGGCGGGTGGGATATTCAAGCGGGATGCCAGAGTATGGCGAGAGAGCGATTACTAAGTAAGTTGTAGCGGCGTCCTTGGCGCAGCGTGTTTCCTGAGCGTCGAAAGCGCGATTTTTCAATAAATTGCATGGGCGTCACAGGCGAGAGCGCAATTCCTGAATAACATGTGAAGGGTTCTCTGGCGGGAGGGGGGTTTTGATTAAGTTGCGAGGAAGTCTTTATTCAATTGCGGGGATGTCTCAAGCGGGAGCGCCGTTCCTGAGTCCTGACTAAATTGCGAGGAAGTCGCAGGCGGGACCACCGATCCTGAGTAAATTGTGAGGAAGTCTAAGGAGCTGGGGTCCTGCGTGAATTTGGAGGACGTCTCAGGCGGGAGCCGTTGCTGTTGTTCTTGAATTTTCACATTTGAAGAATAATTTTTGTTGATCCCCCCCCACCGGTGCATATTGTTTTTTCTCACTCAAAGTGTGCCCCTCGACGCTCACACCTTGTTTTTTGGCACGGAATGTCTTCCTGCTCAAACTGGGCCCCTGGCCCCTGGGTTACAACAACAACAACAACGGCTCCCGCCTGAGACTTCCTTACAATTTAGCCAGGACCCCCGTTCCCGCCCGAGACTTCCTCGCATTTTATTCCGGAATCGCGCTCTCGCTTTGGATTTCCGAACAATTTATACAAGAATCGTTTTCCTGGCGCTCTGGAGTCGCGCTCTCGCTGGAGACTTGCGTGCAACTGACTGAAGAATGGCCTTGCGTTGGTATTTCTTGTAATTTGCCCGAGCGCCGCGCTCCCGACACCCAGGCACCCAGGAGTCGCGCCAGTTGTGGCCCCATGTTCATGCCCTTCGTGGCCCCGCTGTCGCCATATGTGTCCCCCTCACTGTCCTACGCGGCCCGGTTGCTACCCTCAGTGGCCCCATAGTTGCTTTCCCCGCTCGTTCGCGTTCTTCGTGGCCCCATACGCATTCCCTTCGTGTCCCCGCTGTCGCCCTTCGTGGCCTACTTCGTGCCCTTCGTGGCCCTGCTGTCGTTCTCTCTCGCTCTCGCTTTCGCTCGTCGTCGCCGTCGTCGTCGTCGTCGCCGTCGTCTTCGACGTCGTCGTCGTCGTCGTCGTCGTCGTCGTCGTCGTGGTCGGTCCCCCGTCCGTCCCTCTTGGGGTCGGGTCGACGGTCCGCGGCCGCCCCGCCGATCAGCGCTGCCGCTGGCCAGGCCGACGGTCCGCGGCCGCCCCGCCGCTTGCCGGGGCCCGGCCTGCAGGGAAGAAAGGTATACCCCACCAAAGGGGTTCGATCGAAAACGAAGAGGGCGGGTACCGAGGGTTTGGGAAATACGCGTTATTGGATACTGGAGCATATAAGGGCGAACGGTCTTAACATTGTTGTTGTTGTTGTTGTTGTAACCCAGGGGCCAGGGACACAGTCCGAACACCAAGATTCTCCCTGTCAAAAACACGGTGCGAGCGTCGAGGGGCACACTCTGATGGAGAAAAAACAGCGTGCACCGGTGAGGGGGGATCAGCAATAGTTATTCTTCAGAAGGGAGAGTCCAACAATCATTTTACCCTCGCGCGCGATTTTTCCACACGCAGCATGCGACCATCATGGTAACCATCCCCATCATGGGGGATTATTGTTCTATCGCGGGGGTCCGTTATTCTCATTCCCAGATGTCTCGCCCAATGAGGTGCTGCAAACATATCCGAGGAATGCCAACATATCCCGCCTCGAAAGCGCATGCCCGCGCCCTGCTGATCCGATGCGAGACCGCCAGTGGAGCCCCAGCCAAGGGTAAAGCACAAAGAAATATTGAGTGACAGGATTGGCTTGGTGGGGATGAGGGCTGTCGGCGGCGAGGCAAGGACTTGGCCCTGAATAGACATAGAGGAGGTCTCGAGCAGGGCCGTTGCTATTGCTGGGAACGTCGCCAATGCTGAAGAGAGCAAGGCGGTAGTCCAGCGTAAAACAAAACGAAGTCTCGAGCTGGAGCGCTGGTTCTGTTGGGGCGGCAGTAGTTGTCAGCGGCGATGAGGAACACCGCCTTGAGCAAGAAAGGGAAAAGTCTCGAGCGGGAACCGCGGTTTTGTCAGGACGGGGGCCGTCGGCGGCGAGGAACAGCACCGCCTTTTGGAAAAAGGGAGGAGGCCTCGAGCGGGAGCGTTGTTCTTGCTTGGGGCGGCGCCAATTCCCCCAAAAATGGGCGCCAGTCCAGTGTAAAACGGGAGGAAGTCTCGGGCGGGAGCGCTGGTTTTGTTGGGGCGGCGGCTTTCGGCGGCGAGCCAAAGCACCGGCTCTGAGTAAAAAAGGGAGGATCTCTCGAGCGGGAGCGTTGTTCTTGCTGGGGGCGGCGCCGATGAGAGAAAGGGTAGCGCGCCAGTCCAGGTAAAACGGGAAGAAGTCTCAAGCGGGAGCGTTGGTTTTGTTGGGGCGGCGGTTTCCGGCGGCGAGCAGGAGCATTGGTTCTGGGTCCAAAAAGAGGATGTCTCGAGCGGGAGCGTTGTTGTTGTTCGGGGGCCGGTTTGGGCGCCCCCCCCAAACCGGTCGAGCGTGAGTTTCAGTTTCAATGAAAATGTAGCCAGCGCCGAGGCGAGAGCGCCAGGGCGCCTGGGGGGGTCCAACAATAACATTTGTTTATTAATTCGCGCTCAACAACAATAACAGCAACAAACATTTTAAGACTGTTCGCTCTTATCTGCTCGCGTGTCATTCAATATGCATATCCCAAACCCTGGATACCCGCCCTCTTCGTCTTCGATCGTACCCATTTTTTGGGGGTGTATTCATCCCCTGCCACGCGTGGTTGGTGAAACCCTTGAGCAGAAACAGGGCCACGAAGGGCACGAACGGGGGCCACGAAGGGCGACAGCGGGGCCACGAAGGGCATGCATATGGGGCCACGACGGGCGCGAACGAGCGGGGGCCACGAAGGGCATTCGTATATGGGGCCACAAAGGGCGACAGCGGGGCCACTGAGGGCAGCAAAGGGGCCACGAGGGGTAGCGAGAGGGCCGCGAAGGGCGACAGCGGAGCTACGAAGGGCATGCGTATGGGGCCACGACGGGCGACTGCGAGCGGGGGCTACGAAGGGCATATAATGCGGGGCCACAATGGGCAGCGACGGGGCCACTGAGGGCAGCAGCGCGGCCACGAAGGGCAGCGAGAGAAGGCGACCGCGGAACCAGCACGGGCAGCGAGGGGCATCGAAGGCGGGCGAAGGGCAGCGAGCGGCGACTGCAGTCCCTAACGGGCTGGTCTGGCGGTCCAGGCCCAGACGGGCGGGTCGAGCGGGCGGGTCGTTGAAGCGTAAATTCCGCTTAAAACGCCAGGCAATATGTAGCGGGAGCGCGATTCCTGAGTGTCGAGGAGCGGCATCTGAATACATTGTGAGAGAGTATCAGGCGGGAGCCGCGATTCGGTGGTAAGTTGCGAGGAAGTCCTCAGCGAGAACGCGAGTCTTCAATACATTGTGAGGAAGTATCAAGCGGGGGCCGCGATCCGGTGGTACATTGCAAGGAAGTCCTAAGCGAGAGCGCCATTCTTCAATAACTTGTGAGGATGTATCTGGCGGGAACCGCTGTTGTTATAAACAGGGGGCCAACGACACAGTTTGACCCTCAAGACTTTTCATTGTAAAACAAGTGCGAGCCCCGGGGAGGGCACTTCAATCGAAAAAACAATGTGCACCGGACGGAGGGGATCAATAATCATTATTCTTCAGAAGTGAGAGTTCATCATCAACAACAACAATATCAACAGCAACAGCAACAGCAGCAGCAATTACAGCAACAGCAACAACAACACTCATTGTAAGACTGTTCGCTCCTATCTGCTCGCGCGTACCCCACCACGTATATCCCAACCCCCCGATGCCCGCCCTCTTCGTCTTCGATCGTGCCCCCTCTGGGGGGGTACATCTTCCTGACCTGCCACGTGAATTGGGCGCAGCCCCTAAAAGAGCAAGCGAAGTGAGAAAGCAGAGAGAGAGAGAGAGAGAGAGAGAGAGAGAGAGAGAAAGAGAGAGAGAGAAAGAGAGAGAGAGAGAGAGAGAAAGAGAGAGAGAGAGAGAGAGAGAAACAAAAAAAAAGAACCGTGCCGCGTCGAGCCCGCGTCGCTCGGGCCGCTCGGGCCCGCCGCGGGCCTCCGATGTCGGCGGCGCCAGACCGTCGTGCTGCGCTGGCGGCGGCCCGCGGGGCCACTCAGACGGTGCACGCGGCTGCAGGCCTGGCGCGGGGCACAGGGGCCGTGAGGCTGCTGCGCATCGCGGAAGGCATCTGCAGGGCCGCGGTGGCGAAGCTCGACGCCGAGTTTCGTGCTCCCCCCGCGGCCGAGGAGACCCCGCCTCCAGGGGAACCCACCAGCACCAGATGCTGGCCCCGCAGCGGCGGCGCCGCCTGGCGGCGCGAGCCCTCGCCGCCGCGCGCGGAAGGCCAGGCGGGCAGGTGCTGCCGGCGGCCGTGCCGCCGAGGGACCTTCCGAGGTGGAGGCGGAGAAGGAGAGTGACGGGGTGGCGGCCGAGGCGGCGGCGGAGCTGGCGGAGGCGTCTGCACGTGCAGAGGCTGGAGCTGGCGGAGCTGCCGCGGCGGGCAGCGGCGGCGCTGGGGCTGGCGGCGCGCCCGTGGGCCTTGAGCTCGTGCGCGTGCCATCCGCGGCGGAGCCCACCGCTAAGAAGGAGGACGGGGAGATGGCCGAGCTGAACGACGAGTGGGCCGACACGGCCCCCGTGCGGCTCGCCCAGCCGCCACCCGCGGGCCCTGCTAGCCGCCGCGGCGCCATCCTGGCGGCTTTGGTGGTCTCGCCGATCTTCGCCTGCGACCCAGCCTTGGCGGCGACCTGGGAGTGCCGCGCGGCGGAGGAGCTCGAGCGGCTGACCCCTTGGCTCCAAGACGAGCTCGCGGCGCTGGGCCACGCGCCGTGCGCGCCTGGGATGCTGGGCGCCGATGGCGCACCGCCGTGAGGCGAGTGCTCTAGGGGGCAGGCCGCCTCGCGGCGGGCGGGGCGCTGCTGGCCTCGGCGCGGGGCGGCCCCCGCGTGCCTCGGGCGCCGCCTGAGGCGCTCTTTCGCCTTCTCCTGGGACCTCCGTGGCGCCCCCTTGCCGCGGAGGCGAGGATGGAGGGCGGCGCGGCTCAGCTTGCGAGCTGGCCGTGCCGCGCGGCGGGCTCGGTGGCCCTCCTGAAGCCAGGCCTGCAGCCGCGAGGGCTGCGCGGCCTCGCGCGAGCGGTCGGGCGTCCGCGGTCGGCCCCGGCCGACCGTGGCCGCTCCAGGGGGTTCGAGAGAGAGAGAGAGAGAGAGAGAGAGAGAGAGAGAGAGAGAGAGAGAGAGAGAGAGAGAGAGAGAGAAAGAGAGAGACAGAGAGAGAGAGAGAGAGAGAGAGAGAGAGAGAGAGAGAGAGAGAGAGAGAGAGAGAGAGAGAGAGAGAGGAGAGAGAGAGAGAGAGAGAGAGAGGAGAGAGAGAGAGAGAGAGAGAGAGAGAGAGAGAGAGAGAGAGAGAGAGACCGGACAAGTAGGCGGACCAGGGTCCGTCCGCGAGGCGCACTGCGGTGCGACAACCCGCCAAACACTATTTGCGGCGGTGCAGCCTTGAGATACGAGGGCGGGCAACAAACCCCCTCCCCCGGCGCAATGCGACTGACGCTACAGACGGCGGACAGACAGTGAAGATCTCACGTGTCAGACCGCGTGACGAAGAAGGCCCCAACAAGAAAGGCGACGTGCTGACACGTGGCTAGGCGGCTTGGCAGACCGCCAGTTGGGCGCTTGGCCGCAACGCGGCGCGCAGGGGCGGGGCACCCCCCGCCCCCACGCCCTGACACCGTGGACGCGGGGCCACGCGTGCACACGGGCAGGCAGAAAGGCGGAGATTAGCGCGGGGCGCCAGGCGGAGCGCCGCGGAGCGATGACAGCATAGCATGGAGGGTGAGTGGCGGCGCAGCACCATCGGGCGAGGGTGTAAGCAGCTCGGCGAAGGCACGCCCGGCGCGGTGGAGGCGCTGGAGCAGAGGGCCTTGACGGGCTTGAGCAGCGGCAAGGTCGGCGGCGAGAGCAGCGCACCTCTGCTGAAGAGCGGCCATAGACTGGGACAGCTCGGCTTCGCGGTCGGTGAGGGGCGGCTGCTCTGTGCCTGCGGCCGCGGGCCTCGTGGCGGGGACGAGGCCATCAGTGCGCCTGGCCAGGTGGTGGACCAGCGCGGTGCGGCGATCCGTGTGCTGGCGGCCGTCGCCCTTGCGAGGCGACTGGAGGGCAGCGCGCGGTCCCAGGGCTGAAGCCGCTAGGGCCACGCCCCGTGAGGACGGAGGAGCCGCAGCCTCGCACCCAGCAACAATAAAAGCGTGGACGGGGTGCGACGGCCTAACTGGCTCAGTGCCCTGCGGGGGGGCTGGAGCCGCCCCCGCGGGCTGGCGCTGGTGGGGGGGCGGGGTGGGTGGCACGGGGGGGCCAGTCATGATGCCGTGCGAGGGCTCGGAGGTCGGCCGCGTGGTCGGGTGGCGTCTCGATGAAGCGGCATCGTCGGCAGCGTGGGGTGTCGGCGGGGCGTCGTCTATGCTGCCACTCAATCCGAGGGGATCATAAAGGTCTTCGTCGGCGTCTTGACGGTGAGCGACGTCATCATGTGGGTGCGATGTCGCTCTCGGTGGCGGAGTCGAGGTGGGCGTCGAGAGGCTGCCCGACGGGGCAGGGTTGGCGCTGGCTGGCCCGTCGTCCAGGAAGTCTAATCCCCCGCCGAAGCCGAACGGGTCGTCCTCCTGTTCGTCGTGCATCGCCCGTTGGGCCTCGGCCCAGAGCTCATCCGGGTTCTGCGGGATGTATGGTCCAGCCGCGGGTGGTGCCTGGTCCGACAGCAGGGGGTTCGGTTCCATTTTGCTGAGTTCCGCTGCTGTAAACCCAGCCCTGCGGTGTGGGAGCGGCAGAGTACGGTGTCTGCGCTCGTAGATAGCGACAGCGACCCCATGAAGCACGGTCGCTTGGCGATGTCGTGTTTTGGCAGCTTCAACAATGTCGTCGGGGAAGGTTGTGCGTGCGTGCCGCCGCTGTGGCAAGGGCGTCGGCCTGACGGTTGAACTCCTCCGCGATGGGCCCGATGAGCCCAAGGTCGATGCCCAGGTCTCCCAGGTGGCTGGCGATTTTTTCGACGCGAAACATGTTGGGCTTGGCCATAACACATCGGTGGATCTTTTCCCAGAGCTCCGCGTGCGTGCCCTGCGGCGCTGGATGTCCGTCGATGATGCTTTGGAACCCATCGACCACCGCCTGGTTGTCCACGAAAACGTGCACGGGCCGTTCGGCACATGCCGTAAGGTGGACAATGGCGAGGGTCTCCGCAACCTGGGCGTTCTGCGTTAGGCCGTGAACGCGTGCACTGTAGTTCATGCGGTGGTCGATGCCGTAGTAGACGCCGTAACCCGCTCGTGCTAGCAATGGGATGGCTTGGTTGGTGCACGCACCGTCCGTGGCAGCATAGACCCATGTCCAACCAGTGTCGTAGTCAAGGTAGGTGGTGTAGGTGTCCTGGGCTGAAGCCGCAGGATCACCCTCAGGGGAGGGCCGCGGATGGGCTGTGGCAGCGGGTCCCTCGCGAGGTCGGCCTGCAGGTCGAGGAGGGCTGGGTCTTCGTCGAAGAGCCCGCAGTGTCTTGTGTGCGGCGGAAGACGGGCCCACTGGTCGTCACTGATGAGGGTGGTGAGAGGGAGTCTTTCTCGGGCCCAGCACTTACAGTCGCGGACAGTGTGCTCCTGAGTTTCCTCTTCCTCGTCACAGTAGCGGCACATGGGGCTGGGGTCTGCCGACGTGTTTGATCGGGATCGTCGCTGTTGGGTGTGGTCCCCGCCCGACAGGTAGTTCAGGAGGAGCGCCAGCTGCCAGGCAGTGCATTTGGCTGCTCCTTTAGTTCGCGCGAGCCACGTGCTGGCGAAGAGGTCAAGGCCCTGTCTGACAGAGGCGAGGTAGCCAAGGTCGTGTCGCCGTGGCATGATCCTCCGCAGAAATGCCCTGCGTTGTGAGGCCCGCAGCATGTGCAGGAAGGCGTTTTGGGGTAAATTCAGCCAGCTGATCGGGCAGCCCCAGTCGTCGTACATGATGCCAAATGTGGGCCAGGTCCATCGGAGCTGCTGGAGCGACTGGACGAGTCGTCCGACGGGTCCTCCACCAAACAGGGTCTGGACGTGGTGTTGGAGGTCTCTGGCGAGCCCGCAGAGTGTAACGTCGCGGTTAACCTGTCGCCGCAGGCACAGGAATGCTTCACGCTGCGTGATGGCGTCGATCTCAAGGGCGTGTCCCGGCACGCACACGGCCATGAGAGTCCAGAACTCGACCCACTTGTTCCCCTTGGGGCGGATAGCCGCCTTGAGGGCGTGGTTGTAGGCAGTCTTGGCTGGGCCTGATGGTGCTTGAATGTCGGTGCCCGTGGTGCAGACGCTGGCAGCCAGGGATCGGGCGTGCCGCGCCTTGATAAGCATCGGCGACGGGAGCTTGCCAATGCGCGGCAGGCGGATAGTCGCCCTCCGTACACGGGCGTCTGCGGTGGCCGTGAGGTTAAGCGCGGCTGGAGCCGGCGCTGCCTCTGCGTTGATGTAACTCCCGACGAGCTTGAAGGAATCGACCACACGTAGGGGGCGATCCGCCAGTGTGAGCTGGGTAACGGCGGCGTGAAGCTCGTCGGTGAGCGCCCACCCTGCCACTTTACCAGGGTGAATGCGTTGGCCTGAGAATCGATCAAACTTGGCGGTTTCGTCGAGAGATTTCTGCAGCTCAGAAGCGGTGTGGGTAGTGGAGTTGCTGTCGTCAACGAAGGTAGTGCTGAGTGATCGAGGAACGTATCGGTGCTGCCTCTTTGTCCACACGCACATGAGCAGCTTGATGTCATCCAGGGACCACGAGCTGCCCTGGAGGTGACCGTTTGTCCTGGCCAGGTCCCTGGAGTACGCTCCGTTCATGCGGATGTAGCGTTTGTGGTGTCTGTAGAAATTTCGGCGGACAGTAACGATGTCTTGTGGACACCCCGCGTGCAGCGCAAGGTTTAGACAGATGTCCGTGATGAGGTAGTCGAAGCACTTCTGTCGGTCAAGGGCAGCTCCAGCTAAGGGGAGGAGTAAAGTCCTGGCGTGTTCGATGCGCAGGGCGAGAGAGGTGCTGACATCCCCAATGGTGGCTTTGGGAACAGCGCCGAAGCTCGTGGCATGGGTCCATCCTTGCCGCCAGGTCGTGAGGCTACGGTAGGCCGGCGCTTCCCACGCATACATCCACACGGAAAGAACCGAGAGAAGTCGTTGGTCCGTCGGGAGTTCCCCTCGGCCTTTTCGGAGGCACGGGTTTGGCACGTGCAGGAGGGGCTCGGGGATGGTGCCAGTGCGTTGCATAGCACGTAAGACGCTGGCGAAGAGGCGAAGGATGTCGTCGGGTAACTCCTTAGCCTCCTTAGTTGTCCAGCCGTCGAGTCCCCCCGCGCGGCGCGGTGAACGGGTGCGAATGAAGTGGATGAGTTGGTCGTCGGTGAGGTGGAAGGGGGCTGCTGGTGATGGCGTAGGCAGCTCTTGGCGGTATTCGTCGTAGAAGTCCGCCCACGTCGGCATAGCTTCGGCGTCATGGCCCGCGCGAGCGCGGTACCTGCCCAAGATGGGCTCCCAGGTGTCAACCATGAGCTTAAGCATGTCTTTGGTGTTGGCAACATTAGCGTTGGCGGGGAGGGCGTCGGGAACCTGGGCAGGTGGTGGGCCACGAGTGTGGCCGTCGTCGTTGTCCGTGTCGAGCGAACTACCGTCGCTGGGGCTGAAGCCGCCGGCGTCGGTGTCGGCGTCACTATCGTCCGTGCTAGCTTGGTCAGGGTTGAAGGCGGTGGTGTCGCAGTGGAGCTGTGCATCGTCGGGAGTGGTAGGCGTGCGGAGATACGCCGTGGGCGAGCAGTCGGCAGCCCGTGCGTATATGGCCGCCTTTCGCCCGCTTGGCTCGCGGACACCCTCAGCCCAGATCTTGATGCGTTCAGCTTTGGCTCGGTTTGCACGTCGCGCCAGCTCCGAGTCTAGGTTTTGGATCAGACGATCTAGGTGCTCTCCGCGTGGTGCTGGCACGTCGGGGGCCCAGGCGTCAGGAAAGGCCAGGAGGGCCGTGGGGCGCAGCTTGTGGCAGAGAAGGCGGGCCGCGGTCCACGTGCAGTCGATGCGTTGCGCCAGGTGCGGCGGGATAGCACGGCAGTCCATATGATGGTGCTGTCCGATGAAGCGAAGCTCGCAAAGTTGCCGATGGAGCTTGCGAAGGCGGTTCATGTGAATCGTGGAAGCTCCGTAGGTGGGAAAGGCGCGGGGGACGGCGGGTCGCTCCTCGAACGTGGGTGTGAGCCCGTGCATGGTAGGGGCCTTCTTTTTTGGGTGGTCTGGCGGTGGGGGCGGCAGGTCCCGCAGCCGGGTGAGATGGTACTCATGGCTGGTCTCGTTTGCCAGGGCGAACATGCGTTCCACATCGTCGCGTGTGTCAGCCTGCTCCATGCGGTCGTGGTATCGTCCTGCGATGAGGGTCCCTAATGCCTGAAGTTCGTGGTCGTCATGAGCTCCGTCGTTTGGAAAGAGAGAGAGAGAGAGAGAGAGAGAGAGAGAGAGAGAGAGAGAGAGAGAGAGAGAGAGAGAGAGAGAGAGAGAGAGAGAGAGAGAGAAAGAGAGAGAGAGAAATAAAGAGAGAGGAGAGAGAGAGGAGAGAGAGAGAGAGAGAGAGAGAGAGAGAGAGAGAGAGAAGAGAGAGAGAGAGAGATAGAGAGAGAGAGAAGAAGAGAGAGAGAGAGAGAGAGAGAGAGAGAGAGAGAGAGAGAGAGAGAGAGAGAGAAAAAGAGAGAGAGAGAGAGAGAGAGGAGAGAGAGAGAGAGAGAGAGAGAGAGAGAGAGAGAGAGAGAGAGAGAGAGAGCGAGAGCGAGAGAGAGAGGAGGAACGGAGTGGGGGAAGGGAGGGGGGCGAGGGGCAAGAGGGAGGGGGCACAACTGCGGACGAGAGAAGCAGCAATGGGGCCATTGAAGGGCAGCAGCGGGGCCACGGAGGGCAGCAATGGGGCCGCTGGGGGCACGGGCGCGCGGGGGCCACGAAGGGCGTAGACATGGGCCACCAAGCGCAGCAACGTGGCCACAATGGGCAACGATGGGGGCCACTGAGGGCAGCAGCGGGGCCGCGAAGGGCAGCAATGGGGCCACTGAGGGAATTGACGGGGCCACAAAGGGCAGCAAGGGAGCCACGAGGGGCTACGCTGGGACCACGAAGGGCAGCAACAGGGCCACTGAGGGCGCAAGCGACGGGGGGCCACGGAGGCCAGCGTCTGGGCCACTGAGGGCAGCAACGGGGCCACAATGCGCAGCGGGGGGGGAGACAGAAGGAACTACGCTGGGGCCACGAAGGGCAGCAACGGGGTTACTGAGGGCACGAGCGACTGGGGGCCACGAAGGGCGAACATACGGGACATAAAGGGCAACCAGGGGGCCACATTGGGCAGCGGGGGAGGGGCGCACGGGGCTACACTGGGGCCACATAGGGCAGCAACGGGGCCACAGAGGGCACGAGCGGCTGGGGACCACGAAGGGCGAACATATGGGCCACAAAGGGCAGCGAGGAGGCCAGTGAGGGCAGCGGCGGGGCCACGAATAGCAGCAATGGAGCCACTGAGGGCACAAGCGACTGGGGGCCACGACGGGCGTATATATGGGCCACAAAGTGGTGGCCGCGAAGGGCGAATATACTGGCCACAAAGGGAAGCGACGGGGCCACTGAGGGCAGCGGGGGGGAGGCGCACGGGGCGACACTGGGGCTACGAAGGGCAGCAATAGGGCCACTGAGGGCACGAGCGACAAGGGGCCACGAAGGGCGTATACATGGCCCACAAAGGGCAGCGAGGGGGCCACGAAGGGCAGCAATGGGGCCATTGAGGGCGCGAGCGACTGGGGGTCACGAGGGGCGTATATATGCTTCACAGAGGGCAGCGAGGGGCCACTGAGGGCAGCATCGGGGCCACGAAGGGCAGCGACTGGGCCACGAGGGGAGGGGCCACGAAGTGCATCAATGAAGCACAAAAGGCGCGAGCCAGCATGGGGCACGAAGGGCATGGCCCTTACGGGCGGGCCGAGCGGGCAGATCGATCGCGAGTTCTACGTGATTAGCCAGGAAGTTTCCAGCGAGAGGGCGCTTCCTAAGTAAATTCGAAGAAGTCTCCAGCGAACGCGCGGTTCCTGAATGGCAAGTGCGCGGCGCCTGAGTAAATTGCGAGGACGTCTTTGGCAGGAGCGCGACTCTTGAGGACATTTCAAGAAAGTCTCAAGCGGGAACGGGGGACCGGAGTAAATTTCGAGGAAATATCAAGCGAGAGCCGTTGTTGTCATAAACCGGGGGCTAGGGACACAGTTTGAGCATCAAGACTTGCCCTGATAAAACAGGGTGCGGGCGCCAGGAGGGGCACTTCCATTGAAACATACAATGTGCACCGGAGGGGGGATCAACAATAATTATTCTTCAGTAGTGAGAGTTCAACAACAACAGCAACAACAACAATCATTTTATGTACCCTCATGCGCGATGTTTCTACACGAAGCATGCGACCGTCATGATAACCATCCACATCATGGGGTGCTCTTGTTCTATAGTGTGGTCCGTTATTCCCATTCCCAGATCTCCCGCCCAATGAGGTCTTGCAAACACCTCCCCCGAGGAATTTCAACATATCCCGCCATGAAAACACATGCCCGCGCCTTGTTGCGCCGATTCGAGACCGCCACGGGAACCCCAGCGAAGGGTAAAGCACAATAAAGTATCGAACGACAGGATTGCCTTGGAAGGGATGGGGGCTGTGGGCGGTGAGGCAAGGACCTGGCCCTGAATAGAAAGGGAGGAAGTCTCGAGCAGGGCTGCTTTTGTTGCTGGGAGCGGCGCCAATGCTGAAGAGAGTAGGGCGTTAGGCCAGCGTAAAACAAAACGGAGTCTCGAGCGGGAGCGCTGGTTATGTTGGGACGGCGCTTTCGGCGGCAAGGAAGAACACCGCCTTGAGTAAGAAAGCGAAAAGTATCGAGCAGGAACCGTACTTTTGTCCGGACGGGGGCTGTCAGCGGCGAGGAACAGCACCGTCCCGAGGAAAAAGAAAGGAAATCTCGAGCGGGAGCGTTGTTTTTGCTGGGAGCGGCGCCAATTCAAAAGAGAGCAGGGCGCTAATCCAGCATAAAACGGAAGAAAGTCTCGGGCGGGAGCGCTGGTTTTGTCGGGGCGGCGGTTTTCGGCAGCGAGGAGGAACACCGGCTCTGAGTAAAAAAGGGAGGACGCATCGAGCTGGAGCGCTGTTCTTGCTGGGTGCGGCGCCGATGAGAGAACGGGTAGCGCGCCAGTCCAAGGTACAATGGGAAGAAGTCTCGGGCGGGAGCGTTGGTTTTGTTGGGGCGGCGGTTTTCGGCGGCGAGCAAGAACACCGGTTCTGGGCAAGAAAAGAGGAAGTCTCGAGCGGGAGCGTTGATTTTGCTGGGAGCGGCGCCAATTCAAAACAGAGTTGGGCGCCAGTCCAGCATAAAACGGAAGCGCTGGTTTTGTCGGGGCGGCGGTTTTCGGCGGCGAGGAGGAGCACCGCCTTGAGTAAAAAAGGGAGGACGCATCGAGCCGGAGCGTTGTATTTGCTGGGGGCGGCGCCGATGAGAGAAAGGCTAGCGCGTCAGTCCAAGGTGAAACAGGAGGAAGTCTTGAGCGGGAGCGCTGGTTTTGTTAGGACGGCGGCTTTCGGCGGCGAGCAAGAACACCAGCCCTGAGTAAAAAAGGAGGGAGTCTCGAGCAGGAGCGTTGTTATTGTTGAGCCTTAATTACTAAACAATTATTATTGTTGGACCCCCTATATTCGCCCTGGCGCTCTCGCCGAGGCGCCGGCCGCATTTCCTCTGAAATTGAGGCTCACGCTCAGGCGTTTTGGGGTTCCGCCAAAACCGGCCCCCCAACAACAACAACGCTCCGGCTCGAGACTTCCTCCTTTTTTACTCGGGCTCGGTGCTCTTGCTCGCCGCCGAGAGCGGCTCCCGGGCCGGACGCCCGGGTCGGCGCCCGAGCCGGCGCCCGGGCGCCGGAAAATCGAGTTCCGAGGCGGCGCCGAAAAAAGGCCATTCCAATACACATTTTTCTTTCGAAAATGCTGAATTTCTGCTTCCGGCGCCCGGGAGGCCGTCCGGGCCGATTCCGGAGCTCGGGCCGGCACCCGGCCCGGCCGGCACCCGGCCCGGCTCCCGGGCCGGACGCCCGGGCAGTTCCGATCGCGCCGAAAAGAGGCCATTCCAATACACATTTTTGTTTCGAAAATGCTGAATTTCTGCTTGCGGCGCCCGGGAAGCCGTCCTGGGCTGATTCTGGAGCGGCTTTGGGCCGGACTCCCGAGCCGGCGCCCGTACGTGATGCTTCTCTGCTTCTGGCGCCTGCGCACCTTCCCGAGCCGCTTCTGGAACCATATCTGGGCCGGTCCAGCGATAGGTTTCCTGGATGTGCTGAACCATCCAACTTTTTGAGACTTCTGCGTCTCAAGGATAGGGAGAGAAGACATTAATGGAGGATCAAAAAGCAACGTCGCTATGAACGCTTGGCTGCCACGAGCCAGTTCTACTTACTTGGACTACTACTACTACCGTTACCACGACTACTAGTGCTACAGCCGCAACAACAATATCATCAACTGCTGCTACTACAACTACTCATCCTTCCTCCCCCTCCTCCCCCTCCCTTCTCCTCCTCCCCCTCCCTATCTCTCTCATCTCCCCCTCCTCTTCCTCTTCCTCTCCCTCTGAGATGCGGGGCATGCGCAAGGCGATTGCGAAGGCGATGTGCCGTCCGAGCTATGGATGTTGAAGTTCCTCGGAAGAGGTGGTGGCCAAACCTTCTTGGGCGGGATATCTGGGTGAGGGAATATCGGATCCCGCATGCCAGAAAAATCCCCCATGATGGGGTGTGTTATCCAGATGGATGCATGTGTCATGTGGAAGCATGGCGCATGAGGGTAAACTGATTGTTGTTGTTGTTGTTGTTGTTGTTGTTGTTGTTGTTGTTGAACATTATTTATTCTAAAGAATAATTATTGTTGGGCCCCCTGGTGCGCGCCCCCCCTGCGCCGCCTAGGCCGCAGCTACATTTTCATCATTTTCGTGAGGAAGCCTCAGGTAAAACGATGTGATACAGATCCGGTTGTTTTGTTGTAATCCGCTTTCCCTTGCAAAAAACACTATAAAATGACATTTCTTGTTCTAATATAATCAAATTTCAAGAATCCCTTGCAAAAAATAAGGTAAAGTGGACATTCGCGCGCGCAAGACGAAATCCTTCCAAAAGCTTAGTGTTCGGAGCGATTTTAACATAAAAACATCAAAAAACCAATGGTTTTTCAACAAAAAAATGTCAAAATCTCATCCCGCGCGCTCTTGCGGATTCGTAGGAAACCCAACACTTTTTAAACATTTCTGTCAAACGGGCTTTTGCGAGCAACTTTTTCGAACTTCTGCGACAACGGTTGCGCACCTGCCAGGGCCATCATCCCTGTCAAATAATACCATGCGGGACACATTCGTTTTTTCTTCGCGCGCGCACGCCGTCGTCGTCGGCCGCGGGGCCCTGAATAGTAGCCACGGTCGTCCGCATGCCACGAAGTGAAGTGTCCGAACGTCATAGGGCGGGAAGCTGGGTGTGGGTGGTGGCGAAGAGTCGTTTGGAAATTTGGTAGAGCTTGAACCGGCCCCCCCACAAAGTGGGGGTATTGCCCGCCTCCTATGAAAACCCTGGCACTAGTGAGAACGGAGTGTCCCCACGTGCTAGTAATTGTTGTTGTTGTTGTTGTTGTTGTTGTTGTTGTTGTTGTTGTTGTTGTTGTTGAATTCTCATTTCTGAAGAATAATTATGGTTGATCCCCCCCCACCGGTGCATACTGTTTTTTCTCAATCGAAGTGTGCCCCTCGACGTTCGCACCCTGTTTTTTGACACGGAAAATCTTCCTGCTCAAACTGCCCCCCTGGCCCCCGGGTTACAACAACAACGGCTCCCGCCTCAGACCTCCTTATAATTTAGGCAGGACCCCCGCTCCCGCCCGAGACTTCCTCGCATTTTATTCAGGAATCGCGCTCTCGCTTGGGACTTCCTCACAATTTATTCAGGATTCGTTCTCCCAGAGCTCTGGAGCCGCGCTCTCACTGGAGACTTGCTTGCAACTTACTGAAGAATAGCCTTGCGTTGAAATTTCCTGCAATTTGCCCAAGCGGCGCGCTCCCGACACCCAGGCACCCAGGAGTCGCGCCCGTTGTGGCCCCATGTGCATGCCCTTCGTGGCCCCGCTGTCGCCATTCGTGTCCCCCTCACTGTCCTACGCGGCCCGGTTGCTACCCTCAATGGCCCCATAGTTGCTTTCCCCGCTCGTTCGCGTTCTTCGTGGCCCCATACGCATTCCCTTCGTGTCCCCGCTGTCGCCCTTCGTGGCCTACTTCGTGCCCTTCGTGGCCCTGCTGTCGTTCTCTCTCGCTCTCGCTTTCGCTCGTCGTCGTCGTCGTCGTCGCCGTCGTCTTCGACGTCGTCGTCGTCGTCGTCGTCGTGGTCGGTCCCCTGTCCGTCCCTCTTGGGGTCGGGTCGACGGTCCGCGGCCGCCCCGCCGATCCGCGCTGCCGCTGGCCAGGCCGACGGTCCGCGGCCGCCCCGCCGCTTGCCGGGGCCCGGCCTGTAGGGAAGAAAGGTATACCCCACCAAAGGGGTTCGATCGAAGACGAAGAGGGCGGGTATCGAGGGTTTGGGAAATACGCGTTATTGGACACTCGAGCATATAAGGGCGAACAATATTAAAATGATTGTTGTTGTTGTTGCTGCTGTTGTTGGTTGTTGTTGTTGAACATTATTAATTCTAAAGAATAATTATTGTTGGGCCCCTGGTGCACGGCCCCCCTGCGCCGCCTAGGCCGCAGCTACATTTTCATCATTTTCGTGAGGAAGCCTCAGGTAATTCGATGTGATCAAGATCCGGTTGTTTTGTTCCCCCCCGCTTTCCCTTGCAAAAAACACTATAAAATGACATTTCTTGTTCTAATATAATCAAATTTCAAGAATCCCTTGCAAAAAATAAGGTAAAGTGGACATTCGCGCGCGCAAGACGAAATCCTTCCAAAACCTTAGTGTTCGAGCGATTTTAACATAAAAACATCAAAAAACCAATGGTTTTTCAACAAAAAATGTCAAAATCTCATCCCGCGCGCTCTTGCGGATTCGTAGGAAACCCAACACTTTTTAAACATTTCTGTCAAACGGGCTTTTGCGAGCAACTTTTTCGAACTTCTGCGACAACGGTTGCGCACCTGCCAGGGCCATCATCCCTGTCAAATAATACCATGCGGGACACATTCGTTTTTTCTTCGCGCGCGCACGCCGAAATCTCCAAAAACCATTGGGCTTCTTAAGAATTTTAGCACCGCGCATCATAAAATCACACGAATCGCACCGTAGGTCCTCGAAAAACACCTGCACGACTTTTCAAAATTTCTACCCGCGCGCGCTGTCCTAACAACTTCTGTGGGTGTGTACTCCACGCCAGTGTAGTAGCCACGGTCGTCCGCAGGCCACGAAGTGAAGTGTCCGAACGTCATAGGGCGGGAAGCTGGGTGTGGGTGGTGGCGAAGAGTCGTGTGGATATTTGGTAGAGCTTGCACTGCCCCCCCACAAAGTGGGGGTATTGGCTGGCGTCGCATGAAAACCCTGGCACTGGTGAGAACACTGAGCGTTCGGGTAAAGTGATTGTTGCTGTTGTTGTTGTTGTTGTTGTTGTTGTTGTTGTTGGGGGGCCGGTTTTGGCGGTCCCCCAAACCGCTCGAGCGTGAGCCTCATTTGCGATGAAAGCGTAGCGGGCGCCTCGGCGAAAGCGCCAGGGCGCTTATACGGGGTCCAACATTAATAATTGTTTAACACTTAACATTCAACAGCAACAACAACACCAACACCAACACCAACACCAACACCAACACCAACACCAACCACAACACTGAGAATCCGCATCGCGGAATTCCATTTCAGCCACGCACCCAGGGACAGTGAATGACCGTTTGGCCCCTTCACTCTAGTGATGAGGATGGTGAGGAGGAGGAGGAGGAGGGAGAGAATGGAGGAGGCGGAGGAGGAGGAGGAGTTGAGGAGAGGAGAGGGAGGAGGAAGAGGAGGAGGAAGAGTATGCGGATTATGCCGATGATGATAGCGATGATGAAGTTACTGATGCTGATGCTGATGCTGATGATGATGGTGATGATGATGATGATGATGATGATGATTTCGATGGTGATGATGATGATGATGATGGTGATGATGATGATGATGATGATGAGGATGTTGATTATGGCGATGATGGCGCTGATCGTGGTGATGGTGATCATGATGATGCTGCCCATGATGATGATGATGATGATGATGATACTGATACTGATACTGATACTGATACTGATACTGATACTGATACTGATACTGATGCTGATGCTGCCGATGCTGATGATGATGATGATGATTGTGATGTTGATGATGCTTATGATGCTGATGATGCTGATGATGATGACGATGATGACCATGACGATTATCATGATGCTGACGATGAAGCTGATGATGACGATGATGATGCTGATCACGATGATGATGATGATGACGATGATGATGATGATGCTGATGCTGATGCTGATGAGGATGAGGATGAGGATGAGGATGAGGATGAGGATGATGATGAGGATGACGATGATGCTTCTGATGATGATGATCATGATGATGTTGATGCTGATGATGATGATGATGCTGATGATAATGATGATGATGATGATGATGATGATGATGATGATGATGATGATGATGATGATGATGCTGAGGATGCTGAGGATGATGATGGTGACGATAATGGTGGTGATGATGAGGAGGAGGATGAGGAGGAGGAGGAGGTGTAGGAAGGCCGAAGAGGAGGAGTGGGAGAAGGAGGAGGATGAGGAGCAGGACGAGGAGGAGGAGAGGGAGGAGGAGAAGGAGGATAATATCGGGATGAGGAGGAGGATGAGGAGGTGGAGGAGGAGGATGAGGAGGAATTGGAGGAAGGATATTGATGAGGAAGTTGGAGGAGAAGAGTCCGCCGCCCGAAATGTCGCCGCCAGGAGGTTTCGGATACTTTTTTCCCATCATCAGAAGAACCGCCGCGGCAGTCGAGACGTTGGAATGGGGACTTCCTTTGGCGCAGCAGGGGCTCTGGTCTTCGGGTCGCTCCCAAGATCTGGGTCGGGGGGAACCTGTTGTGGCCGAGGATCGCCGTGGCCAGAAGAGCCGAGTCCTCCCTTACGCATGCACAATTCAGATTGGGGTGGCCCTCAGACGGGGCGAGCTCGAGCCCTGAGCGACGACCACGGGCTCTCAGCCTTGGTCGAGCAATCCTCGGGAAGGGCGGCGCTCTTCCTCATCTTTCCAACCCTTGTCCCTCTTCCTCCTCGTCTCCTCCCCCTCCTTTTTTACTCTTCCTCCTACTCCTTCTCTTCCTCGCTCCTCCTCATTTCTGCTCCTCCTCCTCCTCCTCCTCCTCCTCCTCCTCCTACTCCTCCTCCTCCTCATGCCTCCTCCTCCTCCTTCTCACGCCTCCTCCTGGCGCTATGTAGCGCGAGCGACCATCTTCGGACGAAGCGACCACAGTTGGGGCTCACTTGATGTTTGACGCTACCCAGCTCTAGTCGATGTAAAGCAGCCCCGAAGTTTGCCCGACAGCTCGATCGATTATCCTCCTCCTCCCTCCTCCCTCCTTCCTCCTCTCTCCTCTCTCCTCCTCCTCCTCTTCCTCCTCCTCCCCTCCTCCTCTACAACAGATCCTGCAGCGCGAAACCCCGCCGCCGGCCTGCTGGAAGAGCACAGTCATCACAGTCATACCAAAAAGTGGAGATATCGCGCTTCCACAGCACTACCGCCCCGTTTGCACGATACCATTGTTGTACAAGCTCTTCAGCCGACTACTGCACAACAGGCTACAACCGACGCTTGACTCACACCAAGCCGCCGACCAGGCGGGCCTCAGACCAGGCCGCTCGACCACTGACCACCTCTTTACCTTATATTTATTGCGCGAGAGCGCAATCGAATGGGGCCAAAACCTCTGGGTCGCAGCACTTGACTTCAAAACAGCTTTCGATCCAGTTGAGCACAAGAGCATATGGGCAGCACGGAAGGCACAAGGGGTCCAACTTGGATGCCTGCACGACTGAAACAGCTCTATGAGGGACAGACAGCCACGGTGAGGACAGACGTCAGCAGCAGACCCTGTAGCCTCCTGCGGGGCACGAAGCAGGGATACCCACTCAGCTCCCTACTCTTCAACGCCCTTCTACAATACATCCTTGGACCGCTGGCTTCCGAATGGCAGCAAGAAAAGAATGGAGTTGAATTGGGATTCGCGAGCACCGCCACGCTGACCAACCTACGCTTCGCCGACGACGTGCTCCTGACCAGCCAAACTGCCGCGCCTGACAGCGAAGCTTGACGACATTGTGCGCGCGACGAGGCTATTTGGGTTCGAACTACACCCAAGCAGAACGAAATTACTGAGCAACCAGACGAGAAGGACCGGAAGAGCGAGCTCACGCAAAGCACGCTTCACAGACATGGATATAGAAATCGCCCATACGAGGGCAGTATCAAATACCTCGGCCAGTTGGTCAGCTTCCAAGAACCGATGGAAACGGAAATCCACCATCGCACGCGGGCTGCATGGGCATCACTCACGTCTCGCAAGCAGGAGCTGACCAGCAAACACTACCCACTGGCTCACCGACTCCGACTTTTAGACAGCACTGTATCACCAACAGCGTTTTACGGAGCAGAGACGTGGACCCTCACGGAGCCTCTACGGCAGCATCTACGACGGACACAACGACTCATGCTTCGCATGATCACCAGAACACCACGGAGACGAACAACTGAAGAAGCCGGCCTTCGCAGCGGCCGGGGACTTAATCTCGACGGTGCGAACAACGAAGGACAAGACCACGAAGACCGCACCAACAGCACTAGCGACGACGCAGACAACAACCCATCACAGTGCGATGCACCTGGCACGCCTGACAAGCACAACGAAGACGGCGAAGACAGCACCACCGCAGACGAAATAGAACCATGGGTCGACTACATCCAGCGAGCGACACGACGCGCAGAGCACCTTATGAAGCTCCACCACATTGACACCTGGGAGACGCTGCACAAACGGAAACTTTGGCGCATGGCTTCGCGAGTCGCTCACCACGACTGGACGAGGTGGACATGGCGAGCGCTGCGCTGGCACCCAGTCCTCAACACGCGCCAGCGGGGACAGGCAGCACGGTGGCCAAAACAAGCGTTGCGACGACGAAATCACCACTTACTTACGTCAACGCAGACCAGACCTCCACCGACCGCCCACGCAAGCCCATTCGAAAGGACAAACGAACGACATCACCTGGACGCAAACAGCCCAAGACACCGAAGCATGGACAGCGCTCGAGCACCACTTCACCGTCCTCACGTCGACCAGCACCCGGGATTCAGACCAATGACGTAAAATCTTTGCGAACGTCGAGACGTCTCACCCAACCCGCGCCGACGCCGACACGAAGGACTTTCTTTTACATGTCTAGCATGGCATGAATCCAGACGCCTCAAATCCTAGAGGCCATGGCCTCACCCACCTGGTCTGCTCTAGGCCCGGACGCTGTCCGCAACGGTGGTCGCATCGCATCGCATCGCGTCTTCTCCTCCTCCTCCTCCTCCTCCTCCTCGGCCTCCTCCTCCCCCCCCGTCCCTCCGAGCGCCGCAGCGTCAAGCCAGCCACTTGTTTGCCGCCCGCGCCTGGGCGCGCGAGCGGGGCCGCGTGCCCGCGCGCCCGCCTCCCCGCTCTCCCCTCGCCACCCCGTCTCCTCTCCCCTCTCCGTGCCTGGTCGTCCGAGAGGGGGGGGGACATAAGGGAGGACCCGTGGGAGGGAGGGGGGAAGATGAGGGAGGTAGGGAGGTATTGAGGGAGGGGGGGGAGGGCGAGGAAGACGCGGCGGAGGTGGTGGAGGAGGATGAGGAGGACCACTGTAAACCAAAGAGGCAGCAACGATGTTGGCATAAACGTTCCCTCCAAGCTCCCTCTTCACAGGCCCCTACAAGGGTCCATTTCCATTGCGGAAATTGCATCGTTGGAAAACCGTTGGGAGACCCTGAAGCATGCCAAAACATTATTTTCTGGATTCCAGCGCCACGGATCAACTTGCGTGTTGCGTCTTGACGATCGTGTACCGTGCCAGAACGCCGTTCTTGTGACTTCACCACCGCGAAACAACGTAACTGTTGCACCCTCATGCTCCGGAGTCTCTCCAAAACGCAATGACTGGTACGATGACCATGGGAACCAGTGACATTCTTGCACCTATATATAGA
The DNA here is from genome assembly GCA_963575745.1 of Prorocentrum cordatum. NCBI lineage: Eukaryota > Dinophyceae > Prorocentrales > Prorocentraceae > Prorocentrum > Prorocentrum cordatum. The sequence continues at coordinate 24,586 of CAUYUJ010016370.1, forward strand.
ATAATAAGACGAGTATGTGCGGCGTTAATGCGAGAGCCACATTTTGAAAGAAAATTGCCCTCAACATCTGAAGCTCTTGTAAGCTTTGAGAACGGATGTGCGCGGCGCTTAGGCGAAAGCCAGATGTTGAAAAGAAGCCGCCCTAAATCCGTGAAGCTCCTGCTGAGTTTAAAAACGAACCTGCGCGGAGCCCAGGCGAGAGCCATCTGTTGACAAGCACCCGCCCTGAATCCGTGAAACTTTTGCAAGTTTTTGACACGAATGCGCGTGGCGCTAAAGCGAGAGCCACATTTTGATAACGGCATGGCCTCCATTTGTGAAGCGGCTGTCCACTTTTAAGCTTCAGGGTCATGAGTGGTGAGGAGGTCTCAGGCGAAACGCCCCGCCCGCCCAAAAAACTTGCTTCGGGGTGCGACATGGAGAATTCATGTATAAGGCAATGGAATGGAGGAGGAGGCGGAGGAGGAAGAGGAGGAGGACGAGGAGGAAGCGAAGGAGGAGAAGGAGGAAGAAGAGGAGAAGGAGGAGGAGGAGGAAGGGGAGGAGGAAAAGGAGGAAAAGGAGGAGGAGGACGAGGGTCATGGGGATTGGGATGGAGGTGACGAGGATAAGGGTGAGGGATGGAGGAAAGGCGCAAATAGGGGAGTGAGAAGCAATGCCAGGAGGAGGGCGAGGGAGGAGGGCGAGTGAGGAGAGGGGAGGTGGGAGAGAGGGAGGAAGGGGGAAGAGTTCAGGGGGACAGAAAGGGGATATCGGCGACGGCGGGGGCAGAAGTTGGGGGGGCGAGGAGGAGGAGGAGGAGGAGGAGGAGGAGGAGGAGGAGGAGGAGGAGGAGGAGGAGGAGGAGGAGGAGGAGGAGGACTGGCGGACCGAGGCGGGGCAGCCCTCTGGGGCAGGGACTCACGAAACCATACGGGCTCTGCGAACCTGATTAGTGGCGGCCTTTCGAAAACCAGTCTTGCGAAACCGACCGGCGAGATCAGGCCAAGCCGTGAGTAACCGGCTGCCTGGGGCTTGCGAATCCGACGGGGTCTCGCCGAACCGACAGGCCGGGTTTTTCGAAACCAGCGTGGACTCGAATGTCCAGGCCAGGCAACGAGTTCGACTTGGCCTTGCGAAACCGCCAGGCCAGGTCTTGCAAAACAGGTTAGGCTGCCGCGGCCGCCCTTCATCAATCGACAGTTAGGCACTTGGGTTCGCAAGACCCGTCTGGTTTCGCAGAGACGTCCCTCCCGGGAGTCTCCGGTGTCGTCGTCGTCGTCGTCGTCCTTTTCCTCCTCCTCCTCCTCCTCCTCTCCTCCTCCTCCTCCTCCTCCTCCTCCCCTTCCTCCTCCTCCTCCTCCTCCTCCTCCTCCTCCTCCTTCTCCTCCTCCTCCTCCTCCTTTTCCTCCCTCAACCGCCTTTTCCACCTCCTTTTCTTTTCTTCTCCTCCTCCTCCACCTCCTCCTCCTCCTCCTCCTCATCGCCGGCCTCTCCACCTTTTCCTTCGTCCTTCTTTTCGTTCTCCTTCTCCTCCTTCTCCTCCTCTTCCTGTTCCTGCTCCTACTCCTACTCCTACTCCTACTCCTTCTCCTACTCTCAGTCCTTCTCCTACTCTTTCTCCTCCTTCCCCTACTTACCTCTTGTCACAATTGTCCCCAGTCTCAGCCGCTGGATGGCTCCCGTCGGTAGTCGGTCGCCGTGCTCGGCTCAGGCCTTTTTGAGAGCGGCGGCCCGCATGCTTCACCAGTTGGCCCGCGCGGCGATCGCCGAATGAATGGCTCACCCTGTGGGGCCAACGGCTCGGCGCGCGCCGGTCCTCGAGCGCGGGCGGCGGGCGGCGGCGGCGGAGCAGTTCGGGGGCTCGAAGGTGCTCCTGGTCCTCGTGCTCTTCGACAGGGCATTATTGCGCTGCTGCTGCTGCTGCTGCTGCTGCTCGTGGTGCGTGCTGGAAAGCAGGCTGTTCCATCATGGCTCCGGAGTTCCTCGTCAGCTTGCGCGTACTTGTGCAGGGGCGGCGGGGGGGGGAATTCCAGGCAAGGATTTTGCTCCGCCTGTGCAACGCCGACAGGTTCGAGAGCGTGCACGGGACGGTTCTAGCGGATCCAGGGAGCCCTTGCCGCCACGCCGGACGGCGAGGTCCATCCGCACGACATCGCCACTCCTCCCCTTCCACGCGGGTGGACTGGGCGATCCGACGGGGTCCCCGTTAGGGCGCGATCGGCGTGGCGAGGACAGACCATGGCGCCCTTGCGCCCACCATTTCGGCGAGGAGTGGGAACCGACCCCAGCCGAGTTCATGGACTTCCTGGCTTCTTGCAGCGAGGCGAAGACGACGGTTGAGTCAGCCCAGGGCATGATGGGATGGGGCCGGCGGTGGCTCATCAGGATTCGGTGGCTGGGGTGGCGACTCCTCTTGAGTGGCCTCGAGGAGCCGTCAGGCTCAGCGCAGGAGGTAGCTGCCGTTGGCTCATCGTGGCCAGCGAGGACGACGAGGGCGTCAACTCTTTCGGCGACTTCGACGGTTGCGAGTGGTACCTGCAGAACCGCTCCGTTGCATCTGGAGGCAGAACCCACCTGGCCAAGGCGGCGACGGAGACAGAGGCCGAGCTGTCGATGGACGCGAGGGCGAAACCGATCCAGCACGGTTTCTACGGCGAGTGGAGGCGCCTCTCTATGGAGGCGGCGCGGAACATGAGTGTGGCGGCGTGGACGGGGTGGGGTGGCCAGCGAAGGGCCCGCGCGCCGCGCTCTGGCGCGCGCGCGCGCCCGCCGCGACAAGTGGCGTTCGGAGTGCGGGCTCTCCCCCGGCAAAGCGGGCGCGTCTGGCCGCGACCTGGCGACGCGTGCGTTGGACTTGGGGGCGCGTGCGAGTTCGCCTTGGTGGAGCTGCTGGCTCGACGGGCGCAGCTTGCCGAATGTCGCCGCCGTGACAAGCTGCGGAAGAGCAGCGGTGACGGGCGCCTGGAGGGCGAGCGCCTCTGCGCAGAGACCTCGGGGACGCGCGGGCCTTCGATGGCGCGCCCGAACCTCGTCGAGCATTTCCAGGCGGAGCTCCGCGAGGAGGCGTCGCCGATGAAGCAGATGCGGGGGCTTCGCGAGGAGCGGCCGCTGTCCCGCGGCGGCCTCGGCGCGGGCAGCATCGGCGCGGCGGGCGCGCCTAGGCGCTGCGTGGCAAGGCGCAGGGGCAAGCCGCGGAGAATGCCCCCCCCCGGGCCCCCCCCCCCCCCCCCCCCGTCCAGGATCCCGAAGGGCCCCAGCGGCGGCAAGGCCGCCAGCCGTGGGGCTGGGGCCGCATGGCACGATAGTGGTCACCAGGGAGCTGCAGCCAGCGCCAGCGTTCCTCCCGCAGCGCGACCCGGCCAGCGCCGGGCGCCGCGCGGCGCGGTCGCGGGCCCGACGGAAGCAGCGCATCGAGCAGCTGTCAGAGTTTTCTGCATGCTGTGAATTTGGCGCGCGGCCACCAGGCCCCGCGCACCGTTTTCCAAGCTCGCGGGGATCGTCCGCGCCCGCGAGGTCATCGAGGAGGCAGGGCCTCCACCTTTTTCAGGGGCAGCAGCCCTCGCCGAGCTGTGCTCTCCTTGGCCGGGGTATGCAATGCGCGGGGCGCCGTGCGACCTGCGTCCAACGCCGAGGGTCGGTCTCCCTGCTGGCGGCGGGCGGCCAGCGCGTCGGCGCTGAATGCTTGCCTGGTCGTGCCTGCGAGCTTTGGGTTGGATTGCAACAGCATCTCCTTCGCGACGGAGGGCCTGCTGAGGCCCCCCGAGTTCGCCGTTTCTCTGATCCGAAACTTGCGCGGCGCAGCGCCTGCGTCGCCGGCCAGCTGTTGGACCGAGGTCTTCTCGACTTGGGCGAGCAGGCCGAGGCGGCGGCGGCGATGGGCGACGACGAGCAGTCCCCCCGCATGATCGCGGACACGAAGGCGGCCATCTGGCGTTTCAGGGCGCCGGTCTATGGAGAGCTGCTGACGGCGGGAGGGGCAGCCTCGCGGTGCCAGGCGGCAAGTCGCTGCGTTCGGCCCAATGGGCGCGGGTAGCGCTCTCTTTCCACGCCCGAGGGCCGGGCTGCGCGAGCGCATTGTGGTGCCCGTCGTGGATCTGGGCGCCCTTCGGGCCTGGCGGCCCGACCACGCGTCTCGCCTGCCGCCATCGCGGAAGGCGCCGCCCTGGCTCGCGGCTTGCGCCCATGGGCTGGGGCCAGAGCATTGTCTTCCGCCAGAGGATGGTTCGACGCCAGTGGGGTGGCGCGAGAGCGCTGCAGCGGCTGGCGCGCGACCGGCGCCCTGCGCCAGGCCCGGGGGCGGGGCCCGCGGCCGCTGCCCGCGCGGGCCGCGCCGCCACGGTCGGGCCCGACTGGGCCCGGGCCCCGTAAACCCCCCAGACGGCGCGCTGCGCTGTGGTCTCCCGAGGCCGCCTTGGCCAGCTTGGTTTTCGAAGTGGAGAGGGGCCGCGTCGGCCTCGCCCGACGCTGCCCGTGGCGGGCTTGCCTGGGCGCGCCGCGCGCGGCGGGCCGCGGCTCGGCCGCGGGCGACGAGATGCGCGTGCCCCTCGGCCATTTCACTTGGGGCGAGCTCGTCGGGGGGGAACTCCTCTCGATCTTCTCCGCGACGCACCGCCTCGCGACGCGCGCCGGGCGCCGTCGGCGCCAGCTGTGGGGCGCCGTCGAGGCGGAGCCCCACCGCGCAGCGGCGCTGGCCGTCGTGGGCAACGTGGATTGCTGCCGCGCGCCAGACGGGCGCCGGCGACCGACGCCCGCGGGGCGACCGCCTGCGGCGCCGGCGGGTTCGGGGTGGCGAGCTGCGCCCGGGGCCCGGGCGGCGTCGGGCACGCGCGCTCGCAGGCCGAGCGGTGGCGATGCCGCGTGGTCGAGGCTGCTCCGGCGAGGGCGCGCGCCCTCGGGCTGTCAGAGCGCCCAGCGCAACGACAATCAGTGCAACGGTGCCTTTTGCAGTCGGCATGCAGAGAAACAACGCAGCGGGCGAGAGCGCCAAGTGCAACGGTCAGAGCGTAGCGGGAGTCGTCCAGGAGTCCGGGCCACTTCTACCGAGGACAGGACTCCGCCAACCTCGGTCGGACTTCGACCAGGACTCCTGGGGCGCTCGCCCGGGGTCCGTCTCGTTCGACCAGATCGGCTCGAAGGCCGGCGACAGTCTCGAGACAAGGGCGCATGCTCCTCGTGTTGCGCGACCGTCTGGGCCTGGCCCTTGCCCTGGGCATAGGGCGGGCTGCTGCGCCCATCGTGGCCGGACGTGCCGCGAGGTCGCCGCGTGATCCATGTTTGGGGGCGTTTCGATGACAGTTCGGTGGCCCCCTCGAAGCTCAGCCCACTTCGTCGACCATCCCGCGCGACAGAATCTCTGGCTCGAGATCCGCGGCGAGGCCCTCTGGGCGCGAGCTTCGACCCCTCGGCGCCGGGGGGGCCCGTCGCCGAGGATGCCCTGCTGGCGGCGGTCGACGGCGCGCGCGCGGCCGATGGGCGAGGTCGACAGCGCGCGCTGGCCGAAGGCGGGCATTGCAGGGCCGTGCGAAGTCTTCGTGGAGGACCCCCTGCCATTGCGGCGCTGGGCGGCTCCGCGCTGAGGCAGCGAGCCGAGGCGGTCCCGGCGAGAGCGGGCCCTCGGGCGAGGGTCATGCCGCGCCGGGTGGCTGCTCGACATCCGCCGACTGTATCAGCTCGAGTTCCGACGCGGCTCCCGATTCCTGTGAGTTCGGGCTGCCCAACGATTTCAAGTCCCGCTGCGGTCCGGCGGCATGTTCGGGCGCCCGCGCTTGTCCTCGGCGACCGCGCCTCGACGCCCCAGGCAGAGGTGGCCGAGCGACTCCGCCCGTGCGCGGGTCGGCGCTGGGCGTCTGTAGGGCGCGGCGCACTGGTCGCGCTGCTGGGGGCAGGCGCGCGGCCGCGAAAAGCAGCGAGAAGCTGGGCCGCGAGGTCGGCGCGCTCAGGGCGGGGCGCCGGAGCGCCGCCAGACGCGTCGACGCGGGCGGCGAAGACTGACGCGCTCGCGGAGTGCTTCGACTCCCTCTCCTAGAGCCAAAGTTCAGGCTCGGCGGGGAGGGGGGCCTCTCCCCCCTCCCGCCGAGCTGTCCCCGAGGGCTTCCGCCGCCTGGCGCCTGGACAGCCGCGCTTGCCATTCGCGCGGCCAGAGTTCGCAGCGCTGCTGGGCGCGGGCGCCGCGGCGTCTGTGACCGAGTCGGCCTGGCGATCGCGCGGGGCGGCGACCCGTGGCTGCCGAGCGACGCCATGATGCTGCAGGGTCGGTCTCTCGCCCCCCCGCCGCTCAGCTGGGGCGCTCGCCTCCGGGGCTTGCCCCCGCGCCCGGCCGGCCGCGACGGCGAGGGCGCGATGGGGTGGCCGACGCTGCGCCCGCGCCGAGCGCGGCGCGGCGCGGCGAGCGACGACGCGCGGCGCCGCGGGAGGGCGCTGACAGAGATGCGATGGGGGACATCGACACGCACGCCCAAAGAGCACTCTGCACCAGCAACGAGCAGCGCGCGCGGTGCCTCGCCGAGCTCGGCGCGGGCGAGCGCGGCAGACCTGCCGAGCGGTCGCCCGGCGCTGGCGCCGCCGCCCGGGCTGGCCGCAACAGTGCGCTTAAGTTCGGCGCCGTGCGGCGGCTGGGCGACGCTCCGGCGCGCGACCAGGCGTTGGCGGTCGCGGCGTTGCAAGCTGGGCTGCGCGAAGCAATGCGTCGGCGGCTGGGCTCCGCAGACTCGGGCGACTTGGGCATTTTCTCTGGCGCGGGCGGCGTCGCCCGCGCGCTCTGCAAGCTGCGGCGCGCTGCTCTTGAGACGGATGCGCGTCATAGTGAGTGGTTTGATCTCGCTCCGAAGACTGTCGGCCAGACGGTGGTCGGCCGGATTGCTAGCCGCCATGCGCTTGCAGCGTTCGCAGCGTTCGCAGCGCCCCACCTCGCCCATGCTGCACGTCACTTTCACGGCTGCCTATTTTCCCATTGCTACTTTAAACGAGTTGCGGGTAGAAGGATAAACGCGGCGACCGCCTGGGCCCCCGTCGGAGGAGCGGAAATCCCAATGCCATGGCGCGCGCGGTCGCGCGCGACCCGCCGCTGTAAATCGCGCGAACGCGCGGGCGTCGCGGCGGCGACGGCGACGGCGATGACGACGGCAGCGTCTGCGCCGACGGCGACGACGATGGCGGCAGCGGCGACGGCGGGGCCCAGGCCCACGGGCGAGCTTGTGCCCCGCCCTTGCCCCTGGAGCCCCGCGCCAGATTTTATGGGGGGAGGGCGAAATTTCTGCGCGCAGTTGCACCGGCGGTTTCCCCACTGCACTAAAGCTTGCATTCCGTTTTAGTGAAGCGCCATTTTTCTGGAGTGCGTTGGGCGGCGCGCATTTACCAGAGCCGTTTTTCGCTTCAGTAAAGCCGCTTCCTCGCTCTCGTGAAGTCGCTCCCTCGCCGTAGTAAAATATTGTTCCTCGCTTTGGTCAAGTCCGCGGTCTGCCGCGGGGTGCGGCGGCGATGCGGGGCCAGGGCCCGGTCGGGGGGCGGGGGGCCCCTGTCTCCCCTGCCAATTCACCCTGCAATGCATTTGCTCGGGTATCAGGGTCGCGCCACATCGGGTCGCGGCGATATTTGGGCACGTTTTCAGCAATGTGTAGATGCCCCAGGACAGGAGATTCAGGGCGTGAGCGCTAGACGTGGCTCGGCAATTCGGACGCCCCGCCGCCGTTGTCGCGCGACAGAAACACAGCACTTTACTAAAAGGCTTGTTTCCTTTTAGCAAACAGCTCGTTCAAAGCAATCGCGCGAACTACCCGCTTCGCATGATGATGTCCACGGCCGCCTTCCCTCATCCTGAGGAGGCCGCCTTGCAGCGCCTTGCAGTCGGTGGCGCCAGTGTCTAGTCGTCGCGCAGATGATCATTCCTGCGTGCATCCACCAGAGCCCCCCAATTGCGATGGAGAGCCCCGCTAGCATCAACGCCAGCAAGAGCCTGTCATGCGTCAACGTAGTAGTCACTAGTTCTACAGATGCAGTCTCCGACGTGTGCCAACTCGGAACGACGTGGAGAAAACCGACTCGCCTTCGTGCTCAGAGCAGTGCGCCGCCCCCTTGTCTGTCCTGTGCGCCCAGTGCCAGGGCATGCGTGGAGTTTGCACTCGGACAAGCCGACCCCGCCTAACTCTCCAAGGGCCTGGGTCTCAGGACACTGGTCCAACTCGGCCAGGTCGAATTCGGCCAGGTCCAAGTTTGCCCGGCCGAGTTCGACCTGCCGACTTGGACCTGGCCGAGTTCGACCCAGCCGAGTTCGACCCCGCGGCCGAGTTGTATACTGGCCGATTTGGACCCGGCCGAGTTGGGACGCGGCTCGCGCTGCGGCCGGTTTGCCGGCAGAATTGGACCTGCTGGCCGAGTTCGACCCCGGCCGAGATCGACCAGCCGGGTTGGACTGCCGAGCGGGACCAGCCGAGTTGATTTTGGCCAAGTTCGATTGGCCGGGTCGACAGGCCGAGTACGTCCGGCCGAGTTTGGCCTGGCCGAATTTTCTTCGATGCCGGGGACACGGGGAAAATGGAGGCTGCGGAGGAGCAAGCGGAGGAGGAGGGGAATAAGTAGCAGCAGGAGTAGAAGGAGTACGAGGGAAAAGGTGGGTCAGTGAAGAAACGAAAAGAACAGAAGGAGGAGTTTTGTAGCAGAAGTGGCAGAGATAAGCAAGGACAAAAGGGATAAGGACGAGGGGAAGAGGGACACAGGGAAACGGCGCCGATGACGACGACGACGACGACGACGACGACGACGGCGACGACGACGACGACTAAGACCACCACGACCACGACGACGACGACGACGACGACGGCGGCGGCGGCGACGACACCGCTGGACCCCCTGGAATTCCCGGGGGGTGGGCGGGAGTTTCGGGGAAGGACGGCGACGACAAACAGTCGTAGTCGTCATATCATATCCTGTGCAACCTTGACGAGGACGACGATGACGACGACGACGACGACGACGGCGGCGGCGGCGGCGGCAGCGGCGACATCTCCGGACCCCGCTGCCGCCGCCGCATCCGCCGTCGTCGTCGTCGTCGTCGTCGTCCTCGTCCTCGTCCTCGTCCTCGTCCTCGTCCTCGTCGGCGGCGGCGGCGGCGACAACACGGCGACGACGACCGCTCGTCGTCGCCTTCCATCTCCGAACGTCTCGCCAACCTCCCGTGAATTCCAAAAGGGTCCGGAGGTGTCGTCGCCACCGCCGCCGCCGCCCGTCGTCGTCGTCGTCGCCGTCATCGTCGTCGTCGTCGGCGTCGTCGGCGTCGTCTAGGTCGGGGGAAGACGACGACGACGACGACGACGACGACGACGACGACGACGACGACGACGACGACGACGACGACGACGACCGCACGTCGTCGCTGTCCTCGCCCTGGCAACTTCCCGGGAAATCCTGGGAGTCCAGAGGCGTGGTCGTCGCCGCCGCCGCCGCCGTCGTCGTCGTCATCGTCGGCGTCGTTGTCTTCGGCCCGGCGGCGTCGGCGAAGTTGGGGGAGATGCGACGACGACGACGACGACCACACGTCGCCGCCATCCTTGCCCGAACTTCCCGACAACACCCCGAGCATCCCAGGGGATCCGACGGTGTCCTTGGTCGCCGCCGCCGCCGTCGTCGTCGTCGTCGTCATCCTCGCGGCGTCGTCGTCGAGATTCGAGGGAAGACGACGACGACGACCGCTCGTTTTCTCGGCCCCCCCCGAACCTATGGACAATCTCCTGGGGATTCCAGGGGGTCCGGGGGTGCCGCCGCCGCCGCCGCCGCCGTCGTCGTCGTCATCGAGGTCGTCGTCGCCGTCGTCGTCGTCGTCGTCGTCGACGTCGCGTTCGAGGTTGCAGGAGAGACGGCGACGACAACCGCTCGCCGTCGCCGTCCTTCCCCGAAAATCCCGACCACCCCCTTGAATTCTAGGGTGTCCGAAGGTGCCGTCGTCGCCGTCGTCGTTTCTGGATGGGCCTGTGGAGATACGCGAAACGTGGAGAGTCGTTGAGCCGTATGCGAGTCTCCGTGAGCGCCGGCATCGCCGCGCCTGGATTCACCTTGAACCTCGGAGCCGCGCGCCTACAGGAAAAAAATCCAGTCGGTCGTCCCCGCCATCGCAAACAATGGAACCACCAGTGACACCACCTGGTTCTTGGGGGGGTCAAAAATACAAAGCAGGGGGGGCCACAAAACAATAAGCAAATGTGCGGAGATTACGACATTTCTCAGGTCCCCCCGCGTCCCCGGGGCCCAGCAGGGGTAGGAGTACAATGCGGCCGCGGTCGCAGAGCCGCGACCCGTCGTAAGAGTGTATTGGGCCGCGGCCTGAAGGCCAGCATCCCTGGTAGGAAGAAGCCCTTGTAGGAAGCAACGGCTCGGCGGCCGGCGAGGCCGTTCAATGCGGGTCCGTCGCATAACGCTTTGGCAGACCAGGGGATGGTACGTTATAGGGCGAATTCGTATCTTTCGCAATCTGGCTCATCTTTTCTCCTCCTCCTCCTCATCCTCCTCTTCCCTTTCCCCCTGATTGTGGTGACGTCTACCCGGCCGGCCAATCCAGTTCTTCTCGCCAGTGCTTTTTTACTTCTGGGATGCTGTTGTAAATGAAGCCGCTGGTCAATCTCTGCCGCGTGTCGCCACGGAGAAAAGGAAGCAACGGCTCGGCGATCGCTCGCGACAGGCAACCCCAGGACGCCGTGAAAAAGTGCCTCGGGAGCGGCAGCACGCCCCAAGAAGCAATGAAGACGCCCCGACTGCAACCGGAGACGTGGCCAAGACGCCTCAGGAATCCTGGAGCAGGGCCAGGCCGCAGATGCCCTGCACACACTTCTTCGTCGGCGGCGAGGCTGAGGCCCCAGCGCCAGCGATCAGGCTAAACGGGGGCGCGCCGTTGTAGCGAATTGACCAGCATGCGCGAGAGGAGAACATAGCCGGGCGGCCGCAGAGGGGAGGGAAAACGAGTGAGCTGGCGCGGCCAGCCGGTGCACCCACGGGCGCGGGCGGAGACCAGCACGGGTACTGCGGGTAAGCGAAACAGCGAAGCCGCCAACAAAGAGCACGCGGCGCAGGGTGGAGGGGCCCTGAACACGCGAGTCTCGCACAGTGTCGGTACAATTTTGAAGTATTTTCGCGTCTTCACCACGGCCCATATGCGTAGCGAGCGAGGGGCTGTCGGGGAGCCGAGAAGTATCCGAATAACAGCGGCGACAACCATGCCGACGACTCGACTGGCCGAGTTCGACCCAGCCGAGTTGACCTGGCCGAGTTGGACATGGCCGAGTTCGACCTGGCCGAATTGGACCCAGCCGAGTTGGACCCAGCCGAGGTCGACCTGGCCGAGATTTGCTAGCACGTCGTCCCCGGCTGCAGCGCTACAACCAGATCCCCGGCCAAGTTGATCTTGGCCGAGCTCGACCGGCCGTGTCGGATCTGGCCGAGTCCAGCCCCGGCCGAGTCCAGCCCGCCCCGGCCGATTTCGACCGGGCCGAGTTCGGCAGGCCGAGTTCGACTGGCCGAGTTCGACCTGGCCGAGTTGGAGGTTTCCCTCAGTGGGTGCGATGGAGGCGAATTGCAGAGCCGTGCCCAAACACCCTTGCCAACAATGTAGCGCGTCGGGTCCATCAACGTGTTGACGATAACAAAAACGCAGGTTTTGAGACGTTTGGCTGATTGTAGAATCATGCGGCCTCCGAGGCGCAGATTGGGGTTGGGCCGAGCTGGCCCGACCACTCAGCTTGCAAGCAAAGTGTCTGCCCATCAAAATGATGTTGCAGCCTGCCTGGTGAAAAAAGGGACAGCGCGCCAGTGGATGGCCCTGAATACACTAGGGGGAGGGGTGCTCGCAACCCCCCCCACCCCTCCCCCCCTTCAAAGGGGGGTGAGATTTTCGCCCCCCCCCGCCCCCGTCCCCCCCTGAAAGGGGGGGAGGTCGCACTCTCCCCCCCCTCCCTTGAAGGGGGGTTGGGGTTCCGGACCCCCCCCCTCCTTCCCCCCTTGGCGCTGGAAGGGGGGGGGGGGGTGTTCGACCCCCCCCCTCCCCCCCTTTCCCCCCTTTGCGCCGCACGGGGGCTGGGGAGGGGGCCTCTCGGGTAGCGAGTAGACAGTAGAGGGTTTTGAGTAGCGATTGGTGAGTAGTGGTGTTTGATAGTGAATAGTGCGCATTGAGTCGCGAGTGGTGAGTAGTGGGTAATGGGTCGTGGTATTAGTGAATAGCGCGTAGAGGTAAGTGAGTAGTGAGTAGTGAATAGTGGGTATTGAGTAGTGGGAAGGAAGTAGTGAGTAAGGAATTGTGAGTAGTGAGTAGTGAGTAGTGAGTAGTGTGTACTGAGTAGTGCACAGTGATTAGTAAGCAGGGAATTGGGATGAGGGAGTAGACAGTAGCGAGGAGCGAGTAGTGAGTAGTGGGTAGTGCGCAGAGAGTAGAGAGTAGTGAGTAGTGAGTGGTGAGTAGCGAGTAGCGAGTAGCGAGTAGCGAGTAGCGAGTAGGGAGTAGCGAGTAGTGGGTAGTGAGTAGCGCGGCTGGCGTTGTGAGTAGTGAGTAGCGAGGAGGGAGTAGTCAGGAGTCAGTAGTGAGTAGTGAGTAGGGAGTGGTGCGTAGCGAGCTGGGAGGAGCGAGTAGTGAGTAGCGAATAGTGAGTTGTGAGTAGTGAGTTGGGAGTAGTAAGTAGTGTGTCGTGAGCAGTGAGAAGCGATAAGTGGGTATTGAGTAGTCGGTAGTGACTAGGGAGTAGCGAGTAGAAATTAGTGAGTAGTGAGTCGTGAGTTGTGAGTAGCGACTTGCGACTAGTGACTAGTGAGTAGGGAGTAGGGGGTAGTGAGTAGCGAGTAGTGCGTAGTGGGTAGTGCACCTGTCCTATTGGGTAGCGACTAGCGGATAGTGAGTAGTTGGTTCTGGGCAGTGCGTAGTGAGTAGTGAATTGTGAGTTCTCAGTAGTAAGTAGTGGATAGTGGGTAGTGACTAGTGCCTAGTGAGTAGTGAGTAGTGAGTAGTGGGTAGTGAGTAGTGTTTACTGAGTAGTGAATATTGGTTACTGGGTAGTGAGTAGTGAGTAGCGAGTTGCGAGTAGTGAGTAGGGAGTAGGAAGTAGTGAGTCGCGAGTAGTGGGAGTGCAGCGAGTAGGGAGTAGTTGGTAGTAGATGCTGCGTATTGGGTAGCGAGTAGGTCGTAAGGAGTAGCGAGTAGTGAGTAGTGAGGAGCGAGTACTGTGTAGGGAGTAGCGAGTAGTGGATAGTGAGTAGTGAGTTGTGGGCAGTGAGTAGTGAGTAGTGAAGTGTGAGTAGTGAGTAGTGGATAGTTGCTACTGAGTGGTGAGTAGTGGTATGTGATTGGCGAGCCCTGGGGCAGTGAGTTGTGTTTAGTGAGTATTGAGTAGTGGGTAGTGAGTAGTGAGTAGTTTGTAGTGAGTAGTGAGAAGTGGGTAGGGAACAGGGAGTAGCGAGTAATGGGTCGTGGGTAGTGAGTCGTGGGTAGTGAGTAGTGAGTCGTGAGTAGTGAGAAGTGAGTTGTGAGTAGCGAGTAGTGAATTGTGGGTAGTGAGTAGTGCGTAATGAGTAGTGAGTACTGTTTGTGGCTAGGGTTTGGTTTGGGGCTGGGTATAAGCGTTCGGGCAAGGGTGAGGATTAGTGTTCGGGGTGGTAGGGGTCGGGTTCCGGAGACCGGGGGCGCCGTGGCGAAAGGGGGAGAAGGGGGCGGGGGGGTTTGAACTTGGCGGCCAAAGGGGGGCAGGGACGGGGGGGGTTCGGACCCCCCCTCCTTTTTTTGAAAGGGGGGAGGGAGGAGGGGGTCCCCGACGACGGACCGGGAAACGGGGGAAAGGGGGGGGGGGTCCCCGACGACGGATCGGGAAAGGGAGGGGAGGGTCCCCGACGACGGATCGGGGAAAGGGGGAGGGGGGGGGTCCCCCCCCCCCTTGGGGTCATCCAGCGGCGCGCCCTCGAAGAAAGGACGGGCCTGCCTAGCCTTGTGAACGTGACTGCTTGTCCCCAGTCTCAGCCGCTGCCACGGCTTCGTCGGTCGCCGTGCTCGGCTCAGGCCTTCTGCGTCCTCGTTCAATCCTGCCTCCCTAGTTTGAGCTTGGAAACGAGGTGCCCGCTCATCGTCATAATCTCGTATCATGGTGAACAGAATGGACCAGCATTGTCCCTGCTAGCCAACAGATTCTTGTAGCCTGGTGCAGAACACGGACCAGCATTGTCTTTCTTTATCCTTTTCCACCTGCTTGTTTTTCCTCCTCGTCCTCCTCCTCCTCCTCCTCCTCCTCCTCCTCCTCCACCTCCACCTCCTCCTCCTCCTCCTGCTTTTCTCGACGTCGCCCCCGCCGCCGCCGCCGTAGTCCTGCCCTGGCGTTGGGAGCGATGGGTGGCGACGGCGACGCGCCGCCGCCGGACCAGGGGCTCGCTGGCGCTTCCGAGGAGGGCGGGAGGGGTCGGGAACCGAGGCAGCGCCCACCCAGAAAGACCCTGCATGGCGTGTATCAAGGGGGACCCTGGCCTTCCGACGGAGCTTGCCCATCCCCCCCACCCGCTCTCCTCCTCGTCCCCTTCCTTCTCCACTCCTCCCCCTCCTCCTCCCCTCCTCCTTTTTCTCCCTTCCTCCTCCTCCTCCTCATTTTCATGTTCCTCCTACTCCTCCTCCTCCTCCTCATGCTCCTCCTCCTCCTTCTCCTCCTCCTTTTCCTCTTCCTCCTCCTCCTCCTCCTCCTCCTCCTATTCCTCCTCCTCCGCCTCTTCTTCCTGAGCCACGTTGCGACGACCTCGTTCCAGCGCGTGCGCGGCGCCAAGTGTGCGATCCGTGCAAGGGATTTGTGCCTCTCACACGGCACTTGAAGACGGGGAATGTTGTGGCCATCTCGGCCTATTTTCAGCCTGGATTGGAGTTCCGAGGCATCAACAGTGATATCATGGTGGCGCCGGCTGGATTCACGATGGCGTTGTCGGACCCTTGGCTGATCATGGCGGACTGGAGTGTGGAACCCGACGTCTTCCGCAAGAGTGGCTGGCTACACCAGCTGCAGGCCCGCCTGGACTTGCCTGACTGCAAAGCCGTCTTTATGATCACTTTGTAGCGTTTGGCAGCTGCCACGTCCCACGGAAGACCCCACTGTGCCTTGATTGACACCGTTGAAGGGTCCAAGCAGGCGCGATGGTGCCGACAGTTGGCCACGCCAGCTCCTTTGCTCACCACGCCCAAACCACCACCGACCCCCGACCCTGACAGCGAGAGTCAACGCATGCTGGCTGCACGGAGGGCTCGGCGTGAGGAGGCCGTTCTCGCAGGTAGACGACCTTTTCAGCAAGATGACGTTGCGGACGCCCCTGGACCTGGCCAGTACGAGGTCGCTCTCGACCACTGGTTGAGCGCTCGCGCTGACCCATGCGGCACCACTGTGGGCACTGTGGTCCCTGCGCCGTCTCTTGTGCAGGGGCCCTAAGGCCTGCCAGGTACTGCCGCGGCGTCTGGCGCTGTGGAGATCCCTGGCGACGCTGCAGACGGCCCACCTGCTGCGGGAGCTGCGATCAACATTTTGGGTGGGGAGCTGGGCCCGCTCGACCAGCTGGACGATGATGGTCAGGCTCCTGGCCCTGTGGCTGGGTGGCGCGACCCGCGTTGGCCTTGCGCGCCCACGACCCCTCCGTTGGCACCACCTGGCGCGTGGCAAAGGGTACCTCCGAGGTGGGCCACTTGGGAGGCTCACTACACCGACTTTGCGACTTCGTTGGCGGCGACGGCGACGCCGTCGAGTACCTTTGGATGCCTCCCCCCAGCGAAGGACGGGGAATCGCATGGAGCGAGTTCCCCCGGGTGACCCCATTTTTTTCGTGCGGCGCGAGTCCCTTCGGGTGACCCCGTGCGCTGCGCGGTGCAAGCCCTTTTCGGGTGACCCCGCGTAGTGCCCTGTCGGGAGGGGTATAGGCGCCGTCTAAACCTTCGAGGCTGGACAATATGGAGAGCGAGGTGCTACCGACAGGGCTGGCGGCTTCTGGGCTGGGGATTGGTCCAGGCACGCTCGTGCCGCGTTGCGCGCGCGGCTGCTGCTGCCTTGGCCGGAGAGCGTGCGCGACGGGCCGCGACGGGCACGCACTAGCACTGCACGGGCTGCCTTCGACTCTGGCCAGTTTCACATCTCCGAGTGGGTCCCTGACGCCCGAGCGCGCCTCGCGCTGACTGGCTCCGCTATGCGGGCCGAGCGGCTGGACCAGCCAAGCGACACGTGCAGTTCGAGCCTACGCCTGGACGGACCCATATGCGTAATGAATATGCCGAGTAGCGGGGTGTTGCCACGACCTTGGTCACCAGGTATGCTGCCTTGCGGCGCCATGGCGAAGACCCTGCTCAGGTGGCCAGCTGCGCTGCGCACCGCAGACGCCACGTCTGCAGTGTTGGCGTTGACTCACATGAGGACGCTTGCTTTGGCAAGTCTACCACCGCTGAGCTGGCCCGCGGCTGGCTGCGCGATGCTCACGATTTGCCTTCGTTGGATGATGGGGGCTCCCAGCTGTTCACCGACCTCTCTGCCAAGTGGGCTGACCGCGCCCCGACGGCTTCGCGGCCCAACATCATGAAACGGTTCACGAAGCAATGGGGCGATAAGGTCCGCTTGACCCACGCTCGCGCGAAACCTCCGACTGCCCCAGATGCGGGCATGGTGGGCGATGACGGCCTGATCGCAGGCGACCCGCAGGGAATGCTGGAGACCTTCAGAGAGCAATTGGGTGAGATTTGGACTGAGCGAGTTGACAGCTCGGCCGACTTTCCCGACTGATGTAGAATAGTATTGGGCGGTTCTCGACGGCAGGACTTGCCTGACATCGCGTTGGGCGCGATTGATAGGGCGCCCAAGGTGGTGGCCCCGACCAAGGCCCAGGGCATTGACGCCGTAGGCCCACGAGGCGCACTCCGACTCCCCGATGAAGGCCGCCGCCAACTGGTCGACATTCTCAACGCGGCTGAGCGCGAGGGCGTTTGGCCAGCTACTGTCACGACAGCGCACGGCGCGACGATCCCCAAGGCAGATTCTGGAAGCAGAGCGTTGGGCATGCTGCCCTTGCCGTTCAAGGCCTCTGCTGCGTAGCTTGACAAGCTGGAGGCGTTCTGCGATGCGGCCATTTCTGGCAGCTCCGCGCTAAGGGCATCTCTGACTCGTGCGCTCATGTATGAATGTACTAGTGAGCTCGGTATGGATCACGCTACTCTCTTCCCGGACTTGCAGAAGCTCTTTGGCTCAATGAGTTTCGTTCTCCGGGTGAAGGCGAGATTCTTTGCGGGTAATTTTGCCATTGCCACTCTGATGGAGGTTGCCGCGCATGCTGCCTCGCGCTTGCCGAAGAAAGGGCGCATGGTCAGCGCGGCCCTTCTGGCTGGCATTTCGGTGGTCGCAGGTTCCCCCAGAGGTGTTGGCATGGCCGAGGTTATTCTTCATGGCATCTTGCAGGAGGCCCGCATCGCCCCCCCGCGCGCGCGGCTTTGGACGTTCAATGGCGACGCTGTGTCTGCAGGGCCCAGGGAGTTTAGCTCGTGGCGGTTGGTGAGCTGCACGGTGATGCTGCCTCGCTGGCGCCCTCTCTGGCGGAGACTTGCCCGGTGGCCAGCGCGGCCGAGCTCGGGCGCCAGCTGACTGCGGGACTCAGGGGCCCGGGCATCCCAGTCAAGACCTCTGGCGCTCCAGGTGACCTCGGCGCGGGCGCTGCTGGAGGCAAGCGTCGCGCGCGGCGCCGCTTCGGGCCCCGCCTCAAGAAGGCTGCGCTGCGCACTGGCCAGATTCACGAGCTTCGACGGGTTCATGGCAGCCGCAGGGTGGCCCAGGGGCTCTGGCGCGCGGGATCTTACCCCGCAGCCGCCCATGGCAATCAGGCCGCGGGGGCGCCGCCCTCGACTGTCCTCAGTCCGCGGCAGCAGGCATCAGTGGCCACTGTTGGGCACGGGCGAGGACGACGTTTACAGACAGTGCTCCAGGCCACGCTGGGAGACCACGATCCTGGCGCGCAGATGCGACGATGCCTGAACACAGAATTGACGAGACTTTGGATTGCTCAGCCTGGACTGCATCCTCGCATCAAGCGCGCGCGGTCACAGGTGCGAGCCAAACTCGGAGACGAGATTCTTCAACGTGGAATTTGAGGACCTTGCGCAGTCCTACAGGCCACCCTGATTCAGGCAGGATGGGAGGCTCTGGCCGCGGTCACTTGGCGATGGCATGGCCCACATGGGGCTGAAGATTGGTCCTTCCCTTCTGCCGGTGACGCGTCATTCCAGGACGCAATCGCCAGTGACTTCGAGGAGCTGCCCACCACCTTCGCGCGATTGCCCCCGTCGCGCTTGGCGACCCGCTGCTGCTCATCCTCGCGGTGGGCCCCTGGAGCGCAGAGCTCGTGTGCTATTGGCGCAGTCTGAATTTAACGCCTTCGCGAAGAATGGGCCCGTGGACGCGCAGGGCGCAACGCCGGCGGTGGTCTCGGGCGGCGGCCCCAGGGCCCCCGGATAGAAGCAGGCTGCGGCGCCCGCGAGCTCTGCCACCGCTGCCAAGAGCGCAAGAAAACCTCCTGCCACTGTGTCTGGGAGTGTAGAAAGAATTGCGAGCATGATACTTATGCATCCACATATTCAATCCCTGCAGCCCTTGCGGGCGTCGGTTCCGACCCCGCCCCGCGGCTTCGAGGGGTCGCGGCCGCTGCGTTGACGGCGCGGCGGTCTGTCAGAGGCCCTGGCTTCTCTGACCCCATCCCTTTGGGCGCTGAGAGCTTGCTGGAACTCGACGCCGCCAGGGGGCCGCCCGCCCCGTGTTTCCGGGGTCGGGCCCAGGGGCAAGCGCGCCCCTCACTGCCGCTGTTGATGCCGAGCTTGGGGGGGGGGGGGGGGGGGGAGGGGGGGGGAGAGGCGGTTCCATGGGTTCCTTGATTCAGGGCCCACTGCCCGCGTTGCTGTTTCCATCAGAACATGTTTCCATCGCCTGCAACGCGTTATGTTACATTCGCTCGCAGGCGGGGCGGAATTGCTTTCGCGCAGCTCTCATGCACGTACAAGAGCGGACTTACAGATGCCGCGGGCTCGGCGCGCGGGCGCCTCATTAAGATAAAGGTTGCTGGTGGTGGGCCAGAAGATTTGCTGTTGGTGAAGCAGAAAAGCATGATTTTCAGATGGAGGCCCTGGCTGACTTTGACTTAGACTTCGTGGATGGGTTTTTCGATGTTTCGCGCGCGGTTGCCCTTTCTTTTTTGCAGCATGCGTTGATTGGCGCGCAGCGCAGGAAGTGCTGTTTTCAGGAGGGGGGGGGGGGTTCACAACTTGCTTCCCCTTACGCGTCGAAAACACATCACCCGTGCGCCTGGGCGCGCGCGCATCCACAATGCGATGCATGTTGTTGATGCATTGATATTCGCACCGCTCAATACGCCCTTGTGTCGACAAGGGGGAACGTCCGCACATGTTCTGAAACGGCCTCCGTTTTGCACTCCGCACCGCAAACGCGCGCGCGTAGATTTGATGCAGTGATGCATCAACCACCAGCTTGAGTCTCACTCGAACGTCTTATTGTTACGGGACGTGACACGCCGAGCGCGGGCGGGACCCCCCCCCCCGAAAATTTGTTATCAAAATGTTGGGTGTATCTTTTTTGCAGTTGTTTTATGGCGGCCTACAAAAGACGGAAGAGCGCTTAATTTCATGCCACCAGGGCGTCAGCGTAAGTTGCAGCCCCACGCGATTCGTTATTCTGCGGGCGCCCGACATGTTAACCCAGGAGGAGGACGATAGTCCACTTGAGCCAGCTTGGCTACGGGTGTGGGAAGGGGGGGGGGGAGGAGGAGTAGGAGGAGGAGGAGGAGGAGGAACATGATGAGGAAAAGCGGGAACCTCAAAACAGAGCAATCTTGAACGACTACACACCGAGCCATAAAACGAAGAGTTCAAATAGACAGATTCTCCAGCAGAATCTGTCTACACCTGGCTTGGAGGAGGTTGTCCGTCCCCCTCTACCCTCCGTTCCTTCCAAGAGAGCGCAGCAAACAAAGCAAATTTGAGGGGCAACTTAAATCCAATGGGAGGCCCCGAACACCACCATTCATTGTACCGACTAGCAAAAAAAACAACCCCAAACCAGGCAAAAACTCCGATCAGACTTGGTAAGTCCTTCCCCTTGCCGACCCCCTCTGTTTATTATCCTTATCGTCCCGCCCTTTAAGCGCAGGAGGAACGCGTGTGCCCAAAGTCATTGCGCTTCGCGCTTTTCGTCCTGTGGGTATTCGCAACGTTGTCAGATGCAATGTCGGTATCACACCCTTCTACATGACTACTGGGGGCCTCCGTCCACTATCCTCCTCCTATCCCCCGTCCTCCGTGACCATTTTGGCTCAAATGGATTTCTTTTCGTTCGCGTGTTCCATATTTCATATGCATATCCCAGGGCTGCAACGGCAGTCGTGCCCATGGTTGCGGCGTTCTTTGGAGCCGCCTCCTCCGAAGCGACGCCGGCCTGATCAACTGACGTTGCCTTGCGATGTTCTGATCGTGTCTTTCGAGAGGCCCTCCATCAAGGCAGCCATTGAATGCGTTCTCGTCTGGGGCCTCGGAAGGCTTACCAGCTGTTCCCACGCCACGGACGGTTTATTTGATGATCTTTCGAACGAGGAGAATTGCCAGCTCGAACTTTTGAGAGAAGATATGAGCAGTGCCAAACACATCCTGGCATCTGGTCGACTCGTGTCGTGGGCGCTGGAGAGTTTCAAGCCAACCGCCGACCCGTGGGCGTTCAATCCAGGCGAGGGTGGATTCTGCACGAACGTGGCGTGGCAGTCTTGCAGGCGTTTGGAAGACGGCTTCCTGCGGCGATTACTGGACTTGCGAATCTACCCTTTCGACGCCACCGTAGGGGAGACCGTGGGCGACTCGCCGTTGTGGGCTTTGCGTGCGCCCCGCTCCGTGTGTTCTCGGTTGGCAGCGAAGCGCCCTGCCACCATGTGCACGACGCTGCAGGTGGCCGACCAGGTTGGCATCGACGTCCGCCCGAAGCCCTTGCCAGAGCGCGCCGCGGCCGCAGAGGACGGTGCGAGCGCAGCGCACGATGAGCTCGACAGCCCTGAGGTCGAGGACGCGGCCGCTTTCGCCTTTGAGAATTCGTACCCAGTGCGGGTAATTCTGCAAGTGGTGATGCTGTCTTATCGCGTGCGCAACCCGGATGACATCCACGCGGTTGTCCAGCTGGCATCGTCTTTGGTTCTTCCCGTTGATGAACACATTGGTTTTTTGAGCAAGCTCGATCGCAACGAGGTCCGACTGCCGAGGGGGAGCACTGTATATAGAGCCCGCGTCAAGTTGGATTACATGAACATGTTGTACCAGAGGCGCCTCTTCGCACGGGCCCAAGATGAACGCGAAACGTGGTTTTCTCAGTTGGCAGCTGACGCATCCCCGCAGGCAGGTTATGATTATTTCAACATCGTCGAGGAGCGGGCGACTTTGCGGGGCACGCCGTCGGCCATCGCCTTCGATGCCGCGCGCTTCGGCGCGCTCAAGTTGTTCAAGTGGAAGAGGCGCACGCTGCCAGTTGCCGTGCTTGGCCGCGGAGCTGGGTCTGCAGCCCACAAGGCAATCAAGGTTGTGGATGCCATAATGCTCGAGACCAGCCCGAGCATGATTCACGCGCGGCTGAAGACCGTCACGGGCTTCCTTGCCGACCAGGGCACGGAGCTCAAGATCGGCGACTGCCCGAGCTTTTCCGATGACATCATGGTCACCATTCGGAGGCTCCAGCGTGATGGCGCGTGGCTTGACGACGACGCCCAGGCGGCCTACTTGTTCCCGCGGGCCGTTGTGATTTCAGACCATCTGCACGTGGTCTTCAACGCCTTGGAGGAGTGTTTGACGTCTTCGGAGGCGTGGCCGAACTTCGAGCCTTTATTTCGTCAGCTCTGCCTGTTCTTCGGGGACCAGAAAAATCGCGACAGGCTGTTGGGGGTTTGCATGGACACCGCGCCTGCGCACCATCGGAAGCTTTTCCACGCGTTCGCTGGGCATTGTTTCGAGTGGCGGTTTTGGGGTCTGGCGGAGCAGATGTCCACGCAGCTCGCAGGTTTCTGGGACGTGTTATGCATGTACTGGGACAAGGGCAAGATGCCTAGGGACGGTGAGTTGAGCGATGCAGCGCTGTCCGACGTTGACCGCATGGTCAAGGCAGACGAGAATGACTTGCCTGGCATCGCCGCGATGCTCTGGGCGACTTCTGTCATCTCGCAGGTAGTTGGGCGGGTTGCCAGTTGGATGTCTGGTTGCTGGTGCCATCGGGACTTGGTGGCTGAGAAGCCGCTGTATGCCCAGAGGGTCAGGGAGTTGGAAAAGCGCGGCGTCGACGGCGGCATCTGCCCCTGGTGCGGCCGCCGAGGCCCAGAAATGGCAATGGGCGAAGTGAGGGTCATGTGCGGTCGGATCCAGGGCGCCACGTCGGACGGCTACCGCGCGGCTTTGGTCGCCGCCCCCGAGAAGGTTCGGATTGCGTGCCTGCGTTTCGAGCGGCATGCGAAGGATAGGCTTTGCGAGGCCCTGCGAGCGAAGTTCGCCTTCTGGGAGGAGCTTCCGTACGCATTCGTCGGCTTGTTTTCCGCTTACATGGGTTACGATCTCGAGAGCTGTACGTCCCTCGGCAATCGCATACTCGCCCAGTGGGGGGGCTGCGCCAACAAGAGGAGCTGCCA
This sequence comes from Prorocentrum cordatum, assembly GCA_963575745.1. Taxonomy (NCBI): domain Eukaryota; class Dinophyceae; order Prorocentrales; family Prorocentraceae; genus Prorocentrum; species Prorocentrum cordatum. The sequence continues at coordinate 47,236 of CAUYUJ010016370.1, forward strand.
TCGAGTGACAATCGCATTTTTCGCAGACGCCGCCCTTGTCGAGCAGCTCGGCCACTTCAGCGAGGGCGGTCGCGCGCTGCATTGTTTCCCCGACCTCTTCACGTTTGTCTTCAGCTACTCCGCGAACACCGTCGTCAGCCACTACGTTGAAGGAAGGCACCGCCAAATCTCGCTCCACGCCAGCGGGGCGGCGGCGCATACAAAGCCTGGTGGGCAGAGTGCTTTGATGAGGAAGGGCCAGTCCGAAGAGCTATGTGGGCTACCAGACTTCCTGAACTGGTCTGCAGTGCACTGGCGAAGCAAGGACTCCTTGCTCAAACTGTTGACCCCCCGCTTCGCCCCCGCTGATATCGCCAGGGCGACGTGCCAGCAGAAGGTCGCCATGATTTACGGCGCCGACGTCGCGTCGCAGTTTCAGGATGTCAAGGGCTACAGCGACGTTATCGCCGCCTGGGACAAGGTCAGGGCGCGCGCCAAAACGACGTTGGCCTTGCCCATGACTGCTGCGGAGAAGCTCGGTGTGAACTACTTCAAGGGCCGCCTCGAGGTGTCGCAGTCTTACATCGTGGAGAAGGCATTGGCTGACGCTGCTGCTTCGGGCCCTTGCGCGGCTGCAGCTTCCGACGTCACTTGCGAGGACTTCGCGGCGGTTGCCTTCGAGCCGTGGGCGGCCGTGGAGCTCGGCAGCGCTGGTCGCGACGTCTTCTTCACCGTCATCGATCCGAACCCTGAGCGCAAGAAGCGCTTGCACGGCCAGGCCGTGGAGACGGCGACGTGCGAGGTCATTGTCAGGGTGCATGCCTTCAGCGGCACGGAGGCAGGCGCGGTGGGGCATGGCGGCCAGGTGGCAAGGTGCCAGAGGGCCCCGGTGTATACACCACGTCGATTGGTCGGCCCAGGAGTTCGGTGCATGGGAGATCCCGCCTCCCACATCCATGGGAGGGGGGGAGGGGGGCGCGTATGCACCGAACTTCGTGGCCGAGCAAACGGCGTGGTGTATACATCGGGGCCCTCCCAAGGTGGAGCCTGAGGCGGTGGTGCGCCACGCCTGCCATGTTCCAGCGCGCCTTCGGCTCGCTGCGCCGCTGCACCGAGTTGAGCGAGAGTTGCGCGTGCAGCCCCTTCGCGCGGCCTGCGCCCAGTGCGCCATCGGGCGTTCTTGCCATTGCGCCCGGGTGCGCGAGGGCCATCGAGCCACCGACGCTGGTGGTGCCAGGGGAGGCAGGAGACGCTGGCGATATGGTCAAATTGCTGGTTGCCAGGGTGCGGGAGCACGGCTTGCCACAGTTGATGGGCGCAATGGACTTCCCGCGGTGGAATCTGGATGAGATGATGCATCTCGTAGACACGGGGCTGGTAGACTGCGAACGCAACGAGTTCGGCGATGCAGCTTACAGGATCCGCCCCGAGAACGTCGTCTTTACATTATCGACCCAGGTGTCCAGAGCTGTATATGACGGCACTTATACGAGGGTGGAACTGAGCGACAAGTGTTTCGGACGCGTGAGCAAGCCCGAGATTTTCTTTAGTTTGTTGGCGTCGGGCTTTCGCCCTGTCGAATCGGCCGCTGCCCCCCCTCTGGTGCCAGGTGGCGATCTGGTAGTTTGCGTGCCGAACTTGCATCGGAGCAAGGCGTATCTGCAGGCTTTAGCGTGTCTCGGCGAAATTTGGGGTAAAGGAGTGGAGTCTGCCAGCCACAACGGCACCCGCAATTACTACATGTGCTTGCTTCGCCTGAAAAACCCCGCCCCCCTGAATGCCATAGCGGACGTGGCCAGCTCGAGCGACGCGGTTTGGAAGGCGTTGCTCGAGCGAGAATTCCAGGGCGAGGGCGCAGACGTCGTTGCCCTCGAATACGAGCCAGATGCGCCAGATGCGGGCGGCCATCCAGTACATCCTGCGCCCCCTGTCGGCGCAGGCGGCGGCGCTGCGGCAGGCGCCGCGCTGGCCGATGTGGTGCCAGCGGCGGCCGTTCCCGCCGCTGCAGCGTTGCCGATTGAGCTCGGGCCCATGGCTTTTTGGTTTGATGTCGGCGGCGAGCCGCTTGCCGTTAGGTTGGACGGTTTCAGCCACCAGAACGGCATTCGCCGCGCGTATGCCCAGTGCAAGTGCGAGGGACACAACAAATGTTTCAAATACACGAACCTTGCGAGATGGCCAAAGCCATGGCACGCAGTTGCATTTGTTTTGAAATACATGCGTGACGGGGTTGGGCAACCCGATAAGGAGAGCCACGTGCTATACGTGCCAGACCCAACAGTTGAACAATTGGAGGCGATGGGGGGCGAAATGCCCCCAGAGATCATGGTTGATGACTTCCCAGTCAAGTTTGCTGATTGAGCTCTCTGCTGGAAGAAAAGACCTGCAGTATCCAGCTCCACCGTTGCCCTGGTCCCCCCATCCGCATCCTTGTCCTCGTGACTCCTCCTCGCACTCCTCATCCTCGTCCTAGTCCTCATCTCCTCCCCTGGTCCCGCATCGCGCCCCCTCTTCCGCGGCGGTTGCTCCCGCTCGCCCGCCGCTGCGCCTTACGTCGCGCAGATCTTCACGGCGCAGGCTGGACGGGGCCGCCCCGCCCATCTCTGCTGGCAGGGCGGAGCGGGGGGGGGGGGCGGGAGGGCGGGGCAGGGGTCAGAGGGCACGGGGCGGGGCGAGGGGGCAGAGGGAGGGGGCGGAGCGGGGCGGGGAGGGAATGAGACAACATGTGAGTTGCCGTCCCAGCGAAAGCGAGGACCCCGTCCAGTTGCACCCGCCCGTCGCTCCACAGTCGCTCCACAGTCGCTCCACTGTCGCTCCATTGTCGCTCCACTGTCGCTCCACTGTCGCTCCACTGTCGCTCCATTGTCGCTCCACTGTCGCTCCACTGTCGCTCCACTGTCGCTCCACTGTCGCTCCACTGTCGCTCCACTGTCGCTGCCCCGTCGGCCCTCCCCCGCCCCCGTCGCCTTCCCGCCCCCTTCCCATCCTCCCCCACGCCGTATGTTGAAGCCCATTTTGGGCGGTGACCCCGCGCGGGCATCGACAGGGCGGCGCTGGGGCCCAGCTGGGCGTCTGGGGAAGCGTCGGCGGGGCCGAGGCCGCAGCCCTCTCGGCTCAAGTCTTTTCGAGGGTCTGAGGTATGCAGCTCGTGCGGAGCAACCCCCCGTGGAAGCGTTCGGGCATGAAGTCGCCCAACTACGCTCATGCCATCAGCCTGCCTTTCGCGGGCATCGGGGGGCCCGACCGAGCCATGATGGAGGGCGGCTTCCCAGCGATCTTCGTGAACATCATCGACAAACGACCCGAGTGCAAGCCCGTGCTGGACAGCCTGCACCGCCAGAACATCACGATGGTCGGTCTCATCCATGAGATCCCCAACACCAGTCTGATGACATCGCACGGTTTGATCGCAGGCCCGCCTTGTCCAGACTTCTCTCTCCAGGGCACTGGCGCGGGCCTCGACGGGGCGCACGGCCCCGCGTTCTTGGATCTGCTCGACCTCATCAAGCACCTTGCTCGGCAGGCCGAGGGCCTCCGTCTCAGGTGGGTCGTCCTGGAGAGCGTCTGGTCCATCACCTATACGCACGAGGGAGGCGAGAACAACCTCTTGAGGATCAGACATTGGTGGTTGTCGAACATGCCCGATTGGACGGACTTCAGCGTCATTCGCATGGACGCGCGCGACTCGGGCATGGCGCAGAGGCGCGACAGAGCTTTCCTCATTTCTTTCCAGAAGGATTTCGCCCAGGTGACTGGGACTATTGACTGCCCGCCCGCTGCTATGGATCACGGCCGCCTCGAGGATGTCTTGGAGGACGTCGAGCCGAACCACGTGGAGCGTGGCGTGACTGCCTTGCAGGAGGACAACATCGTCAACTACCTCGACAAGTTCAAGAACACGGGCAGGGGCAACATCTTCAAGACGCGCTGGTTCGACTCCAAGTACCCCGACTCCGACCTGGCCATCGTCGACGCGAGCCGCCGACCGACGTCGGAGCCCGGTTTCGGGAACAAGGTCCACGTCGGCTACTGCCCCACCCTGACGACGCAGAACCGATTCTTGGTTGTCCTCTCCAGGGCGGACGGTGATCGCAACCCGAAGGTCCCCGACAAGGGGTGGCGTCTCATGACGATGAAGGAGCGGTCGGCCTTGAGCGGAGTCGTGTACGAGTCGGTCGAGGGCTTGCAAACGGAGGCGCAGCTGATCACCAGCTTCGGAAACGCAATCCCCGTCAACATGGCAGGTGACATCATCCAGCTCGTGATGGACAAGTGGGCCGCGTGGGAGCAGTTCCTTCTCCGCAACGGTCGTGACCTGGAGATCGAGCCCAAGTGGACCGAGGACCCTCGCCCGCAGAAGCGCCAGAAGGTCAACAAGCGGCCCGCTGAGGCTGCACCCATCATCAGCGACAGCGATTGATACCAGGCCCGCGCCTGCCGCGCCGTCCCCAGCTGGCGCCAATTTTTTTCGTACATGTGCATGCGTTCGCCGAGATGCCAGACGGGCACCGATGGGGGCTGCTCTATAGACGTGCAAATACAAAATGCCCCGCCCCTGCGCGTCCTCGATCTCGCCCCCTCGCCCTCGGTGGCATAAGTCACAACGCTCTAGTGCCCTCTGCTTCCAGGTGTTTGTCTCGGAGTCGGCCTGGGCACCCCTCTCGGCCCCGTGGGGGCCCCTCTCCCCTGCATCCTCCCTCCTCTGCCCCCTCAGCCCCCGTGGGGAGCCCGAGTTTTCACGCGCGAGCCCTCGGAATGAGCCCTCCTCCTCCTCCTCCTCTTGGAGCCCTCTTCCTCCTCTTCCTCCTGGAGCCCTCTTGGAGCCCTCTTCCTCCTCCTCTTCCTCCTCCTCTTCCTCCTCCTCCTCTTCCTCTTGGAGCCCTCTTGGAGCCCTCTTCCTCCTCTTGGAGCCCTCCTCTTGGAGCCCCGTGGGGAGCCAGAGTTTTCACGCGCGAGCCCTCTTCCTCCCCCTCCTCCTCCTCCTCCTCCTCTTGGAGCCCTCTTGGAGCACTATTGGGCCCCTGGTTGGCCCATGAGACGGCTCCAAGAGGGCCCCGAAGAGCTCTAGGCAAACAGGCTCTTTGTCTAGAGCTCCCTGGGGCCGTCTGGGAGCCATTTTGGGGCCCTCTTGGGACCGCATTGGGGCCGTCTTGGCGCCCATAAGATGGATCCAAGAGGGCCCCAATATGCCTCCAAGAGGGCCCCCAGAGGGCCCCAATAAGGCCCCAAGCGGACCCCGAACGACAAGCTTAATGTGACATGTTTTTTGACACCTTACTTGCGTGTTGGGCCCCTTTTGGGCTCCCCCAGGTGGCCCTGTTGGGGCCCTCTTGGGCCTTGTCGGGGCCTTCTTGGACCCTTCCCAAAGCCTTTGGAATGGGCCCTCTTGGACCGTGATCCGTCTCGTCGGAGGACAGCAGCCTTTTGTGCTCAGGGTTGGGTGCGGCTGCCCAGCTTGCCCCGCCCACCTTTGGAGCTGCAGGCCGATCTGCGGCTGCAATGGCGACCCCTAGCCCAGTCACCCCCAGCGCGCCTCCGTCGGTGGGTAAAGTGGAATCGGAGATGGTGTGCACCAAATGTAAAAAGCCAGTCACCCTCTCGAATAGCAAGCCCACGGGGCGCAACCCCTTGTACCGCATCGGTAACGACTGTGCCACCAACAAGCGGAACATGGAGAGGAAGGTGGCCAAGCGCGAGTCGACTGACGCGCTCAAGGTTTGGTGGAAGAAGCTGCAGAAAAATCCTGTCGAAGAGGAGGCCTGGTACGTGAAGATGGCCGCGAAGTCCCCGCACAGCACGTTCTCTGACGAGGAGATCATGCAAGTCACTGAGCAGGTCCATGCCAGCGGCCTGGAGGGGCGGGGACGGTTGGAGTACTACGGGTACGACACCCTCGTCCATGAGAACCCCGACTGGTCCGAAAAGCGATGCTTGGAAGTGTGGCAGACGCGGGTTGCGCAGGCCATTCACAAGAGGGTGACCAGGGAGGGCGAGACGTTGATTGCGAAGCCCCGCACGTACATCCTGGACAACGTCGACAGGAACTTCGTTGAGAACCGCGTCCAGAAGCGGACCCTCGTCGAGAACGTCGGCGAAATGTCGACCGCAGCCTCGTCGGGGGATGACGCTTTGCAGCGTTTCCGGAGGCAGGCTGCCGCCTCGATGCCAGTCGACGCCCCCGCTGCGACGCGGATGCCGAGGGAGGCCATGGCCGTCGACGGCGGGCATCTCCGCGATGAGACTGCAGCGGTGGAGGGGTCATTCAAGTCCGCTGGCTTCCACGCGCACTTGGAGAGGGACATGGTGTTGCGGTCGGTGGCCGACGCCGAGGAGGAGGCCGAAGTGCTCGCCGTGGAGATGGAGAGGGCGGCCGAGAGGAAAAAGAGGACTGCCGAGGCTGCGTCGGTGGCGTCCCCTTCCGCCGATCCGAAGAAAAGCAAGACCATGCTCCACGCGTGGCTCGCCGAGAAGAGTGGCAAGATGGACAGCCTGTTGATCCGCCTGCGGGGCGAGATGGACCTCGAGGCCCCCGCGTTCGACCACATTACGCCGGAGGATCGCGCCACCGAGGAGGCCGCGTGGAAGAAGCTGAAGGACAATATGACCGACGCCCTGACGGAGGTCAGCACGAAGGTCTCGAAATGGCAGGAGGAGCACACGGTGGATAAGATTTTGCCCTCTGGGGCAGAAGCGAACATCAAGGAGCTCATCGAGAAGCTCAGCGCAGACTACAAGCTCTACCACTCCAGGGACGACCACTTGAAACCGTTCCAGGAGGCCGTCACGAAAGCGAAGAAGTTCTTGAAGGACGTTGCGAAGGCGCGCAAGGCCTCGGAGGATGCGACGAGAAACAGACGGGCGGCCAATTCCAGGCTCAATGCGGCAGATGACGGCCAGGAGGACGAGGTTTGCCCTTTGTTCGACACGTTCGGGGACGCAGAGGTGGAGGCCTTCAGGAGCGTGAACGTCACCGACGTCCCCGCCGAGTACCCCAAGAAGGCTTACTACGCCCCGCCATCCCAGGATATGTCGAAGGCTGCGGCGGCTCTGAAGGTGAACCCGAACTACAAGACGCTCACCAAGTGGGCGGCCGCCAAGATGAGGAAGGAGGAGTCTATGTCAGTCGTGTGCGCCATCACGACCAAGAAGTTCCTCACCGACATCGAGAGCTCCATGGGCGGCAAGTTCGACTCCAAGTTCACCACGCTCGACCTTACCTTCCCCAAGGAGCACGACGAGGTTAAGCGCGCGTGCAAGGAGTACCAGATCGTTGCCGCGAACCCTGGCTACCATAACGTCGCGGTCACGACGTTCTGCTTGCCCGAAGTAATGGCCATGGTCACGGGTCGCGCGTGGGTGGCGGGCGCCCCGTGGAACAAGCTCACGGGTGACAACATGGCGGTTCGGAAGGATCACATGGCCAACATGACGGCTAACAACTTCAAGGCGTTCGCTGCAGGAGTTGGCGGTTTCTGTGTCCTCGCTGAACCTGGGTCTCTCGTGTGCGTCCCTGCAGGCATGATGGTGTTCACCGCAGTACCTGGAGGTGACGCGGCGTCCTGGCTCAGGTGGGGGGTGCTCGGCATGGGCGATATCGTGACGGTCGCTGGATCCCTGTCGGAGATGCTCTCGTCGTATCCGTACTTGGGCACCACGGACTACAGCACCCTCGCGTCGCTCACGGCACACGCGGTGTGATCAGGGGCGCCCTCGGTGTGATCAGGGGGGGGCCCTCGGTGTGATCAGTGAGGGGCCATCGCGTTTCGGGCCCGGCGGGCCGCGATTTCTGGCTTCCGGCCTCGGTGGCCGCAGCGGGTGGCGGGGGCGGGGTCTCGCGGCCTAGTGCTGGGGAGATCGACCCTCAGCGAGGGGCGGCACCAGCTGTCAAATCCAGGGAGATTGACAGAATCACAAAGCAGTTGAAGCCAACGTCTTGAGCAAATGATGGCAAACAGAAACAACTTGCCGTCTTGACAAATGCATCTCCTCATGTTTCGAGTGTGCCTCCCATGACGTCGCCTGTGATTCCCCCGCACCTTTTCATCGCCCTCGTCATTCTCCCCCACCTCCCACCTACCACCTCCTCCTCGCCCCCTTCCCCCATCCCCAGCCTCCGAAGGAGGAACTGGAGAAGGGAAAAAAGGTCGAGGGGTGGGCGGGCAACGACATGTCCAGAGTGTTCCACAATTAATGACGATGCGACCGCGCGTTTGCGCAACTCGGCCGAATCGCATCGCATCAGGGCTGAAGCAATTCGGATCCCGAGAGGTGTGCCCCCATTGGAAAACATCCAGCGGCGCCACGGTGCATGGCGATGGGGGGAGGAGGGTGGTAATGGGGCAGCGAGGAGACGGACGAGGAGACGGACGTGGAGGGGGAGTGCGGGGGCGGGGAGGAGGACGAGGGAGAGGAGGGAATGGGAAGTAGGAGAGAAACATGAGGAAGGAGGACGGAGAGGAAACGGCGGAGGGAGGAATAACATGAGGACCGAGAGGATGAAGGATGAGGCGGCGCGGTCTTCCTCATTATCTTCCTCCTTCCCTTCCTCCGTTGCCATTTTGGCTCAAGTTGTCAAGGGGAACTGTGGGCGCAGACTCCGTGACATTCTTGAGTGGGCAGCTCTTCTGGAAGAAGCGTACCTGAGTGCAAGCTCAGGCGGACACGCACCTCGGTACGGTGCCCCCCGATGCAAAACTGTTCGCGTGCTCAATTTGCGAACGCGCGCCGCGCCATTCGCAAGCTATCGGACAGGCGCCGTTGAATTTGGCGTATTCTTGTTTTGTGGTTACATTTTGCGTGGCTCGTTGTGCCTTCTTGCCGTCGTGCTCGACTGCTGCAGTGGCCAGTTGCCGCGTTAAGTCGACATGTGTGGCCAATCGTCTGGCAACCCCGCGGCTGCTACCCATCACGGCGTTGGAGGAAAACGCGTTCAGTCGGGGGAAGCGGGCGTTCGACGCGTAGGTGTCCCATTGCCCGCTTGTCTTCGCCATTCGAAACCGTTTCGGGGGTCCGAGCTTCCCCCCCCGCCCCCCGCCCAGAAACCGCTCAGGCCTGCCAGCGGGTGATCGAGTGCGCAGTGCATGTAAGACTACGTTGAATTTTGCCGCGTTGCACGTTGCGGCATGTTGCGGTCTTCCGCACTGGGCCCTCCAGGCACTGACCCCGCTCGAACGCCCATTTTGGGCAGACCGAGAGAATGTGCATATAGCGGTGGGGTGGTCTGGCGACTTCGGCCGTCGAGCTGCCGTTGCAGCCGCCGCCGTTGCTGTTGTTGTTGTCGGCGATGCAGCCCCCCTCGTGCTCCCGCCTCCTTGCCGTTTCGCGCCCCCCCCCCGTCCACATCATTCGACGTTTTCGGTCCATGTCGGCGTAAACATATTGGATCAGAAGCGCGGATGATGTTGTTTTTTCGGTTTGCAACCCATGTCGGTTCAACCTCCTCGGGCATGATTCCCCGCGCGCACCTCGGTACGCGCGTCCCCAGGGGTTCGCCCCCCCCCCCCAAGCTCGGCATCAACAACTGCCGCTGGCGCCGATGTGGGTCCGCCGCGGCGTGTCTGGAGCGCGTTGGACATCTCGCGCGCGAAGGCGACTCCCAGACCGTAGCTTGGCTCCCAAGGCGCGGCCTCGCCGCCCCCCTGTCTCGCGCGTTGCAGACCGTTCCTCGCGCAGAGCTTTAGCGTTGGCTTTGGTTTTAGAGCATGCGACTGGCCCGATCGTTCGCGCGTGCGATCGCAAGCCTGCCGTCGATGGCCGGCGAGGCGGCAGAGATTCCAGGCCATGTGGCCGCAGCGCAGGCTCATGGGCCCGCGCCTGCTTCGCTGCCCCTCGCCGCGGGCCCGGCTCGGTCGAGGCGCTCTGGGTCCCATTTCACCCGGGAGATAAGCCAGGTAAGATCGCCACCCCGCTTCAAGCCTTCCTGTCGCGAGGGAATGCTGCTGCTGATGTTTGGGCGGGATGGGGGGCGAGGCATGGGCGGGGGAAATCGGCGCGCAGGCCCCCTCCTGAAACGGACAGATACGACTGCATTGCGTCGATGGTCCGCATGGGGGCGAAGCGCGCGATGATCGACGTCATGTCCGCCTCTCCCTGGAATGCCGCTCGTCCTCGCACTGACAGGGTCCGTCCGCGCTTCCAGGTTGCCCGCGCCTTGCCATCGCTGCCCGTGAATTCGCAGAGCTGGGCCAGGCCAAGTTCTTGCGCGTGTCTTGCAGGCAGCTGGCTACTTCGCGTGACCTCATTGCCTTTGCGGGGGATCTGCGCGGTGCCGTGCTGGCCCCTGCCGTCGCCATGGCTGGTCGCGCCTCAGACACTGGCCTTGCTGGGCCCGCCGCTGCGTTGCCGTGCGGCGCCCTGCCCCCGCGCGCGGGCGCCTCGCGTGGAGCGCCCCCCTCGGTGGCGCGGTTCACGGGCGTCAGTTTGTTGGCGTCGGCGGGCTGCGTCAAGGTTGGAGGCCCGCTGCTGCGTCGCAGCCACGCGCTGCGCGAATGGGCCAAGTACGGCCTCAAGTTCTGCTCGACTTGCGGTCTGACGGCCACAGTTGACCCCCGCCGCTTGGCGGCGCCGTGTCAACCCGCCTCGCGGAAGGGCCATGGACATTTGAGACGCATCGAGCGAGAAGGTTCCCCGCCCTACCGCGGGCCGCCCACGTCGGTTGTCGTTTCTTGCCAGGCCTCTCTCGCTGCAGTGCTCGCGGCTATCCCCAGGGGTTCGGTTACATGAATGAGTATCTGTGTTTAACTGAACTCCCACTGGGGAGCGGGGATGAGGGGCCCCCCAACGAAGGGGGATATGGCGGGGGCGGGGGAGGTGGAGCGGGTTCCGCGGCCGAGAGAGCCGCCCTGCCTGCCATCCTCAGCGGCGAATGCCTGGTGCCTGCAGGACCGCCGCCCATCGCCCCGCCCCCCCCCGTTTCTGATTTATCTATGTGTTGCCATTGTGTCAGTGTGGTTGACTTCCGAAATTTATCTTCTTCCTCCTCCTCCTCATTCGTTTCCTCCTCCTCCTCCTCTTCCTCCTCTTCCTCCTTCTCCTCCTTCTCCTCCTCCTCCCCTTCCTCTTATCAGTTTCCCTCATCCCCCACTCCGCCCCTCCGCCCCATCCCTCCGTCCCCTTCCTCGCGGATTCAGGGGGGCGACTCTTGTACCATCGAAATCGGCACTGTTTCACTCGACGATGGATGCGAGTGTGCTGGGGTAGTCCCTCGGTTTCTTTCGTTATTTGGCGTCGCCCGGATGCATCTGGTTGTTTTTTTGACGTCGGTTAGCTATTGCGCCGGGTTCCATTCGGAATGCGGTGCGGGGTGCGCACGAAGTGCCCCATTAGAGGGCGGTCTGCTAAAGGTTGTTTTCTTAATCTTCGAAGGGGGGGCCTCAGGGGCCACGCTAGGATGGGGTAGGCTCAGGGGGCAAAGTTTTGAGGTTCGAGATTTTTGAACGTTTCCGTAGGTTCTCGTCGGCTTTCCAGCCTCAGGATGCCTTCCAGCGACTGCGCGTCGCCGAGAGCTTTCCCGGGCTGTCCAGAGTGATCTGGGGGTGCCGAAGTTCTGACCCGAAAACGACCAGGGGATAGGCTTTAGAAAACATGGATTCGCCAATAGGGGCCTGATAGGCCACCCAGCCCAGGCCCCATGAGGATTCGCTATCGGAAGCCTATCGCCGATCTGTCGTCGACGTTTCGCTGATTCCATGTCCATGTTTCCCCGCTTGTCGTTGCCCCGCAGTGGGAAACGGAACAGGGACAGGGTGCCGAGGAGGTGGGGCGAGGGAGAGGAGGGGGGGCAGGGGCAGAACGAGGTGGTTTTGCTTCGTACCACCATTCGGAGTTTGCTGCGTGAGCCGAGGCAGGTACGATTGACAGGTAGTCTTGCCTTGCGCATGTGTTTAGTCGAGTCTGATTTGCTATCGATGTGGTGCCTCAAGCGGTGCGACAGAAGGGAAATGATGGATGGGATGGGGAGGGGGCTCGCCGTGCGAGGAGTAGGAGTAGGAGGAGGAGGAGGAGGACGAGGAGGAGGAGGAGGAGGAGCAGGAGGAGGAGGAAGAGGACGAGGAGGAGGACGAGGAGGAGGAGGAGGAGGAGGAGGAGGAGGGGGAGGAGGAGGAGGAGGGGGAGGAAGAGGAGGAGGAGGAGGCGGACGAGGAGGAGGAGGGGGAGGAGCAAGAGGAGGAGGAGGAGGAGGAGGAGGAGGAGGAGGAGGAGGAGGAGGAGGAGGAGGAAGAGAAGGAGGATAATGAGGAGGAGGAGGAGGAGGAGGAGGAGGAGGAGGAGGAGGTGGACGACGAGGACGAGGAGGAGGAGGAGGAGAAGGACGAAGAGGACGAGATGGAGGAGGAGGAAGAGGAGGACGAGGAGGAGGAGGACGAGGAGGAGGAGGAGGCGGAGGATGAGGAGGAAGAGGAAGAGGAAGAGTGGAGGAGGAGGAAGAAGAGGAGGAGAAGGAAGAGGAAGATGAGGAGAGCAGAAGGGGCGTCGGGTCTCGCCGTGCCAGGGGCTCGCCGTGCGAGGATAAGGAGGAAGGCGGGGGTGCGGAGGGGGGCCGAGGAGGGCGAGGCAGGGGGGGCCGATGAGAGAGGCGACGCGGAGGGGCTCGCCGCGTGGCCACTGGGGCGGCGCGGGGTCCCCACGCCGCGCGCCGCCTTGCGCCGCCTTCGCCTGCCTCGCGCCGCGGCAGCCGCGGCGAAGGACGACGGCGGGACCGTGGTCGGCGAGTGGAGGCGCGCCCGTCGTCCGGGAGGCTGTGGGAGAGCCGCGCGGGTCTAAGAAGAAGGTCGCGGCGGAGGGCTTCGGCGGCGCGCCGAGGGGGGAAGCGGCTACGCGTAAGAGTGACCCTGCGCCGGAGCGACCTTGAGTGCGGGCCCAAAGGGGCTCAATGGGATCCTCCCAGCATTGGCTTGCGCGCTTGGACTTGCCCCCTGCTTGGCCACCCCCCCCCGGCGGCCATTGAAGCCGCGCACCAAAGGTCACTCCTGTCCAGGGTCACTCTAGCGCGTATGCAAGGGGAAGCGAGAGGGGGGGCATGCCTGCTCAGAAGGCGGCGGGCTTCTTGCTCAGAATCTCTCCGGCCTTCCGAGAAGACCTCCGTGGCTCAAGAGGGGCTTCAGGAAGCTTCTCAGAAGGCAAGCTTGGCATCGCTCGGACGTGTTTTTGTTTCACGGCGGGGACCATCGCCGAGTCTTTCGGGTCATTGCGAACAACTCGCACGAAACCGAAACATGCACGGGGAATGGACGTCTGCGCGATGGCGAGCCAGAGGCCGTTGTAAGCCTTCTGCGAAAGCCCGCGCCCTCTGCGCTCCCTCCTGGGCGCACCCCTGAGGGTCGCCTTCGGATCTCGGCCTCGGAGGGTCCGCCTGGGGCCCCCGGGGGCCGTCCGAAGTCGATCTGGGATAGACCGGTCAGGGTGGGCCGGCTCATGGTCTGCGGCGAGCGAGGGGGGGAAGTGAGAAGGAGAAGGCCTCAGAAGGTGGCGGGGCTTCTCAGAAGGCCTCCGGCCTTCTGGAGGGTTTTCTTGGGTCCTCGGGGAAGGCTCAGGAAAGTTCTCGGAAGGTCAGGGAGGAACCCGGGCCTTTGAGGAGGCCCGCTCCCCTCTCTCGCTTCCCCCCCCTGCTCGCTGCGCACACGGGAGAGGTCCAGGGAGGCAGTTTCGAGCGCACATTGCTCCGGGGGCAAAAAAAGCATGGGCCTGCACGTGAATCTCCGGGGGCTTCGAGCGCACGCGTTGCGCGACGGCTCGTCGCACGAGGCTGGCCTCGCGGACTGGGGGGGGCCGCGAGGGCGCCCCGGGAGCCCCCACAGAGCACTTACCGGAGGCCTCCCAAACATTGGATCTTCGAACCTCGAGCACCGCCCTGTCTTGCCCTCGTCTTCCTCCTACTCCACCCCCTGTGCGACCTACAGTCGAAACCGGCGATACGGATGGGCAACATTCCCAAGGGCACCCTCGCATCCTTGCCTTTCAGTTCCGTTGTCGACCACTTTCGATGGCGAGCCCCGCTCGAAGAGCTTCGTCATGGGCGTTCGAGGCCCTTTCACCGTCATCGTGCCTCGTAGCTATCAGTACTGACTGCAGAAGTTATGCGACCCATGCGGTGCGGGCCGTCTTGGTCGATGTGCCTGAGGCCCTCGGTGCCGGTTGGAAGGAAGGGGTACTGACGACACCACGGGGACGAAGGAGGACACATGCAGGCATGGACACCGGGAGACGGCGACACGACGGGGACGACGGAGGACACGACGGAGGACGTTGGGCGAGTTGGCGGCTGCGCTTGCACTCGCGTGGACGTTGGTTCGACCAGCGCTTGCGGTCAGGAACGTGTGCTCGGCGTGTCGCGCCGCCGGTTCTGGTCCACTACGCTTCGGCGCCACTCGCTGAGCACGCCCCGGCACCCGAGTGCCATCGCTTCGAGCTGTCGCCAGCCTTCCGCTCCACGAAGCAGAGTGACACTCGCAAGGCGCAGCGTGGCGCGGGGACCGCCGCCGCGACACGCTACTCCAGCATTCCTGAGCGAAACTTGCTTGTGTTCTGGGCTCCGATACCCCATCCCCGCCCAGGAAGTTGCGGAGTCGACATGAGGGGCCTTTCGCCGATTTATCGGCGATGTATCGCCGATCCCAGGTCGATGTTTCCGCCCGCCCCCCCTTGAGCTGTTGCGCCCTATCCTCGGTCCCTGAACCGCCAGTACCCCCCGCTAACGTTGCCACTCCCTGGGGAGCCCAGCCGCGCACTCCTGCCAGGCATGTGGAGAACATCCTCACAATCGGCCGGGACGAGGGCGGCCTCCTCCTCTGGGCAGAGACCGCCAGGGCCGCCCCGACGGACGAGGGAGTAGAAGGAGGAAGAGGGGAAGAGGGATAGGGAGGAGGAGGAGGAGGAGGAGGAGGAGGAGGAGGAGGAGGAGGAGGAGGAGGAGGAGGAGGAGGAGGAGGAGGGCAGGAGGAGGAGGAGGAAGGCAGGAGGAGGAGGAGGAGGAGGAGGA
>CAUYUJ010016370.1:62291-107291 GCA_963575745.1 Prorocentrum cordatum
TTCAGGGGCTCTTGCACTTAGTGCAGGGACCCTGGCAGGTCGGGCAGACGCCGGGAGCTTTAGCCCCAGCGTAGGTGTGGCAAAGCGGCAGGGGCCCCAGCCCATGCAGGCAGCCTGCGATGCTTGCGTGCTGAGTGCCACTTCGGGGGGGACCCCCTGTGAAGATGGATGCCTCTCTGCACATACTAGCACCTGTGCCGCGCGATAGCGGCACAAACGGGGCGTCGCCCCATCGGGGTGACTTCCCCCTGCGAGGTTGGATGCCGTGAGCGTTCCAGTCGCATGTTGATGCCAGTGGCCCGCGTAACGGTCTGGACGGCCGTAGTTTTTAGCAAGACCGCGAACACGACATGAAACCGGCTTTCTGGGTTGCCATCCCCGCTTGGCGATGGCCCCAGGATGCCACAACAAAGTGTGGCTCTTGTTCCTCTGCTTGGTCAGGGCAGCAGGACGAGTGGCAGCAGAAGCATGGTAGAGTTAGCGTCCAACTGTACATCGTAATCCCACTAGTTTGGTTACTACTTGTATGGCTGGCTAGCTGATCCGGTCGAATCAGCGGGCCAGGGGCTACCGCGAACTTGCTATGCAGTGGTCCGTAGTCCCTGGCCCTAACAACCTTGCTGCGCGGGTAACGCATGTGGGGCCGAAGCCCCAGCTTTAGGGGTCGACGCCGGAGGGGTAAAGCCCCAGTGTGAGGCGTCCTATAAGTTTCCGACACCGTCGGAAACCTGCCCCCGAGGAGGTTTCCGACACCGTCGGGAACCTACCTCCATAGCGGCCCGAAGGGGAGAAACGTAACAGACGCTTCGTGCACATCTCACCCCTAGAGGGGCAAACATTTACTTTGACATTATGGGGCTGTACCACCCCAGAAAAAAAGGCACGTTGTTGATGCTGGGGTGCTCGCCTCACTGGGGTGGCCGTGGAACGCGCCAAGACTTGATTAATAAATCCTCTGGCCTGCGAGCCAGGGCCCTGCAGTTGTACATCGTAATCCCACTAGTTTGGTTTCTACCTGTATGGCTGGCTCGCTGATCCGGTCGAATCAGCGGGCCAGGGGCTACCGCGAACTTGCTATGCAGTGGTCCGTAGTCCCTGGCCCTAATAGCCTTGCTGCGCGGGTAACTCTTGTGGGGCCGAAGACCCAACTCTGGGAGACGCGCAGCAGGCAGACGACCCCCCATGCCCGTCCGACGGGCAGGCGCCGCGGGCTCCCGAGGAGGTCGTCGAGCTGGTAGGAGAAGCCGATGGTGGCGAGGACCCCTGGCCAGACGAGGAGGAGGACGTCTTCGGGCTAGGAGGCAGCTTCGGCGAGCCTGAGACCGAGCGGCAGCGGACGGCGGCAGCGGCAGCCACCAGGCAGCGAGGAGCCAGTCGGCAATGGCCTCGGAGGCTTCCGGGGCTGCCCGGAGGGCCGCCGCCCCCCCCTGCCGGCGCCAGGCCGTAGCCTTGACCTTTTCCAAGATGGGCCAGGCCTGTCCGGGGTCGCCGCCGCGACCGCCGCTGGCGCATCCGGCACCGCAGCCGGGGCCGCCGCCGGGGCCGCTGGAGCCGCCGGGGAGGCCATTGCAAGGGGGACAGGGGCCGCCGCCGGGGGGCCAGGGGGCTCGTCGCGGACCGTGTTTTCCCCTGGGGAAAAACCCAGTGTCTGGGGCCGCTCCCGGCCCCCGCCGGGGGCCCGCCCGGGCGCCGCCAGGGCCGCCGGGCGGCTCGTCGCGGGCGCTGGCGGGGCCGCGGCCGGCGGAGGCGCGGCCGCGGCAGTCGAGGGGCCCCTCGGAGGCGGCGGCGACGCCCGACCAGACAGCCTGGAGGCGGAGTTCGAGGGCGTGGTCGTCTGCGACGGCTCGAAGTTGGGCAGCTCGCTGTGGGCCCAGACGGGCTGGGCGGCCATGGCGGTCGACGCCGAGGGCAGAGCCACCGCGCAGGCCTGGGGCCCCCTGCCGGTCACCCAGCCGACCCAGCGCACAATCAAGCGCGCAGAGCTCTGGGGCTTCCTGCAGGTGCTGAGGCACATCAGGACGGAGGCATTGGGCGCGAGCGAGCCGTGCGTGATCTATACAGACCACCTGGCCATCGTGCTGGGGCTGCGCCGTGGCCGGGCGTGGTGCTGCAACGGCAAGCGCGCACGCCGTCGTCTGGAGGCAGATCTGGTTCTGCGCCGAGGACCGCGAGGTGCCCGTGAATGCGGCGAGGCACTGCAAGGCGCGAGAGGAGGGCGGCCCTCGGGAACCAAGAGGTGGACTGCTTGGCAAAGCAGGCCGCGGAGCTCGACGCGGGTTTCGGCAGGGACCAGGCGATCAAGGAAGCTAGCCAGAAGGTGGGGTGGGCGCTCCACGCATCGGCTGGTGGCACGAGCGGATTGACGACTGGAACGACATGCAGCCGATGCCGTCGGACAGGCCGCCGCCCAGGAAGGCGTGCACCAGCAGTCGCCCCCTCGACCTGGCCCAGCACGACCTCGAGGTTTTCGGCAAGGGCATTCGCTGCAGGGCCTGCATGAGGAAGGCCGCCTCCGCCTCGGCGCGCTGGAACTTGTTGGCCAGCCCGTGCGCGCCCATGCCGTGGAGGAGAATGGGCGCGCCTGAGGCGGACCCCAGGCAGATCGCGATCCTCGGGCGCCAGGCGGCTTGGGCGGGGCCGAGTGGCCAGCCTGACGGCGAGCGGAGGGCCGGCAGTGGCCACGAGTGGGTGACAGGAAGGGCCGCCATTGCGGCGTTTGGGGGGCCCTCGCGTGGCCTTGAGCCAGCTGCGACGGCGCGGAGCGACAGCGAGAAGATCGCTTACTTGCTCCGAGCAGCCGCGGGCCCAGTGCGAGAAGGCGTGAGGAGCCCCAGGGAGGCGCCGCAGGTCGAGGCGCTGGCCCCAGAGGGCGAGGCCGACATTGGCGAAGGGGGGTCCCGCTCCAGCGTGGCCGAGGAGCCGCCTGCGCGGCCAGTGGAGGCAGAGGCCGCCGCCGAGGCAGGCGGGCCCGCGCCTGCAGCGAGGCCGAGGGCGCCGCCGAACAAGCGGCCCGAGCGGGGCCCTCGGCGCGTGCGAAAAAGTCCACGTGGTCCGCGAGGTGCACGGCTACGTGGTCTGCGCAGCGTGCGGGGCCCACGCCAGGCGGCGGAGGGAGGGCCTGGCCAGAGGGTGCCCAGGCTGGCCCGCCAACCCCAGCAGGGCCGACAGGGTGCGACGCCGGAGAGCGGACCGCATCCTTCGAGGCCTCCACCCGAAGGCCAACAGGAGCCTGGACGAGTGAGGGGGGCAGGGCAGCGCAGCGATTATTCATGAATAGTGTGTGCATGTCTTGCCTGTGCGCGAATTATCTTGATAATTCTGCGTTGCAAATTATGGGTACCTCGCATGGGTACATCGCACGTGCACGCATCATTACACTCGCTCGGAATCTCTCGAAACTCACCCCCTCTACAATCACACAGCATGGTTGGCTTGCTGATCCGGTCGAATCAGCGGGCCAGTGGCTACCGCGAACTTGCTATGCAGTGGTCCGTAGTCCCTGGCCCTAACAGCCTTGCTGCGCGGGTAACTCTTGCGGGGCCGAAGCCCCAGCTCTAGGAGACGTCATGTCTCTGCACGTACAACAATCATCATGGATACATCCCGTACGAAACGATCGTACGACTCTCATGCAGCAATCTCTGGCTCACGAGGGCCCTGGATTTTGGCTCAAATCGGGCACCCATGATTTAGGCTCCAATCGGGCACCCGGGATTTTGGCTCGAATCGGGCACCTGGGAGCGCTCAAAATAAAACCCCGCCATAAGCCTCCTTAGGGCGGGGTTTCGGAGGATGGAGTTAGAGGCCAAGGCCCCGCGGGTGGAGGGCCACCCTGTTCTGTATGGCTGGCTTGCTGATCCAGTCGAATCAGCGGGTCAGGGGCTACCGCGAACTTGCTATGCAGTGGTCCGTAGTCCCTGGCCCTAACAGCCCTGCTTCTGGCAAACTGACCTGCCTAGGGTATTGGGGACACGGTACACAGTGACCCCACTGCATGCGTGATGACGCGTTTCGTGCACAAGCAAACCGAATTAAGCCTTTGTCGCCCCGACCCCCACTCCCTGGTCCTCGTGGTCGGGGTGCTCATCGGAACCCAGCTGGGATCCTTAAAGGCTGCCCCGCGCGTCCCCGACCACACCGAGAACCAAGGAGGCTGGGGGGTCATCGGCACGGGGAGGAAGAGGAGGAGGAGCAGGAGCAGGAGCAGGAGGAGGAGAGGAGGAGGAGGAGGATGGGAGAGGAGGAGGAGGAGGAGGAGGAGGGAGGAGGAGGAGGAGGAGGAGGAGGAGGAGGAGGAGGAGGAGGAGGAGGGAGGAGGAGGAGGAGGAGGAGGAGGAAACATAATAATAATATAATAAGAATAAGACGAAGAAGAAGAAGCATACTAATAGCACTAACAACGATAATACTAATAATAATGATAATAATAATGATAATAATAATGATAGTAGTAGTAGTAATGATAATAATTTTAGTAATGAGAAGAAGACGAATGAGAACAGGACTAATAAGAAGACGAATACTACTAATAAAAATACGAATACAACATTAAAACCATAATAGTAATAGTAATACTAATGATAATAACAATGATAAGAATGATACGAATAAGAAGAATATGAATAATAATAATGTGAAAAAGAGGAGGAGGAGGTGGTAGAGGAGGAGGAGGAGGAGAATGAGGAGCTAAGCTGCACGAGAAGGGGATCAAGGAGTATGATTAGGAGTCAAGATATCCAGGTCGGACGAGTCAGCGGGCCCCGCCCATGTCCACCGACCCTGAACCATGTGCGGCACAACTTGGAATTGGAACGCGTTCCCACCTTGCGAACAGAATACGCTCGCGCACGGTCCCGTTTCCGACGACTTTGCGAAGTGACAGCTTCGCGGACCGCGCAGAGGCGTGAGCAGAACTGCAAGAGTTCCTTGCACGGGGCTGCGCCGGGAGCGCAAGTCTGCCGCTCCTGGGCGGTGAGCGCGGCGAATGGCTTTCTCACCCGACCGGATTCGCTTAAGATAGCGTGAGCGGGTGGGAGGGGTCCCTCTAGGGCACTCCTTGCCCAACCCCCAAAGCTGTTCGTCCCAAAAAGTTTCATACACGGCATGACACCACACATTGTGACTATGATGCAGCCTCAAAACAAAGGGAGCGGTGCCCCCCCCCAGCGATGTGCAACTCCGGCCCCCTCTGGGAGAGCCCGAAGGGAGCCATCTGCCGAGGCTCGCTGGAAGCACGACGAGGCTCTCCACCCCCGCAGCCCACAGATCGACGCGAGGAGCCTGGGCACCCGGCGGCCCCGACGCCCCGACTTGCGGAGCACCCGCGAGAGCTGCCAGGCACCGACGAGGGTATCAGGACACAGGCGGACGGGGGCTCTGACGGTGCGAGCCGCTCCAGCGGCCTCTCGCCGCGCGGGGCCCAGCGCGCGGGCGGGGAGAGGGGGGGGGGGCGAGAACCACCCACGCACCTTGCGACGCGCTTACGAAGAGGGGCCCAGAGGCCCCCGTCGAGTCTAAGCGGGCCCGGGAGGAGCACCCAATGTCGGGGCCGAGGGGCCCGAGGGGGTGCGTGAGCAGGAGGAGGCGGGGGGACTCCTTCACTCGCGACCTCGCGACCCTCACCCGCCCACGTCCTCGGGCCTCGGGCCCCGCGCCCGCTCCCCCGCGTGCGGAGCGCGCGCCGCGCGGCCCGCGCCCTGGCCGCAGCCGCGCAGTGGAACGCCTGGGTGCTCCACCTCGGGCGCCTGCGCCATGGCCGCTTGGGGCAGCCTGACGCTGTGGGCCACTCAGGAGAGAAACAAAAACACACAGACACCATTAATCCTCGATTCCCCCGGAAATATGGGAAAATATGGGAAGTGGGGGGGAAGACAGAAACCCAGAACATATGGGGAAATATTTGATTTGTGTGTATTTATTTGTGCGTCCCAGGGCCCCTTCAAACACTTCGCCTGCCAGCACATCCGCCATGGCGTTGCCACGCGCCCCCCGACGACCGGGCGACCCAAAACACTTGCGCCACGCCCAGCGCCATGTTCGAGCAAGATGAGATACGGACGGCGCTTGGGCAAGAGGTACGTGTCGCCCATTCGCGCGCGACCGCGTGTTCGACGACTCGGCGAGCGAATGTTTGATGAAGTTGGAGGCCCAGCGGGAGCTCAATTCTCTCTCGGCGCCAAGGCGAGGGCAAAATTTCGCCCTCCCGCGCGTGATGCGCGCCCCGTCCCATTCCTGCCATGCACTCTGTAGCGTCGTCGACAAACATTCCGTGCTGAGAGGGGGCACGTAGGTTTTGTATTGATTTTGGCGTGTACGATCGAACCGCCCAAATCGACTGGCCATCAGCTGGTGATGTTGTAGAGTGTATGCTGCGGGGTACATCCGATCATGAGGGGAAGAGAGGGTAGTAGTAGAAGCAGGAGGAGAAGTCAGAAGCAGAAGATATGAGCCGCAGGATAAGGAGGAGGAGGAGGAGCCACAGGCGGCGCAGCCGAAGGGGGACACCGGTCAGCGGCAGCAGCGGGAGCGACGGGGACCCAGGCATCTGACGAGGCCCTTCCGTTTCGATGATCCTCAGGACGCGTGCCAGCCCAATGTGTGTTGTCCCCGCTCAGCTCCGACGACAGCATCCAGCCCGCCTCGGCCCTCACTGCACCGCCCACGTCGTGCGGAGGGGACGCGGTGACGCCATGGACGAGCGCACGTTGGCGCCAACACGTTGTGAGGACCATCCATTGTTTGTAGCGCGATTGCTGTAGGGTCATGGCATCTCCCTGTCGACTTCTTCTTACTATTATTATGGTTGCTTCTCTTTCTTATTCTCTTTCGTATCTCAGCACGCCCTCTCGCCCCCACCTCGTTGGCGCGCATGCCCAGGGCCATGGTGCGCAGCCCCTCTCCTTGTTAGCCGTCAGCCCACCCTATCGGGCCCACTTCGATCCGATCGATCCGATTCGATGTCGAGTCCGACCGACTCGACCCGATTCGATTCGGATTCGATTCGGATGCTCCGACGATGCGATGAAACCCGATGCTTGCACGGCGCTGTTGTGCATGGCGCAGCCGATCCGATTCAACCCCGACTTCATGCCAGTGCGGCCCGTTCCGACGCACGTTCCGGTCCGATCCGATTTCCCGATTCGATGCCGATGTATCCTGCTTGGAACCCTCTCCGTGCACCCTTCTGGAGATGCAACACCTGAGACGTTCATTGGCGTTGATGTATCCGTGACTCGGTGAAACATCCGACCTACTCAGGCATAATCCCGCTCACTTCGGTCTCATCCCGCCTAATTTGGCCCAGCCCGGCTTAACCACAGGCCTGACTAGGTTCATCCGACTCAGTGTCCCCTCAATCGGCCCTATTAGGTCTTAGTGGTGTTTGCGAAGACCTCCAGAAGTTGCATATTACTCCTCTACGGTGCTCCTTTTCTCAGAGGAGCAAGAGGTCATGATAATGATGCGCTCCGAGATTCCCAGGGTTCCCCAGACTTCTTGGCGTTCAATGGTCGCTGCATAAACGAGGTCCGCTGGATACTCAGGAAGTCCTGGACCTTAATTGCATCATGATTGGTAAGGCTTCGGTTTGCACTCAAGCAGCCCCCCCAGGCACAGTCGGGCCGCTGAAGAAGAAGCCCTTTTTCGTTGGGGAGGGGCTCAGTGTTCCTTAATTGTTTTACAGTTTGCCTCAGGTGTTCCTTCTGTTTTCTTTGGGAAATCGAAGTTTCACTTATGGGGAAAACGGCCTAGTTTCTTTTTCAGGGTTCCATATGACAGCGTTTCGACTGTAATCCTGGCTGGCCTCAACAGGTCCCCTGAGCAGTCCCAGCTGGCCTCAAGAAGCCTCCTTCGTAGCCCGAGGCGGTCTCACCATCTCAACCCTGGGGCGCGGAGCGCCCCAGGGGCGCCGCCGGAGGCGGCGCCAGGTTGCTGAGATTGCCCTTGGCTACTCGGGGGGCCTGTTGAGGCCAGCTGGACCTGCTCGGGGGGGCCCGTTCAGGCCAGCCAGGACTGTCTGGGGGGGCTGTCTGCGCGCAGCTCGAAGCCTTACCAACGACATCATCTTTGGTACCCGGCGATTTGAGCAGCGTTGCAACATAGCAAGACAAAAATCACAGCTGGAGCCCAGGACCCAGTCTCTCTGCGCCATTTTTCAAGCTGGATCGATCTGTGAGGGTCCCAGGTCCCAGGGCCCGAACTTATGCGGAAACGCCCGACTCGAACAAATTGCGACGCCAGGAACCCAGGGATTCTCCTATTTCTCTTTAGATATTCAGCTCTCCGATTTTTTCGATGCGTGGACCCCTGGAGGTCTGGACAACTTCCCCAGTGCCAGCTTCTCATCCTGAGCCCTCTTTTGGCGGTCCCGGGGCCCGCGTTGAGGGCCCAGGTCGAAAGAAGCCAAAACCCGGCCGTCCCAATTTTTTGGAAGCCTCCCCACCTGCGAACCTCCATCGCCGAGATCCTCGAAGCCCACGATTACCAGCCTGGAACACATCCCTCTCCCTATGCTGGACATCTCCTCATCACGATGCCAATCTTAGGGATTCCCTTATTGTTTGAGGGCGCATTCCTAAGATTGTCGTCGCCTTTTGGCGTGTCAATCTTAGGGATAGGGATACGTTCGAGGCTGGTAACCACCGCCGAGATCCTCGAAGCCCACGAGACGCCCCCGGAACCCTCGAACCCCGCGCGGCGGCGGCGGCTACGAGCCCCTCCTGGGCGCTGGGCGGCGCGGCCGAGCCGCGCGCCGCGCCGAGGGCCGCCCCGGCGACGCCCGGCGTACCCTCCCTCGGCATCGCTCGGACGTGTGCACGTTTCCCTCCTCCTCCTCCTCCTCCTCCTCCTCCTCCTCCTCCTCCTCCTCCCCCTCCTCCTCCTCTTTCGGTCGGGGGCGGCAAAGAGGGGGGGGTGACTAGGAGGAGGGGGATATCATGGCGGGGGCCGTGCTATTTCCCCAGATTTCATGGCGCCTCTTCTCATTTCGTTACGTCCCTGGCCCCCCCGCTGGGCCGCGCACATGCAGCTGGTCATGATTTGCACCTCCCCCTCTTGGACACCTCCACTCTTGGCCCTTGGCCGATCCCGATTCGGCGAGGACAATCGAGGAGCATCCGTGATCATGTGGCGAAAGAGCCACGCACGAAACCGAACAAAAGGCGCAGGGAGTGGCCGTCCGAGCGAGTGGCGAGCTCCCAAACCCGCACCGCAGGCCTCGCTGCGCCTGGAGCGGGACGGCCCAGGCCGCTGGCGGGCCGCCGAGGCGCCTGGCTCCGGCCGCCCGGCCCGCCGCCGCCCCTCGGGAGGGCGCTGCGTCGTCGGGGGCGGCCAGGAGTCACCGAGCGCGTTCCACTACTCGCAAAGTGCCTACTCGCAAACGTTCGACAACAAACAACGTGTCTCCGTGTGGTGGATCGTGAATCCCCCTCGGCGGGTCCAGCCCGGTTGCGAGTAGCTACTCTGCGAGTAGTGGAACGCGCTTGTCTAAAGAGGGGGGTGATGACGGGGGGGGAAGATCTCATGGCGGGGGTCAGGAGATCTCCTCAGATTTCAGGGCGCCTCTTCGTATTTCAATGCGCCCCTGGACCCCCCCCCCTCGGGGCTGCGCACGTGCCGCCGGCCATGAGTTGCGCCCCCCCCTCTTGGACACCCCCCTTCTTGGCCGCCCCCGACGTCAGAGGAGAGTCGTTCGAGGCACCGGCAGTTGGCCTTCGGGGGGGCCCCTCGTCGCCACGGCCGGACGCAGCGCGGAAACCCGGTGCGTTTGGACCCGGGAAGGGGCCGGGGGGCCGATTCTTCTGAATTCCCAGTGTCTCGAGCCGGCTTGCTCTGAGTTAGGGAGGGGGAAAGGCTCAGTCGAAAGAGAATCGACAGTATAAACATACACTTTGTACGGTCCGCGCGGATTTCTTGGATCGGCGCTGGGTCCCCCTAGCGCGCGCCAGGGAGGGGTCCAGTGCAGGTCCAGGAAATCCGTGCGTACCGTGGACAGCTCATGTTTGTTATATGCATTTAAATTATCCCGGCAAAGCAACCTAACAGCGATGTGTATAAGCATATCTGGAAGCATTCCCCTTAAGATTCAGGTGAGAATCCAGTTTTAGAATTCTGCTGTTCTCGCAGTCGCAGTCGCATTCGCAACGACAGTCACAGTGGCAACGGCCTTAGGATCCAATGGAATCCTGAGGATTCCTACGGGATTCCTGAGGATTCCTAAGGGTTCCTAGGGAATCCTAAGGATTACGAAGGATTCCTGAGGATGCTTAACTATGCCTACGGATTCCTCAGGATGCCTACGGATTCCCAAGGATTCCTAGGGATTCCTGAGGATTCCTATGGATTCCTACGGATGCCTCAGCCTGCCTCAGTTTCAACCTCAGCCTCAGCCTGCCTCGGCTTGCCTCAGCCTCAGCCTCAGCCTGCCTCGGCCTCAGCCTCAGCCTGCGTTAGCCTCGGCCTCAGCCTGCGTTAGCCTCAGCCTCAGCCTGCCTCAGCCTCAGCCTGCCTCAGCCTCAGCCTGCCTCAGCCTCAGCCTCAGCCTCAGCCTCAGCCTGCCTCGGCCTCAGCCTCAGCCTGCCTCGGCTTGCCTCGGCCTCAGCCTCAGCCTGCCTCGGCCTCAGCCTCAGGCTCTGCCTCAGCCTCAGCCTCAGCCTGCCTCGGCCTCAGCCTGCATCAGCCTCAGCCTCAGCCTGCCTCAGCCGCAGCTTGCCTCAGCCTCAGCCTCAGCCACAGCCTCAGCCTCAGCCTCAGCCTGCCTCAGCCAGCCTCAGCCTCAGCCTCAGCCTCAGCAGCCTGCCTCAGCCTCAGTCTCAGCCTGCCTCAGCCTCAGCCTCAGCCTCAGCCTCAGCCTGCCTCGGCCTCAGCCTGCGTCAGCCTCAGCCTCAGCCTGCCTCAGTCTCAGCCTGCCTCAGCCTCAGCCTCAGCCTGCCTCGGCGTGCCTCAGCCTCAGCCTCAGCCTGCCTCGGCCTCAGCCTGCCTCGGCCTCAGCCTACCTCAGCTCGGGCATTCAAAATATGGCACAGGACTGGTGTTCTGGGAACGCGGAGATCACGAAGTGACCCACAGTTGGCTCCAGGCAATCAAAATATGGTACAGGAATGGTGTTTTGGGAACACGAAGAACACGAAGTGGCCTACAGCTAGCTCCGGGCATTCAAAATGTGGCCTGGGAATGGTGTTCTGGGAACACGAAGAACACGAAGTGGCCTACAGTTGGCTCCAGGCATTCAAAATGTGGCCTGGGAATTGTGTTCTGGGAACAGAATCTGTAGGAATCCATAGGAAACTATAGGAATCTATAGGTGTCCTGGGGAGTCCCCAGATTCCCCGGATTCCCTCGGATTCCCCCGGCATCCGCCCAGACCCCCCTGGGGAGTCAAGATGCTCTCTTTTGAGCCCACTAGAAACCTATCAGTCTTCGCTGTTAGGTAGAAGTCCCCCAGCCAACGTAGGGGGGGGGGGTGGGCATGATCGGGGGGGACGAACATTCGGGGTTCGAGGTTAGAGGTTTGACGTTTTCGCCAGTTCTCGGCGGCTTTCCAGCCTCTGGATGCCTGCCAGCGGCTGCGACTCGCCGAGAGCGTTGCGGGGGTGCCGGATTCGCCCCGAACGGCAACCGATGCTTGAGCCACCAGAGGATAGGATCAGGGGGAAGCGCATCGACCCCCAATCGCCCATGCATCGCCGACAGGTGCCCGATAGCCCACCCCGCCCAGGGACGTGCGGATTTGCTATCGGGGCCCTATCGCTGATCTATCGGCGATGCATCACCGATTCCAGCTCGATGTTCCCCCCCTGGGCATGTCCCGGAAGGTTTTTAGCCGTTTTCAGCCTCTGGGGACCCTCGCCGGGCTTGGGACCGTCAAAAAATTGCTATGGATGGATGGAAAGCCGGCTTTGGGGAAAGGGTAGCAGGTTTGCACGGTGGCTTCCGCGGGCAGCCAGCGCGGCACGCCACATTGGAAACGCGAGCGCTCTCGCGCACGCGGGAAGCTTAGCATGTCGGCGCCCCGCGTCCGCTGCCAGGCAGCGTCAGCACTGGCTGGCCGCCTGGCCACTCCAGTCGAAGTCCTTCGCGCTGTGAGTGTTTTACCTCCTCATCCTCCCTCGTGGCCGCGCTCCGCCCGTGGCTCCTCCTGCCGCTGGACAAGTTGTGCCTGCCATCGCCTGGCCCACTGGAGCGCGCGTGCGGATCGGCTCTGCCGCGCTGCGACGGAAAAAGTTTGGGCTGAGATCCGAGCGTTGAGGTTTCTGTTCGCGCTGGGCGATGTCGCTTCATTTCGGGCCCCAGGCCCTCACTGATCGATCCAGCTTCAAACATGCAGCACAAAGATGGGGGCCGCTGCGGCGATTACCGCAGCTGGCGCGCCGCCTGGGGATCGGGGGTTCCGCGTCCAGGCGTTGCGGCACATTTGCGGGTGCGGGCCTGGATGAGCGAGGTGCGCGTCTCTTTGAAAATAAAGTCGTGATTCCCCCGATGAGGAAGTTCACACAGTCGGACCGAGGTATAAGATCAAGGTTTGCTCGGGGAGGGTACCCAAGTGTTCTTCGTGTTTGTTGAATGTTTTTGCGTATCACCCCTTGGATGTTCTGTGTGTCTTGGCGATGCGGGTCGATGTGGGTCGATGTGGGGCGCGATGCGGGTCGATGCGGGTCGATGTGGGGCGCGATTTTCTCCACGCCTACCTCGCGGATGCGACGCCGATGTCGCCGATGCATCGACGATGCATTTCGATCTTCCGACCCCATCCGCTCTGGCCACTTTTGGGGGGCTTCTAAAATTGTTCCCGTGGAAGGGGCCGAGAGCTCTGGAGCCGCGGATTGAACACATAATCTCAGAGGATGTTTGGGCCCGTGCTGCCCGCAACGGGGCGCGCTTGGTGCGGCGCTCGTTTTTTTATGGAAGATCTCGGAAGCTTGTTTTACATCCAGGTCGTTTCTTATTTCAGGTCTTGTCGAGATTAGCGGGTGTCCCCCACCACGTCGGGCATCCGCGCGCAGTTGGAGCGGGTTGTTCGCGGAACGTGGACATACGTATTCAAGTGGCCTGCGCCAGCCCGACGACCCCCACAAAGAGTGAGTGTTTGAGACGATCGTGGAAGTTATATCTGAGAGAGCGTGGTCCACCTCCGCTTTACTGTGGAAAATGTTCCCCCTCTTCCTCCGGAACCCGGGGTCCCCCCCCCCTCCGAAAATCCCTCCCCTCTGCTGGAACCCCCACCCCCCTCCCCTCCCCCGGCACGCCCAGTTAGATTGTGTGTATGAGTTCGGGGTAAGAGGCTTCAGAACCATCAGAGATGTTTGAGATATGTTTGAATGTTTATTCGACTATCCGTATACGTTATGGCTCAAGCCATCAATGGTTCGACAGCTCACGCTGGAAAACTAACTTTGGTAGCGCTGATGTGGTGGCAGGTCCTTTGAGACTCGCCGTCTCTCTGCCCTCAGCTTCGCCGTTCAGGTTCCGGCTCAGCGTCGATTGCGACGAGAACCCTTTCATGTATCAGCAGCAGCAGAAGTATGCGAGCAACGTCAAGGGGCTCATCGTGCGCGTTTGTGCAGCTGCAGTTTCATTCATCCTTATCACCACCGACAGCACAGACACTTGGCACGGCAAGTGGACGCACTTAGCCATGGATTGCGGAGACGTCTCACGCAATGGTGGCGGCATCCCGCTCGACACGTTCAACAAGAACACGCCACCAGGGTGGCGACCAGGCAGCGGCAAGTACCCGCTGCGGCGCTACATCCAACTACTCAGGCTGTGGTGGAGGCAAACGGATCTACCAGAGCATGCAGCAGGTCCAGCGATGGCTGGACGTCTCAGAGGTTCAGCGTTCCAGATAGCAATGAAGATGAAACGAGATAGGCTGGACTTCAATGCTGGAGTACGACGCGAGATGGAAGGATATGAACTATTAGCTCATTCCTCACATCCTGAATGGCAAGACGCCGCAGGCGTCCAACACCCGCCTGAGCCAGCAGGAGCCTCTGTCCTGATGGACGTTCTTGTTCAAGAGTTCGAAGTTCAGGATCAAGATATGTCAATCGTGGCTTTATCAAGTTCCTTCTCACTTACCAGAGGTCATCTTCCAATGAATGACTTCCTCACGATGTTTCCTCTATGCTTCGAGGAGGCCTCAGACAAAGGAGGCCTGCAGCTCAACAGCGTCGGAAAGAGCTTCCTGTTGCTACAGATGTCGGGCCTTCAGAGAAGATGAGAACCGACTTGCGCATGCAGATTCAAGGAGATCTCAATCGCTTCCCTGAACTCATACTTTTCATGCAGAGAATGGCCAATCATGAACATCAAGGAACGGCATCCTCAATACCCGCAGTGGTATCCCAGTACTGGACAGGTGAAGGCACAGACTGGGAGTCAGACTACGACAGCCCACCTGGGCTTCAGATGTTTCCTGGATGTGGGTTGGCTATGGCGACGAATGGCAGGAAGGTCCCTACTACGAGGATGGCACCGGCTGGGAAGGCAACTACGACGAAGAGAATGGCACTTACCACGGGGATGAGCACGATGACTACACAGAGGAAGACTACTATGGAGGAGGTGGCCAAGGACGTGACAAAGGACGAGACCGCGGTGGCAGGAACGGACGAGGGGGCCACAAAAGCGGAGGCAAGGCATCATCGTCGAACGGATGTACTACATGTGGCTCTCCGCTGCATTCGAGCTCGGACTGTCCTATTGTCAAGTCTTCTTCGGGGTCACCGTCCAAGACGGGCGACTACTACGGCAAGAAGGGCAAGTACCGCAGCAACAGCAAAGGAAAGTATCGAAGCAGCAAGTCCAAGGCAAATAAGAACGGCAAGGACGGACGCTCGAATGGCAAAGGTTTCGGCGAGCCTTGGCGAAGCAACAGCAACGGCAAGGGCAATAGGAACGGCAATAACAGTTGCTACTACGAGGACGACTCATGGCAGTACGAAGATTATGATGGGGAAAGCAGTTGGTTCACTCACGGTGTGTTTGGCTCACGTGATGGAGACGCAACAGCTCCGAGGCCAGAACTCTTCACCTTAGGCTCGCCATCGACATCGATAGCAGCTGGACCGAAGATTACCCTTCCTGTCAAGCAGACCGTCCAGCTGGGCGCGAAGTTCGATGCAGATGCAGCAGCTGTGACGCCCACCGAGCAGACGACAGTCTTTCATTTTCCTAAAGATCAGTCAGCAGTTGCATCTGGGACGTCGTCAGCATCAGGAGCAGCCCGACCTCCGCAGGCCCGCTGCTCAAGAAGTCAATCTTCATGGCGATGGCGACGGTCAACATGGCGTACAACTACCCAGCGAGCAATGAAACATTCGGCACCATGCACGTGGGTCGAGGTGTTGAAAGGCTGGGACTCCTAGTTGCTACAGGAGTATCCTCAGCCCTCATGGGCATCGACGCGCTGCGCGTCTACTTGGACAAGATCGTTGAGCCAACGGGTATCATGAACGAGGTGCACTTTGGGCTCTCTGCGTCCATGTTCACAGGAGTTGGACGCAGACCTGACCCTGGACTACGAGTATGTACCATGCCTCTCGGAGTTCCAGGACTTCCAGGAGCTGCATTCTGGACCGACCTGATAGGCAACAAAGGGTCGTCATGTCCTGGTATGATGCCATTGCCGAGTATGGTGGATTGCAGTGCGTTGGTAGCTTGCGGTGTCTACGACAACCGCGACGGCATCATGATCATTTCAGCTCCTGGCAAACACAAGCATGATCCCCCTCAAGTGGCACTGGTTCGGATTCTCTGGTCCGGCTCGAATCGGTACCTCTCTACCAGAAGATAGATTCGAACAGACTGCACTGGAGGTTGCTGAGGAACAACGAGATCTTTGGAAGGTTCTGAAGGCCCACTGGTTTGATAAATATCAACGAGGAGCATCGGCAAACATCGAGCGGGCATTCATACTCGACAAGTCGGAGATCGAAGGTCCGCCGCCCGAAGAGGCCGAAAGGACAGGCACCGGACTCGTTCAAGATCCTCCGACAGAAGTTCCAACATCAAACAGTCAAGTGAACCACGAAGCTCATCAAGCATCAGTTTCGCCGGCAGCAGCTGCCCTGTTTGCACCAGATCGTCAAGGTTTCCAACGTCTGAAAGAGCATCAGAACCATAATCTTACCTCCAGCAGGATGAGTGTACCAGGTCAGACCTACTTTCAGGATCTCTGGCCAGAAGGCATTGGCGAGACGGGGAGACAGCAGCTGGAGAAGTACTACGTGTGCGTGCCAGAGGAGTTCTACTATTTCAGTGGCCTGATCGTCATCACTCCAAACAATGCGAAGGAGTGGCGTCAGCAGGTATCCAAACAGTTTGACGATCTGGATTTTCTCGAGAGCATGAGTGGCTATGGCAGGCTTTCTTTGTGTGCGTACATGTCAGGCTTGGTAATCAGCTTCCCACGATATTTCAGGCACGGCTGGGATCTACGTCGCAAGGCTCACCGAGACCTACTCGACAAGATCGACAAGGAGCTGCCCAGCCTGACAAAATCCTGGCCACCAAGATGTTCACCACGGTCGGCATCAATAGTCATGAATGAGGCCACAAAGCTCCAAACACCTCGCCAAGCAGAATGCCCCAACTTGCATTGGGTTGCACAGCGGCTTCGGAAAGCACATCGAGATGGACGAGCGAGTGTTCTTGAGAACCCCAGGAGCTCGGTCATCCTCAAGCAGTCGCCGCTCAAGCCCATCGCTTCACTGGGCACGTTTGGCCATCTCGATCAATGCCAGCTTGGAGCAGCAGATCCATCAACAGGAGTTGCAGTAAAGAAGCCGACCTTTCTGCACATGATCAACATCACCCTGCAGCGCGTCCTGCCCAAGTGTCAGGGCGACTCGAAGTACAGCGAGAACTCCGCACTGCAGGGCTCATTTCCAGGTACCAGCATCAACAAGACAGCTGCGGCGGCTGTCTACCCGTTGGCGATGGTGACGGCCATCGTTCATGATGTGCACGACTACCTGAATACTGGAGTCATCAAGGACGGCGACGAGTCCTCGCTGTTCTACGCGCACCTCTGGAGTTGCGAGAGGTGCCGACGCGGACTCCACAAGAAGCTGGCCGACGGCACCAACACGCCTACGTCGCCACGCGCACGAATGGCAGGATGCAGGTTCTCGCTAGGGCGCGCAGGTGTACCACCTGGAGGTGTTCCTGTTGAAGCAGATGGCGCACCTGCACCTCCACCTGGGCTGCGCCCGCCTCTACCGGGTTCGGCCCCAGCGGCGGCGCCAGCAGCCGCGCCAGCAGCCGCGCCAGCAGCCGCGCCAGCTGCGGCAGCAGCTGCACCACCAGATCCGCACCACCAGATCCTCCTGCCGCAGGGGCTGCAGCAGCAGCAGCAGCAGCGGCCCCAGCAGCAGCGGCAGCAGCAGCGGCTCCAGCAGCAGCGGCAGCAGCAGCAGCAGCTCAAGCGGCAGCAGCAGCAGCAGCAGCAGCGGCTCCCGCAGAAGCAGCAGTCGAGCCTCCTCCTGAGGTCGTGGCTCCACCGACGTACATCAAGCCGAGCTTCGGTCTCGAGGCAGCCAAGAAGGTGCTCCACGATCCGAATGCTTCGTTCAAGGAGAAGAAGGCTATCATCATGGGCATACATGTCAAGTTGTGGCATGCTGCAGCCATGGAGCTCAAGAAGATGCTCTACCGGGCTGGCTATGGCAAGGACGTGCTCGACCTGGTCGACAACGCGATCGAAGGCTGCAAAGAGTGTGCCACATGGAAGAGGAAGCTCACTCGACCGCCGGTGAAGGCAGTGTTGTCCGAGCATCTCAACTACAGGGTCCAGACGGACCTTTTCTTCATTCGACAAGACCTTCATCGTGCTGGTCGATGAGTGTATTCGCTGGTGCTTGGCGGAAGAGCTTCCACGCAAGACGGCCGACGAATGGATGGCCGTGGTCTTCAGGAGTTGGATCAGGTACTTCGGCCCTATGACCTACTTGGTCACTGACCAGGAGGGCGCCACCACGAGCGACCTTGTCGGCAAGTGCTGAAAGAAGTTCGGCATCGCCCGCGACTTCGGCGGATCGCAAGGGCACACGGCCGCGCCCATCGCAGAGAGAAGGATCGAGATCATTCGTACAGGAGCTCAGAAGCTGTGGGCAACAGTCCAGAAGACAGGTCTCAACACAACGCTGAGTCAGGTGGTCTGTGAGACCGCGATGTCCACAAGCAGCATGCTGAGCTACGACGGTCACACGCCCAACCAGGGCTTGCTGGGCGATCAGCCCAGAGAGCTGTACGATCCCGAGGTCAAGACGATCTCCGCCGCTGCCGGGGCGCTCGAGACCGCTCCAGACGCCATCGATGTAGCTATGCGCCTACGCATGATGGCCAAGGAGGCGATCTTGCAGAGCATCGTCGAGGATCGTCTGGCAGTGGCCCAGAACGCCAAGATGCAGAAGTTCAAGCCCGAGGACCGCGCGAAGATCATAGACGGTGCGAAGGCCGATCTCTGGCGCGAGCCAGACTCCAAGGACGATCCAGGCTGGCGTGGACCCTGCGAGGTCATCAAGGTCTACCAGGACGGCGCAAAGGCAGTGGTCGACTGGAGAGGCCATATCATGCTGGTGCCCATCAGGCACCTCCGCCCACACGTGGGCTTCGCGTGGCTCTTGCAGCAGAAGTCTCACGGCGGTCATGTCCACGCCGTGCAGCACGAGTTCAACGACGCGGTCAAGCAGATGATGGAGACCGTAGAGACAGGAGCGGCCTTCTCGTCATATACTTCCGGTCTGGTCTATTCGAGCGCGGATCGAAGCTGGATCGTCGCGCCGCCTGATCTTGAGCAGAATCCTCCGCCGCTGTGGACAGTGGCTCAGAAGGTCTTCACTGGAGTGCTCAACGGCACGAAGTTCGACGGCATCCAGTTCGGCAACAAGTGCAAGAGGACGGATGCCATTTCAGCAGCACAGCGCGGACAGCTCATCACCTGGAGCAACAGCCGACGCGAGAGCTACATGATCCGCGACGCGGTGCCGGACAAGGCGCTGCCGCTCTCGTTTTCAGGCCCCTGGAAGGGCGACAGTTTCGTGCTGTACTTCAGCTACAGCAAGCCAAACGACGAGATCGAGGACACGCCCGAAGTTGACCTCAGTAGAGTTGGCGGTCCATCTCCCATTCCATGGATAGCATCACCGTGGACGTCGTTCGGAGGCTCTTGGCTTGAGGCAGGCGACAATGAAGACGACCATCGCCAACAAGGAGGTCATGGAGATCCCCCAAGGCCAGGCGGTCCGCCACCTCAGCCGCCTCAGCAGCCTCAGCCAGCAGCGAAGGCTCCAGTTGCGAAGTTGATACCAAGGCCTGCATCACAGCCTTATGTACCGAAGACACCTCCTCCAGCGAGGCGCAGGCCACTATCTCCAGACGTCTCGTTTGACGTCACACCCGAGGTCGAAGTGGGCGTCATGCGGCCTCCGCCGCCGCCGCCAGGAGGAGGAACAACAGGCGCCGTTCCGCAAGGGTTTGCTCCAGCAGCACCGCCTGCAGCAGCCGCGGGGTTCATGCCTGTATCTCCTCCGCCGCCTGCGCTGCCTGCGAGTCCAGGCGCGATCGATCCCGACGACCAGGCAGACACTGACATCGTCAAGCTGTCTGAATCGTCAAGCAGTTCACCAGCTAAGGCAGATCGGTCAAGATCGAGAGTATTCGAGCGGGCTCCTCCACCGAAGGCAATCTCAGGACGTGCACCACTGCCGAGTGAGGATGTGGCCGTTCCGAAGACGCCACAGCCAGTGGCTAACGGATCAGAGGTGGCTATCTCAGCGACACCTCTGCGAGCTGCCACGCCGCCTCCAGCGGCCAAAGCATCAACGCCATCCTCACCAGCCAGTCAGACTACACTTGACTACGGCCAGCCAGAGGAGCCCATCTTAGGACCTCTACCGGAGATACTACCAGGAGTAAGTCATGAAGGACCATCGCCAACTACATCAGAGTTGGATCGGTCTTGCACGACAGACTATGGACCTGCTCCAGATCCACGAGCCCAACGCGATGAGTACGACCGACAAATCCGACAATAATATTTAAAGCATCAACCTGCAGCATCGCCGATTGCAGCCAGAACGCAGCCTCAGAAGCGAGATGCACCAGAAACTCCGCCTGATGATCGAGTGGCGCCTGGAGTTCGCGCCTCAGCGGCATCGGCAGCATTGGGAGCATCAGCTCCAGCAGGATGACGAGGCCCATGTGTTTCTATTACGACATTCGCGAGGATCAGTGTTTCTCGGTTTCTTCTGATGACCTTCTCACACCTCAAGAGGTGATCGAGAACTGGGATGTTGTAGAAACCGGCGACTATGAGGAGGCAGTATCATTCTACAGTTACGATGTCTTCGAGATCGACCCGTCCTCGAATGATACGAATGTCGTCGACGGCATCTGGGTCCGTAAGTGGAAGGATCGGCAGAAGCGAATTGTCAAGTCGAGGTGCTGCGGTCGCGGGTTCTTAGATCGCCAGAAGACGACAGTCAGCCGCCATTCGTCAACAGCCTCAAGGCTAAGCCACAGGCTACTGTGCTCACTGGCCACGCAGTTCGAGTTGACCCTCGAGAGCTTCGACATCTCAACCGCTTTTTTTTCACGGCCTGAAGTTCTCAGAGGTCGTAGCCAAGGCGAAGGAGCTAGGCCACGAGGTCAAGGAGGCCCGCCAAGTCTGGTTTCGCCCGCCGGCGAACATCTGGAGGCACTGGAGGAACATCCCGAAGAGTAAGATTACCGTGCTGGATGGAGATATTCCACACTTCATCCTGACGTGCCTCAAGGCGTTGTATGGCCTGGTGGACGCTCCTTTGTTGTGGCAGCTGGCGCTGTTGCATTACTTGAAGGTGGACATTGGCTACAGGATGAGCACCCACGACGAGTGCTTCCTGATGATCATTAATGGCTGGCAAGTTGTATCGCTATGTATCATTCACATGGATGATCTTCTTCTAGCAGCGACGAAGGACTTTCTCGACCATATCGCTAAGAAGCTCGGACAGAATTCCGGGAATCCGAAGAGGACAGGCCTTCCGTTCACCTACCTGGGCATGAGACACGAGATGCTCACCCCGGGGCATCTGCTGGTTCACCAGCAGCACTACCTCGAGAAGCTACCGGAGGCCAAGTTCACGAACGCGTACAACACCAAGAAGGACCGCCAGGAGCTGGACGAGCACGAGCACCACCAGTTTAGATCGTCGGTTTGCAGTTTGCTGTGGCTATACCTCACGCGAGCGGATATTGCTCATGATGTGGTTTCTCTGCAGTCGGAGATGGTGTGCCCTCAGTTTCAACACATGAAGACGGCCAATCGTGTACTTGCGAAGGCTCGCAAGACGAAGGACATGAACAGCCTGCACTACCATCAAGTACCGATTCCATTGAGACCCTGCAGTATCCACGACTGCGGGCATGCAAGCAAGAAGAGCTGTTACCCGTATGAAGGCAAGTTCGTCATGATGAAGCATGACGACCTCAAGATAGACACGCCCGAGTGGATCACGGGCCAGGACTTGTCCAAGGTCGGTGGCTATGCACACACGCTGTTCTTCAGTGCGCGCAAGGCTTCACGAGTTTCGCACTCGACCTCGCATGCGCAGACGCTATCGACCATCGGCTGCACTCAGATGGGCCAGCTGATTGCGGCAAGGCTCACGGGGCTGTTCTGCCAGATGGTGCTACCTCCGAGAACGACGATCACCGCGCACGACATGCTGGAGCTGAGCCATAATGACATTACCATCGCATGATGCAGTGACAGACTGCATGGACCTTCGAGCTGATCACAGGCGGCCATGGCATACCGTCTGATAAGTCACAGAGAGTGGCCATCATGGCACTTCGAGAAGATCGTGTTCATCATCGTATCCGTTCACTGCTACTCGTTCCGACCAGGATCATGCTCGCGGACGGTCTCATTCGACCAGCTCCTGATATATTGCGCTACAGGCAAGTGGAACCTCACCCTCACCGAGGGCCAGGCAGTGCGAGACAAAAGAGCAGCTCAACACCCGGAATCGAGAATCTGCAGGAGTAGCTGTACTACGACGTCTACTACTACGACATACGTTGCAGTCGTGGGAGTTTACCCGCGAGAAACATGTATTATATCATGTGATGAGGAGAAGTGAGCGTTTGCTTGTGCGTTTTGCTGCTCCTCACTCGTCATACCTCCAGCTTCCTCGATAAAGCTCGGAAAGTACCGGATTTCCCACTGCAGCCTAGCTAGCCAGCCTGACGTTAGAAAAGCATAGTTGCATGTCTTTCAGAAGCTAGGTAGTTCGAGCCCAGCAGTATGATTTAAAGCAGTAGTGGATCGCTCCACGCTCCGCTTATATGTTTGTTTTCCTACGGTTCTGTAAAGGACAGGCATCGGAGTTAGATTGTGTGTATGAGTTCGGGGTAAGAGGCTTCAGAACCATCAGAGATGTTTGAGATATGTTTGAATGTTTATTCGACGATCCGTACACGTTATGGCTCAAGCCATCAATGGTTCGACAGCTCACGCTGGAAAACTAACTCCCCACCCCCACCCCCCTACCACCCTCCCCCCCCCTCCCCGTCGAAAGCCGGGGGGGGGGTCACTACCGGTTCGAATCCCCCCCCCTCGAAAACTGGAGGGCGGGTCACTACCGGTTCGCACCCTCCCCCCCCACCTCACCGCCAGCAAACGACTCCCGGTCCCTACCACCGTCCGCACCACATCCCCCATTGTTATTCCCAGCGCCACTGTCCTCACCACCACTGTCCCCGCTGGTTCCACCACCGTCCCTACTGTCCCCACCAGTGCCCCCACCACTGGCGCACTGTCCCCACTGTCCCCACTACTGTTCCCACCACGGTTCCACTCTCCCCACTTTCTCCACAGCCTCAACCACTGCCCGACTATCCCCACTGTCCCCACTGTCTCATTGACTCCTCCGCTGTCCCACTGAGCTGTCCCACTGTTCCCACCACTGTCCCCACTGCCCCACCACTGTCCCCACTGTACCTCTGCCCCATTGTCCCACCGCCGTCCTCGCCGCCCCCTTCACAACTGTCCCCACCACCACTGTACCCCCCACTGTCCCACTGTATCCACCACATTTCCACTGTCCCCACACCACTGTCCCCACCACCATCGTCCCCACCACTGTCCCACTGTTCCCACCATTGTCCTCACCACTGTCCCCACCACTACCGTCCCCACCACTGGCCCACTGTCCCCACCACTGTCCCGCTTTCCCCTCACCATTGTCCCCACCACCACCGTCCCCACCACTGTCCGAACCTCCCCCCGGTTTTCGAGGGGGTGGGGGGGTTCGAACCGGTAGTGACCCCCCCTTTTCATGATGGACTGGGGGGGGGGAGGGATTCGAACCGGTTGTGACCCCCCCCCGGTTTTCCGGAGGGGGGGGGGGTCGAACTGGTAGTGACCCCCCCCGGTTTTCCGCCAGCTGCGGTAGAACACGCTCTTTCTTATATCTTGGGCCAGGAACATTTTAGAGGAATTTGAGGGTCTCTTGGGATGCGTTTCTGTGGCCTCTTGTAGTGTCTTGGGGGCACGTGGGAGGTTTGGGGGGACCTCGTGGGGGTCTTTGGGGGGCTTCGTGGGGGAGTCTTGGAGGCCTCTAGGGGCCTCTTGGAGGGGCCTGCCCTCTGGGGGCCGTCTCGGGCCACCTTGGAGGCCTTTGGGGCGATCTTGGGGGTCTCTGGGGCCGTCGGAAGGCTGGAACGAATGAAGCGCCCGAATCCTTCAAGGCGGATCTAAAATCAATGATTTGGGCCTCTTGGGCCTTTTTTGGAGGGCATCCTGGGCCATCTTGGGTGCATCTTCTGCCGTCTGGGAAGTCTCAGGCGACCATCTTGGGCTCTCTGGCCCTGGGGTGGAAGTTTGGACTCTCACGTGTCCCACTAGCCCCGCCCAGAAAGCGGAGCACAGGCAGAGCAGCCCCTCCCCCCCCAGCAGAGCTGCAGCTCAGGCTGTAGGCTGTAGCTCAGGCCCTTTGAGACTCACACGCCAGGCAGGCGGACTTGGCATTGGCTTGTATTGCTTAGACTTGTCTGGCGTTGCTTGTCGCTGTTTCGCATTGCTTGGTTTTGTTTGGTGTTGCGTGGCATTGCTTCGCATTGCTTCGTGTTGCTTTGCTGGGTTCGTCGTGTTTGGCATTTCATTGCATTGCTCGGCGTTTCTGGGAATGGTTTGGAATGCATTGGCTTTGCTTGGCATTGTTTTGCGTTGCTTGGTTTGCATTGCTTGGAATGGATTGGCATTGCTTTGTATTGTTCGGATTTGCTGGGAAGTGCAACGCATTGCTCTACATTGCTTGGCAGGCATTGCTTGGCATTGCTTTAGCACTTCCTGGCACTGCACGGGCAACCCCGGGAAACCACAGACATCGCCGGCTGGGAAGGGCCCCGCACACACCAGTTCCTTTTACAAACAAACAGGTTCAGCAACTCCTGACTTAGGAAAACGAGGCGCCCTCCACGGCAACACCCGGCACACCGCGGGCGCCAGGACTAGCTTCCAGCCAGCGCCCGACGCGACCCCTTAGCTTTCACTCCGCGCTCGCGCGTTGCTCCCCTCTTCCTCCGTCTAATCCTCCTCCCCTGCCTCATCCGCGGTGATGGTCATTGAGGTTGTGTGATGTCTTCGGCACTTTAGTTGCATGTTTTCGACACTCCTGGCCCTCCAGAAGCCTTGGTTTGGAGAGCGTTTTCTGATTCCTGGGCGATAACGGGCGTTACCCGCGGGGGAGGGGGGGGCGGGGGGCTGATAAGTCACGATTTGCGCCAGCGCCGTCTGGGAGTTGGCTGCCCCCAGCGATTCCAAACGGCGCCGGCGTGAACCGTGACGTTAATTCCAAGGGGGGGCGGCAGGGGGAGAGCATCTCCAGTGACGGCCGCTGTCACGAGTCGCTGATCCGTTTATGTGTATGCAGCTGTGTCTCGTTCTAGGAGCTCGGTGAGGTAATTTAGTGCAAAACATGCTCCAGCGTCCCACAGGTTGGGAAGCTTGGGCGCCTGCACACCGAGCTCCTTGCCCGTCCAAACAACTTGGTGCATATTCCGAGTCCCTCCCAAGCCTCCAGAGACCGCTTTCCAAGGACGCTTAGTTACAGCCATGTAGAACCAAATCGGGCTGCAGCATGAGAATCATGTTCCAGTGGCCCAGCCTGACATCTGGAAAGGTGCCGCTCGATGGCGCAGCCGCTCGCAGCCGCATACCATGTTTGTATATCTGTGCGTGCACACGGCCTTCACACATGTCGCATGAATACGAACGTTGGAAGGTCCGAGTGGATTTCTTGTGTCGACGCTGAACCCCTTTCTTTTGGCGCGTGAAGCGCGCCGAGGGCGGTGCCAGAGGCACCGCCAGGCGCGGTCCAGCGCCGACCTAATAAGTTTGCGCGGACCTCCGAAAGTGTTGGTTTACGTAATGTTTCTTGCCTTTCTGTATCAGCCCAGGGTCCACCCAGGCCAGTTTGGGCTTAGCTCCGTCCAACCATGGCCACGAGAGACGCTTAGCAGGCCCGAGGATCCCCGATCTTCGATCCTGGAAGCTCGAACCTCGATCCCAGACCTTCCAGGACCTCCAGGGGCCCGCTTTGTCCTCGAACCTCGATCTTCAAGCTTCGAACTCAGCCCTACGCGAACCTCCGGGGGCGCACGCATTTCTCGCGTCGCCAAGGGGCTTGGCGACGCCTGCCGCCACTCGGCTCGCGCTGGAACTTCCACGATCTACCCAGACCTATCTGGACATCGTTGGACTCCATCTATTCTGGCCCGCTCGATCCGATCCGATGATTCCGATATTCCGACGATCCGATGCGGCCCGATGTTTGTACGGCGTTATTGTACATCCTGGCGCAGCCGATACGATTCGATGTTGGTTCCGTGCCGATGCGGTCCGTTCCGAGCTGAAGCGATACTGTTCGATTCGATGATGCCTGATCCTGCCTGTATCGAGCTGCCTGGCTATATCCTCGCAGGGAGGAGGAAGAGGAGGATGAGTTGGAGGAGGAGGAAGATGATGAGGAGGAGGTAGACGACTCCCGAGGGAGGGGAGAGGAGAAGGAGGTCCCGTCCCACCCCCACAACGAACACCCGAGGGAGGTGCCCGCAGCGGTGGAGGTGGGCCCACACAGTGCCCGCGCCGCTGGCGCGCATCCGAGGCCGGCCTCACGCCCCAGAGGGTGCCTCAAATTCAAAACACTTGCCCCCGACAGCGTTGGCGCTGGCCCGGGCAGCATCGAGGGCGTACGCCTCGCATCCGAGCTCTTCCGCCCTAGCGCGCGAACGAAAACCGAAGGCCCACAAGGCATCGCTTATGGCCATTCGGGGGTATTCACTGCCCCACAGCATCGGTTGGTCTAGGGCCGCGCGGCGCGCGTCAGGCACCCTCGTTGCCTGCGCCGCGTCGGGCCCAGAGAAATGCTCCCTCCACTGCGCGCGCAGCCCCGCTGATGGCCCAGCCAATTCGCCTATGCGGGCGCGCCACGCGTGGTGGGGATGAACGCCTCTCTCGGCCCTGCTGCGTGTGCTCTGCGCCCGGGGGGTGCGACCTCCCGTGTGCGAGCATTCTGCCTCGAGACCACGGCCGACTCCTGGGCACGTGGCGTGCCCAAAGCAACGCGTACAAATCAGAACATGCGAGCTCGCTCCCTTTGGGCCCTGCGCCGGTTGCTCCCATTCGAGCACTGGTGCTGCTAAAAGGGAGTGGCCCTGCACCCGCCATGGTCCTCGAGACGGGCCGCCAGCCTCGTCGAGGTCCCCTGGGGGCACAGCAGGCCGGTCATGAGTGTCCCCGCCGTCCCCCTCACCGTCACTCCCCGACACAGGCCAGATCGCTTCCACGACAACCGTGCGTGCGGCCTCGAGCCCCTGATGGTCTCGAACCCCCGAGGCAGAGAGCACGGCCTCCAGCCTACCTGTGAACCGCGTGAGGCACCGAGCAATTTCTAGGCACCCTCGCAGTAGGTTTCTGTCTTCCTCCCGAAGGCGGCCCAGCGACGCTCCTCTCTTAGCTACCTGATCGGCGGCATGGTTGCCGTCCCTCTGCCATGCCGTGATGCGGCCCTCGACGACGTCGTCCCACGTCGAGTGAGCCTTAACCTTACAAAAAGAAACATCATCGAGGGCGCCGCCACCAGCGGCCTGCTGCCACAGGTGCGCGCGAGCCTCGGAAGGGCCCTGCGCGCAAGCTAAATTCTGCCCACAAGACACCGTGCCTTGACAGTCAACATGCATTGTGTACCTACCGGCCACGTGCCGAGACGCCATTAGAATGGCATAGTCTTCGCCATCCCGCGCGCTCTGTCCTTGGCAGAGCTCGCGCGGGACGGTCCCGTACAACTTGCCAAGGGGCCTAAATTGAGCATCGAATGCGGCGAGGCCCCACCCCGCCGAACGAAGCGTAGGCCACTCGGCGTCAAAACACGCTCCATCAGGGAACACGTGCCCTCCATCCAGCATGAGACCTGTCGCTGGCCAAGCTTCCGCTCGAAGCTCCGCTCCTGGAGGGAGGGGGGGGCGACGGAGGCAGAGGGATGGGTCGGGCAACAGAGCGCGAGCGAACCTCTCCCCCGGCTCCCGGCCTCCCTCCCGCGCGACATCGGCCGCCTCGGCCAGATCAGCATCGAGATTGTCGGCCCTCCAGGCCCGGTGGGCCGGACACCGAAAAAATCTGTGATGGAGCGTGCCGGCCTCTTCCCGGCAGCACTGGCACAAATCCGAAAGCCCCAGCCCACCCTCCACCCT
The DNA here is from genome assembly GCA_963575745.1 of Prorocentrum cordatum. NCBI lineage: Eukaryota > Dinophyceae > Prorocentrales > Prorocentraceae > Prorocentrum > Prorocentrum cordatum. Next base: position 90,030 of record CAUYUJ010016370.1, read on the forward strand.
CGCGAGTCGATCCTGTCCACCCCTGGCTGGGGGGGGCAAAAAACAACTCGTTGAGCGGCCGCCAGAAGACCGGCCCAATCCATGCCCGTTCTCCTGGTTGCAGGATGCGCCGCATGGCGTTTACATCCGAAGCAGTTCTGCATGCGTGCTTCACCTTTTCACTAAAAAATGCTGGTGAAAAAACTCGAGCGTCCCACTTCTGGCTAAGCTCGTCGACGATCACGAAGGGGGAGGCGAGGCTCCAGCCGACGCGCGAGAGGGTCAGCACCAGCGCCGCGACGGGGTCCTTGACCTTGGACCACGCCGCCCTTCCTGCCGCAATCACACGTGCGCCGTCCAGCAGGGTCTGCAGGAGCGCCTCCGTGAACACCCCCTGCCAAACCATCTCCACGTAGGTCTTGATCGCGAGCGACGTGGTGAGGACGAGCGGGTCGCGCCTCCAGCCTGCCTTCCAGCTGGAGACCGCGAGGCCGAGGGAGGCCCCGCGGGCCAAGCGCCCCTCGGCCCTCAGCGCAGCCAGTCGCAACCCCTTCAGCTTGCCATTGGGGACGCCATGTATGGTCGAGCCCCACACACGCCCACGGCACTGGGCCCCGCGCGGTGGACAGCGCCTATGGCTGCCCCAGCCTGCCGCAGAACCTGCAGGCGGGCAGCGCGAGCCTGGCTCTCGACGAATCGCGCGTGCTGGGTGCCGACGCGTCGCAGCCTGCCCGCCGTGGCGTCGCCGCCCAAATCCCGGTGCACGTGGGACCGTTGGTCCATGGTGAGCTCCCATACCTCGCACAGCCCCCGCGCCAGCTCCGTCGAGCTCGCGAGGAAGCCCGTCTTCTTCTCGGCGATCGGCAGGTCCAGGGCAGCGACCGCCTCGCGCAGATAGCCATAGCTGCGCGCGAGCTGCGTCGTGACGGTCCGGATGCCGCCAACCGCGTGCATCGAGATGTCGTCGATGACGTTCTTGATACTCACGATGGGCCCAAGCAGCGACGCGCGCTTGAGCACTGCCAAGAAAATCAGCCTCGGCAGCGAAGTCGCGCATGAACATCCGGCAATGGCGCCGCCGTTGGCCTCCATCTCTGCAGAGATGGCCCCCTGCAGCATCGCGCGCCGCGGGGCGCGGTAGGTGCAGAGCAAGGCCCGCAGCAACCAGCAGCTGAACCCTGCGTGCGCCGCCGCGTGCCTCAAGGCCTCGTGCCCGAGGTGCTCGTAGAACCGCGACACGTCCGCGAAAACAGTGGCCGAGTGCATCCCCTTGGCCGCCGCGAACGCCGAAAGGACGTTGTGGACGTGCGCCGACTTGTCGCACGACGTCTGCGAGCCCGCGCCCCAGAAGAACGAAACGTCCAACTCCTCCTCCCACTGCGCGCACCAGCGTCGCCGCATCTTGCTCCACACCCTTGCGAGGAGCGACATGAGGCCAATTGACCGTACGCCGCCGGCGGCCTTCGGCAGGAAGACCACCATGACCAAGCAGAGGGCGCCCTTGGCTGCTCCTCGAAGGCGTTCGGGAGGTCCGTGAACCTGTCCAGCAGCGGGGGCGGCAACTGCACCAGCAGCCTGGGGTGGAACTGGTCCCACCCCAGGGCCGTTCCCAGGGGGGACGAATCAGCAGCGCGCCGCACGTCGTCGCTGGTTATCCTGTCGAGGGCTCGCTCGACGATCCAGTCAGCAGGATGTCCCTCCCCGCACCGAGATGCCTTCCTCCAGATGGGAAGCCACTGCTTCAGCTCCTCCTCTAGGGCAGCCTGTCCCACGAGAGGGACGCGCCTCCGATCCTGTTCGTCGGTCTCGTAGACAACAGGAGGTGGCGCCGTGGGCCCCTTGGAGATGCGGTGGGCCACCCTGCCTCCCTTGCCGACGGCGGCGTCGGCGAAGTCTGTCCACGCCCGGCGCGCCTGGGCGGCAGCCTGGCGCTGCTGGCGGGCGCATTCTTCCTGCACCGCGTCTTCCAACTCCTCCGCGCGCTCGAAGAGCCCCCCGACGGTGAGGCCCTCGGGGAGCGGCCTGGCGCCTCCGCGGGCCTCGGCCGGGCCGCCCTCGCGGCCGCCTGCGCCAGAGGGCTGGTTGACGATGCCGTCGAGGAGGCCCTGCAGCCGCGCCCCCTGCTGCACGTGGAGGAGCAGGAGGATAGGGAGGAGTGGGAAGAGGAGGGGGAGGAGGAGGACTAGAGTAAACCCAAGACTCATCAACGATGTTGTAATAAGCCCTCCCCCCCACGTTTCCTCTTCATAGGCCCCCAGAGGGAAGTGCCCCGTTGGAAGAAAGCCGTTTGAAATCCTGAAGCGTGCCAAAACAGCGTTCTCGGGACTTCAACGCCACGAACCAACGCCAATGATCCAAAATCGTGCCATAACGCCATTCCTGGATTTCGACGCCGCGAAACAGCGTAACTCTTGCGCCATTGCGCCCTGGCAATCGTGAGCCGTTCCAAAACACCGTCCCTGGTACGTTAACCATGGGAGCCAGTGAAACTCTTGCACATGTTGAAGGCGACTATGCGCGGCGCGAGCGCGACAGCCACATGATGAAAAGAGCTGCCCTCAATCCGTGAAGCCCTTGCGAATGTTTAAGACGAGTACGCGCGGCGCTAAGGCGAGGGCCACATTTGAAAACGACCCGCACTCAATCCGTCATATTCTTGCGAATGTTTATGACGAGCGCGCGCACAACTAAGCCGAGAGCCACATTTTGAACACCACCCGCCCTCAACCAGTGAGACTCTTGCAATTGTTTAAGATTAATGTGCGCGGCGCTGAGGCGAGAGTCACATTAAAGAAACGACCCGCGCTCAACCCGCGAGGATCTTGACGAGTGTGCGCGGCGCGAAGGCGAGAGCCACATCTTGAAAACCACCCGCCCTCAATCCGTGAAGCTCTTGTACTTTTCAGACGAGTGCGCGCAGCGCGAAGGCGAGAGCCGCATTTTGGAAACGGCCCGCCCTCCATCTTTGAAGCTGTTGACAGCTTTATAGCTTGAGGGTCATTAGTGGTAAGGAAGTCTCAGGCGAAACGCCTGGCCCGCCCTGTCGACCGGCCCCGGGGTGCGACAGGAAAGAGTTGCGCATAAGGAACAGGAATGGATGAAGAGGACGGGAAGGAGGAGGAGGAGGAGGAGGAGGAAAAAGACGGGGAGGAGGAGGAGGGGGACCGGGAGAGGGGGAGGAGGAGGAGGAGGAGGAGGAGGAGGAGGAGGAGGAGGAGGAGGAGGAGGAGGAGGAGGAGGAGGAGGACGGGTAGGATCGATTGGAGAAGAGCGCCCCGGCCCCCGCCGCCCCCCCATCCGCGCAGGCGGCGGGCGCAGCGGAACCTATCCGGGCGGCCTCTGGCCCTGAGCCGCCGTGCGCCCCTCCCCTCCTCTTGCTCCTCGTCATCCCCTCCCTCCTCAGCCCTCCCCGTCGCTCCCTCCCTCGGCGACTACAATCGGTGCGGCTGCGCCGGGGTGCGGTTTGCGAGTTGCTCCGTGGCGGCGTTTCCGGGGCCTCCTGCGAGAGACAGTGTCCTCGTTGTCGTCGTTTCGAGCGACACTGTCATCCTCGATGTGGGCTCCACTGTATTAGAAGGAGCGACAGTGTCATGTGTTTCGGCCGCGTTGAGTGACAGTGTCATCCGTTTTCCGGGGGCGGGAGGGGCAGATATGACACGACTCAAACCGCACCCTTCGCAAACCGCACCCATTGTAGTCGCCGACCTCCCTTCTCCACCCTTCTCCCGTCCCCCTTCCCATCCCCCTCCTCCTCCTCCTCCTCCTCCTCCTCTCCTCCTCCTCCTCCTCCTCCTCCTCCTCCTCCTCCTCCTCCTCATCATCATCATCATCATCATCATCATCATCATCATCATCATCATCATCATCATTCTTTCTCTCCTCCTCCCCCTCCCCCTTCCCCTCCTCATCCCTTTTCTTTCTGAATAACCCCTCCCTGTCGAACCCCCAGACGTGTCGGTGGGGGGAAGCAGGCGTTCGCTTAAAAAATTGCAACAACTTCAAGGATAGAGGGCGCCTCGATTTCAAAATGTGGATCCCGCCTCCGCACAGCGAACATTTGTATTCACGGTTTGCAGCAGTTTTAAGATTGGAGGGCGGCCCTCTTTTCTAAACATGTCTCACGCGTTAGCGCCGCGCACATTCGGTCTAAACGTTAGCAGCAGTTTGTTTCAAGGATTGGGTGTGTGTGGCCCGTTTTCAAGGTGTGACTCTCGCCATAGCGCCACGCGCAGTGGGTTTTCATGTTCGCGGCAGTGTCCAGGATAGAACGCGTTTTTTCTTCTCGAAACATGGCTCTCAGCAGTTTGTTAGGTTCGTATGGTTGAAGTCCCAGGAGCGGTGTTCTGGCACAAATTAGGATCTTCAGGGCTCACGTTGATCCGCGGTGTTGAAGTCCCAGGACTGGTGCCCTGGTGCGTTCGAGGACTGTCAGGACACACCAATCACGATGATTCGTGGCGTTGAAGTCCCAGGAACTGTGTTTTGTTATGGTTGGGGATTCTCAGACGGTTGCCTCCCAATGGGGTGATTCCAGTATTGGACATAAGCGTAACAAGGAGTTGCGAAGAGGGAAATTAGAGGGAGTGTTCATTGCATTATCCTTGATGCATTTTGGGTGTGCACTGGCCTCCCTTTTCCTCCTCCTCATCCCTCTCTCCCTCATCCCCCCACCGCCTCCTCCCCATCCTCATCATCCGTCTCCCTTTCCACGTCCCGTTTCTCCCGCTCCTCCTTCTCCGCCTCACCGTCTTCCTTCCCTTTCATCTCTCTTCTCGCTCAGCCTCCTCCCTCCTCCTCCTTCTCTTCTCTTCCTCCTCCTCCTCCTCCTCATTCTCTACCATTTGGCTGTAGCCATGCTGGCTCAAGCTCATTTTGGCTCAAAGTGTGTTTTTTGGAACGATGGACTACCAGATTGTGTGTGGCGGCACGCGAAGGGCTTCGGCACCCTCATGGATGTGCTGAACGAGTTGCCTTCCGGTTACCCACCGCCTGTGGACTTCAACGTTTCGATCTTGGCGCCGACCCCCACGGGTGACGTCCCGTCAGATGCAGATTCATCCAGCGGACGGCCAGGTGACTACGACCCCTGCAGTCGAGGAACACCGGCGCAAAACACTCGCAGCGAACTCTAACGTGGCGGCTGCCGCACAGCAAGAGCAACGTGGATCCTTCAAAGGTCAGCACCTCACGGCGAAAATCGCCCAAATCGGCGCGATGGCGCGCGCTTCGGGCTGGGTGGCGCAGTAAGATTTCAACATAAACCAGCACGCCATGTTCATCGCCTTTGACCTCGTGGCTGCTTCCACTTGCTGAACCAGAAGTTGGTGGCTTTGGGCGGCTGCAAATGACTCTGGGCTGGAAGGCGGCTTGCTGGACTCTGCGCCGGTCTTCTACGACAGCGCGGCCAGCACGCATACCTAAAGTGCGGCCTCCAATACACGTTCACGGTCACAGCGGGATAGCACAATCTTGCCCACTGAGCGGCACGATCTGGTATGTCACACTCAGCCCGATGCTCGAGCAGTTCGCGAAGGCGTGCGAGGCGCAGCCCCAGGCCAGCCTCACAGCATGGGCGGACAACATTGGCGCAATGATTCTCACGACCCACCAAACCACCCCAACCCAATCCGAAGGCCCCACTTCGCCCTCCATTCCCAGTGGGCGGGGCGTCGGGGAACATTGGCAAACATACATGTGCAACCCGTACCTCCCCCAAAACTCGAACTGTGGGTCTTCGGGTTGGGTTGGGGCGTTTTGGTAGCTCATCAGATTCGGTCCCTGGGTCTGCTCAACAAAGTCAGCGACCTCCAGGGCGGCGGAGTTCTCTGCGGACCCGTGCTCAACTTCACGAAGTGCTTGCTGGCCCCACTGCGGGACGCAATCAGCCATAACATGGTCATGAGGTTTCGGCAGGCCCTGAGGGAGATCTTCTAAGCGTGGGCGATTTCGAGGTGCAGGCATTCGCGAAGCACCTCGGGATGATGGTCGGGCCTGGCGCAGACATGAGCTCGTGGGCGTTGCCGCTTGCGAAATACAAACGTACACCGACTACCGTGGCAAGGTGCCGAACTAACATGCTGCCAGTGGTGGGCTGCATCGCGCAAGTCATGCAGCCTGGGTCCGAGGTTTTCCGCGACATCGATCGGTGGGCGATCCACAGAACCGTGCACCTGCCGGCGACGTGCGGGACCAGGGCAATGTACTTCGGCTTCGCGGAGTGGTCCCTGATCATCCCGTCGCTCGAGGTGCTCGGAGTGGCCGCGGCGATGAGGATGGCCACTGGCATGATCAAGGTCTGGGAGCGGTTGGCTGTAGCACCCAGGGGCGATGGCGGTGGAACGCGCTGGGCTCGCAGCTCCCCCGTCCAGCGTGTGAGACGAGCCGCCCAAGTTTTGGAAGACAGGCGCCATCGCATCCCACCTATAGGAGGCAGGGACGAGCTTTCCTAGACAGAAACGCATCTTCGGCAAGGTATCGCAGGCGCTGCTGGACCTGCTGAAGGCAAAACGTCGTGAGACTGATGCTGCTGGTGCCGCCTCCGTTGCATGCGCCATCCGATCTCGCGTGGCCAAGCGGGCGCCGAAGGCGGAGCTTCATCTGATCGACATTGATCATGCATGGGGCTGCCTGCAAGACCGCGTTGCCAACTACACCTGTGCAGTCCAGAGCGCGGCACTCAAAACACTGGTTGGAGGGTGGGCCACATTGCACCACCTACCGATCGAGACCCACCCCTGCCTTTTTGGTCGGGTGCCCTCGTCAGACGGACAACCAGCCGCACTACATGCACTGCGGCCCGCTGCGGACAAAAGTCTTGCAAGGTGGCCCTATCCCGTTGCTCGCTGCAAGAAACACAAAGCGCTTGGGCATGTCGCCAGCGACGCCACGCAGATGAACTAATGCAGCGCCTCGTGCAGCTCTTTCACGTGTACAGCTACTGCCGACATGTGTTCGCCCGCGGGCAAAGCCCAGTGCACATATTGACTGCACTGCGCTCCGCTCCGTGAGGCGCCTGCTAGAGCTTGCGTTGCCGAAGGTAAATTTCATTGCGTTCGGTGCGGGGCGCACCGCGCGCCCGCAGCGAGCCGAATTCTACAGAGACGAACCTCCCTGAAACCACGAGCGCCTTCTCTACCCTGTTGTCCTCCTCCGATCCGCCTCCCCCTCCTCATGCTCCTCATTTTATCTTCCCGCGTCCTTCCTCCTCCTCCTCGTCTTCCTCCTCCTCCTTCTCCTCCTCCTCCTCCTCCTCCTCCTCCTCCTCCTCTTACCCTTCACCATCGCAGCATCAGCTATGGGAAGGGAGGGCACGTTCTGATGGATATGATCGTTGAGACTGGGTTGTGCAGATTGTTCACCGCATGACTCTGGGCGGCGCGTGGGGAAGGAGGGACAGGGAGGGGCGGTGGTCATGAACACGCTCTTCTCCCCCGCTCCCCCTCTCAGCGGGAACGGCTGGACCGTAGTCTGCCGTTGTGTCTCGTGCGCGGCTTCGAACTCACGGCGGACGTGCCGACGTCTTTCGTTTTTTTCGGCCTTTCGAGACAAGGTTTTTTGGCCAGAACACACTAGCCTCAGTTGGCGAGGCACTGAGAAGACCAGCCGCAACAGCGCACGTTTCGAAACTGGAACACGACATGACAATTTCACTGTTGAGGAGATCAAGTCCGGTTTGGCAGAGCCTTTCGTGAGCCGCGCCGAACTCGACAGGCGGTTTGGCGTCGGGGGTTACCGTCCGTTGCCTTGTCACACTGTCTGGCAAGGAGGGAAATGGCGAATGATCGATGACAGGAAGCGTTCTCGCACCAATGCGTTGTTATTCGTGTCGGAAACATTGGTCGCAGCGCTGTCAGAACTTCTCATGATGACCGCGCGTTTTTGCGATGGAAGTAACCAAGCAGAATGGGAGTTTACCTCCGTGGTTCGCGCTGCGAGCTTCCCTTGAGGACTGGTGGAAGGGCTACAGGCAGCTCTTCCCCACCCGAAAAAAAGGGCATGGCCTTCGTAATCGTCGCCGTTCTCCACCGAGATACACACGAACCTCTGTATGGCGTGTTGCGCGGCCTTCCATTCGGCCTGAGGCCAGCTGTCAACCAATTCAATCGTCACCCGGTGGTCCTCACAGCCGCCGCCAGGCGCCTGCTGTACGGAATGGCAGGGGGACGCGCACAGCGCCTTCCAGGTTTGGGCTGCCACGTTGGGTATCAAATTGTCCAATTCCACGCGGGCGTTTCCCACTTTGCACGGCCACTTGCACGGCCTTCCTCGGCCACTTGCACGACTTCTCTTCCGCTTTCACAGATTCCGCCATTTCCTTCGAACCCAAAGCGGGAACCCGAAACAAGTTCCGTTCAAAGGTTTTGGACATCTTTCGGAAAAGGGCGCTTTCTGTCAAGTGAGGCCGCCCACTTCCGCAGCATTTGCAGTTGGCTGGGCACGTCTGTAACAGGACGCCCTTGCCGCGGAGTTTTTCCTGCTCTTACAGCTAGACAATATGACGAGCCCATACAAGAGTTGACAGGCAATCTGTCTTGTAGTTTCCAATATTTGCAAGCTGTGGCAGATTTCGCATTGCCTCGTCCTCTGTCCTTGCACCACGCATCTCAGGCTCCTGTTGTGGTGTGCACAGATGCTTCGGCGGAGGCCGGTCGCATCCGCATCGGGGCTTTTGTCCTCGCGCGCCGACGCCGGCCCTCCTGCCTGGTATATGACGTCACAGGGCGCGCGTTGCCGCTTCTCGGCCCGGCCGGCGCGCCCAGCACGATCAACTAAGCAGAGTTGTTGGCGGTTCCTGTTCTGGCGTGGTCCATGCCAGACGCCGTGAGAAGGGCAGATGTGTATGGTTCATGGATAATCAGGCAGACGAGGCAGCATTCGTCAAGGCGGGATCGCCGACTGAGTCCATGTGCCGCCTGGCCCTGCAGGCCACAGCGGCGCTCGTTGCCCTCGGGGTTCATCACTGGTTCGAGCGGGCCCCGTCGGACGCCAACCCTTCCGATGTGTTGAGCCGCGTTGTATTTTAAGGACCCCGCGGTTGCTGCTCACGTCTCCTCTGGGCGTTGGGTTGCGGTCCCGCCGCACGAGCCGGACGCCAACGGACTAGATGTTCAGCGCCTCTGTTCTGCCCTTGCATGACGGTCTCCTAGATATGCTTCTTTCCGCGCAATGAAGAATTCCAGCCGTGATCATCTCATCATCTTTTGTCTCACAACAATTGGCGCACGCAAATTACGACATAATGCCAGATCTGCATCACTTGTTTTGGGGACGGCGTTGGGGAGCCCACTTATTTCTTCCAGCGTTGGGGGACATCACGTCTGGCTTGCTTACCCCTGTGGGGGTTGCAACCATGAGACTTCCCACTCTGTTTTTCATTAAGTCAAAGATTGCAGTTAGGGCGCCGCCCCCCCTTTCCTGCAACCATCCACGCGAGAGTAGCAGCATCAGTTATGGGAAGGAAGGGCACGTTCTGATGGATATTATCGTTGGGACTGGGTTGTGCAGATTGTTCACCGCGTGGCTCTGGGAGGCACGTGGGGAAGGAGGGACAGGGGGGGGCGGTGGTCATGAACACGCTCTTCTCCTCCGCTCCCCTTGTCCGCGGGCTCGAAAGCGCATGCTTTAACCCACCCCCTTTCAACCTCCCATGCGTCTTCTCAGTCATGAGACCGTCTGCCAGTACGCCTAGCACCCGGCGGGTCCATGCCCCCTCGGGCGTCGCACGGGCCAGGCCGCCCGCCTGGTGCCGGCGACCGCTGTGGGATCGGGCGCGCCCCACAGCGCGCAACGCAGCTGCTTGCTCTTCGGCGAGAAGATGCGCTGCGTCTGGGTGGTGGGGGGGGGAGACATCACATCTGGCTTGCTTACCCTTGCGGGGGTTGCAGCCATGAGACTCCCCACCCCTTCTCTCATTAAGTCAAAGATTGCAGCTCGGGCGCCGCCCCCCCTCATCCAAGGCGATAGTCATCGTCAGCAGCATCAGTATCATCTTCTTTCGCCTTTGCTCCCTCAGCCTCATTTCCTTTCTTTCCTCGTCTTCCTCCCCCCCATGTTCCTTCTTGTCCTCCTCTTCCTCCCTCCTCTTTGCTCCGCCCGCTCCTCTTCGTCCTTCCTCCTCCTCCTCCTCCTCCTCCTCCTCCTTTTGTCTGCGCCGTCTGCGCTGGTTCCCCCCCCTATCGGGGGGCGCGGATTTATGAGATCGCCTGCAACGGGAAGAGCTCCCTCCAGGTGAAGAAGGCTGGCGGCGACGACTTCGATGACGACCACCACGTCCACGAAAACGACGGCGATGGCAATGACAGACGACTGCAACGACCGACGACATCGACGACGGCACCCCGACCGCATCCACGACGACGACGACGACGGCGACGTCGGCGACGCGGCGACGACGGTCCACCACTGCGCGCCTGAGTGGGGCACACCTCCCTGGAACCCACAACAAAACCATCAGGATGATTAATCAGTGGAAATGTTACAAACGAGTGAATAAACGTCCCATTAATTTTAATGGCGTCGCTTTGTTTGATTCCCGGGCCCGCGGAGTCCTCATTTGTTTTTTGTCGACCGTGTTTCCTTGTAGCACAGTTGTTCACGTTTCGTACCCCACATTCGTAAGGGTTTCGCCCCCATGCCGTTGGCCCCCCTTACTTAGAATTGGACTTGCCAGAGCTGTGTTGGGATGTCTGGGCGCTGACGTCAAGCAATGTCGGGACTTCACGAGGGGGACGATCTTACTGTACGAAAGTGTATGGCTTCGGTGGCGCCAATTTCCGGTATCTCGCGATGGTTTATGGCTTCGGGGACGCGAACATGGCATATTTTGAAAACGGGTGTGTGGCCTCGGGGACGCAACTATAATGTAATTCTAGACGCTTCGCGTATCCCCACCAGCCCGCCCAGAAACGACGCCCAGGCGAGTAGAGGGTCGTCCTGAGGGGCTTTTCGGCGTCTTGGGTGCCTCGGGGGAGCCTCTGTGGGCCGTTCGGGATCCTCTTTGGGGCCTCCTGGGGGCCTCTTGGGGCCTCTTGGGGCCATCTTGGGGCCTTTGGGGGCCTCCTGGGCGCTTCTTGGGGCCATCTTTGCCCCCTCAGGAGGCCAAAATGGGGCCAAAAGGGTCTCTTGGGGCCTCTTGGGGGTCTCTTGGGGGCCTCCTGGGGGCCTCTTGGGGGGCCTCTTGGGGCCATCTTGGGGCCATCCTGCGGCCTCTTGGGGCAACCTGGGGGCCTCTTGCGGCCATCGTGGAGGAAATCGATCAAAGAAGAGGGGAGCTCTAATTAGCGCTGCCCCTCAGAAGGCCAAAATGGGGTCCAAACTATAGTAAAATCAATGATTTTGGCTTCCTCGCCGAGGCCGTTTTGGACGCTCTGACCGTTCCCCGCCCCTCCTGTCCAGGTCAGTGGGGAGGGGGTAGGGGGAGGGGTAAACCCCTCCCCGAAGGGGAAGAGGGAGGGGTGGAAGAGGAAACGCCCTAAACCACCGACGCCCAGAGGGCTGGTGGGATTTACCCAGGTTTCTGGCTTCGGATACGCGAGTATTGTATCATTTGCTATGGTTTGTGGCCTCGGGGACGCAAGCACGGAGTAATTTACGAGAGTGTATGGCATTGGGGGCGCGAATGCTACGTACTTTTCGACGGTTCATGGCTTCGGAGGCGCGAATATTCAGCAATTTCCATGGATGTTTGGTTTCGGGGGCGCGAGCATTATTTAAATCTACGATGGTTTATGGTTTCGGGGACGCGATTATTGCGTCGTACTTTACGCGGGATTATGGTTTCGGGGACGCGAAGATTTGGTCATTTACAATGGTTTATGGCCTCGGGGACTCGAGTATCATGTATTTTGTCTTGTCCCACGCCCCCCCAGGAATTCAGACAACGCGATTTGGGCGTGGTAGAAAAGTTGGTTTGGGGCTCCCCCCGCGCGCTCAGCAACGATTAAAAGTAGGGAAGCAGAAAGCAGGACTGTAACAGTGGAAACTTTACTTTGCCATTGGTACAGGGAGCTGCAATCTTCACCCTCGCAGCCTGGTGGCCCCGCAAGTGGGCTGGCGGATTTCTGTTTAGTATCAAGCGTGTTCTCTTTGCGCTCCTTTCTGGCTTTATCTGTATTGTTGCACCGGATCACTTGTTTCAGTGTCGCTACGTGTTTAGCAACCTCCATTTCTTGTCAGTCGCCAGACGGCACGCTGATAACAACCATTAGCAGCCCGAATGCCCGCCTCGATGCGGGAACCCGTAGGAATCTTTAGAATATGTTGCTGGCCTTTGTGGGAGTTCTGAAGGAATCCATCGAGAACATCAAGACATTATTGGGGCTCCCCAAGGAACCCCAAGGAATCCACAGAACCCCTTAGGACATGCTTGCGATTCTTCGTAAAATCGTGCGGGTATTGTAAGTACCCTTTGGGCACCCTTCGTGACATCTTCGATCGTCGACCCTTTTCGTTTTATACGAGCGTCTGGGGGCGCGAACGAAGCGCGTTCGACTCAACGTTCCACGTGTCACCGCAGGGATGCGAACACGTATTCCTCTATCATGATATCTTCGACACGTGGCAGCGGAGGGCGGCGGAAATTAATAGTATTCTTCCCTATCCGTCACCTGGCGTCGCCTTGGGGTTGAGCATCTACTATTCTATTCGGCTGGGGGCAGCGGCGTGCGGAACACAGATTGTTCTACTTTCGTTACGTGGCAGCGCAGAGGGGCGGAAACAGAGCGCTCTGCTCGACCCTTCGCGTGGCAACACTGGGCGGCCAAGCAAATCATGGTGTCTTGAGCCGCCACGTGCGACAGAGGCGGGGAGGGCTCGCCAACGACGCCGCCTGCGACGGCCACATTGACGACGACGACGACGACGACGACGACGACGACGACGACGACGACGTCGAGAGAGGAGTACGACGAATAAGGGGCAACGACGACGAGACTCCGACGACGAGCACGACGACCAGGGCGACAACGACGACGGCGGTGAGGGCGACGACTGCGACAACGACCCTCGTGGGCGGGTCGGGCGGGCGCACCCTGACGGGCGGGTCGGGCGGGCGGGCCCTTACGGGCGGGTCGGGCGAGCGGACCTTAACGGGCGGGTCGAGCGGGCGGTTTTTCTCGGGCGGGTGGGCTGGGTCGGCCGAGAGATTAAAGTTGCGCAAAACCATCGAGCATCTACGAGGGCGTCGACGGGAGCGACGACGACCACGACGACGAGGGTGACGACAACGACTATGACGATGCCGACGAGGACGACGACGACGATGACGACGACGGGAACGACGACCACAATCGCCACAACGATTACGAGGGTGACGAGAACGACGATGGCGAAGATGACGACGGAAACGACGACGACGACGACCACACCGACGGCGAGTCACAGATGACACGGCCAACGACACGGACCACGACGACGGCGCGACCGAGGACGACGCCGACGACGCAGACGGCGACGGCGAACACGATGGCGACGACGACGACGACGAGAGCGACGGCAACGACATCGACACCGACGAACACGACGAGGACGACGACGAGGACGGCGAGGACGACGAGCAGGCCGACGACGACGACGACGGCAACGACGAGAACGACGCTGCCCACAACGAAAACGATGACGACGACAACGACGACGAGTCATAGATGACACGGGCAACGACACGGACGACGACGACGACGTCGAGGCGACGACGACGACAACGACGACGACGATGGCGAACACGACGGCGACGAGGACGGGGCCGACACCGACGACGACGACGACGACGACGACGACGACGGTCAGGACGACACCAACGACGACGATGACGGACGACGACAAAGACGATGACGACAACGAACACGACGATGACAATACCGACAAGAACGACGATGACGACGGCGACGACCTCCACGATGAGGTCGTCGGAAACGACGGCGACGACGACGACAACACCGAGGCCGAGGACGACAAAGGGGACGAGGGCGAGGACGATGACGAGGAGGACGACGACGACGACGACGAGGGCGACGATATTGCCGACGACGATGACCATGACGACAACGATGACGATGCCGACGAGAACGACAACGACAACGACAACGACATCGACGACGACAATATGACGAGAGGGAATTGAGGGGTTCTCAAAGATGCCCTGCACATGCCGCAGGAGTTCCTGAGATTTCGCCACCAGGACTTAGCGATGCACACGGATTCCACCGGATGCCCGAATATTTCCGAAGGGGGCTATGGACTCCTTCGGATTTCCGTTGAATTCCCAAACATTTTCTAAGCATTCCGTTGGCTTCCGTCGCATTTCCTAGCCCCCCCAGCCTTTATGTTTGAATTGTGGTTAGTTGAGTCGCACACTGGTTTTTTATTTGATTTGTATCCGTCACCCCCTACCCATCCACCTTCCATTATTTGACGTGTTTGACCTCATTTTTAGTTTAGCCAGCATTCATGTGGCACCCAGAGCCTCCATGCAGCCGGTTCGCCATCCTCCTATCTCTCTTTTAGCACATCCTGCTCAGTACATGCCTCCTCCCTCATCTTACTATGTCTGGCAGTCATGTTTTTCTCCGTACCCTCCTGGTCCCCCCCTCTCCCGAGCCGCGCCAGGGAGGAGGGGCTTCCAGGGCCCCCGTCCCGGGTCTGTTTGTCGAGCCGCGTCCAGAGGCTCCACAGGAGCAAACAACTCCAACGTCCTCCACGGGTGGATCCGTGGCGGCGCGCGGGGGGGGGGAAGTGAGAGAGGGAGGGGGCGGGGGCCTTCTCGGAGGGCGGCGGTGCTTCTCGGAAGCCCCCCAGGCTTCTGAGATGCCCTCTGTGGCGTCGGAGCAGGCCTGGAACCTTTCTCGGCATGCCGGAGGCCTTCTGTTACCAGCCTCGAACGTATCCCTATCCCTAAGATTCACACGCCAAAAGGCGATGACAATCTTAGGGATTCGCCCTCAAAAAAAAAGGGAATCCCTAAGATTGGCATCGTGATGAGGAGGTGCCCAGCATAGGAATAGGGATATGTTCCAGGCTGGTAATTCTGCACCTGCTGGGGAGGCCCGCACCCTCTGCTCCCCCCCCCCGGGCGCCCCGCCAGCATTGCACGGCACGGCAGCGTCCTCTTGCAGGTCGCGGGGGTAGAGCCGGTTGCCGCTGTTGACGGCTTCGAGGGAGAACCTCGGCGACCGTTTTTAGAGAGCGGTCCCTCCCGGCAGAGCCGTAGCACTGCACCGCAACACATGCGATTCGAAAGTCACGTCAAGAAGGTGTGTCCCCGACGTGATTGGTCCCGTTTATTGTTGTGTTCCCCGTGGCGGTCATGGATTGTCCCTCCCGGTTGCAGGGCTGTATTCCGTCGCACGCGGCCCCCCAATTCATGTGCATGTGTCGTGGCAAAACGAGCGTGTAGCACCCGGTGCCGTATCCTGGCCATGGCCAGGTCGCGGCTGGCTGCACGAGCTTGCCCGCCACAGGCAGGCCCGTGCGGCGTTCCCTGCCTGTCTGCCGAGCGGCCTCTGCACTCGCCCTGTGACCGCGATGGGTCGAGATCTTGTGGTCCTGGCGAAGCCTACGACGTCCCACGACGTTTCCCCGAGCCGCGGCGCTCGCCCCGGCAGCAGAGGGCGGACAAGACGGGCGGGGGCCCCCGCCCCCATCCTCGAGGAGGTGTCCGGGCTCACCGCCTCGGCCTCTACCGGTCCTTCGGGGAGCCCTAGAGCTCCCCACATGGCCCAATATTCCGACTGCGTGCTTCTGCACAACGTGGAACCCTGGAGGCCTGGACGACCTCTTCCCCTGGGCCAGCTTCTCATCCAGAGCCGTCCTCGCGGCTCCTCAAGCGGCACACCAGAGTTCCCCCTTGCCTGGAGCCTCTCTTGCCTGGGGCCTCGCTTGTCTGGAGCCACTCCCTTTGGGGGACCGCTCCTTTCTATAGCAGGCCTCCCACATGGGGTCCGAGTAGAGGGGGTCGGAGGATCGCGCCGCATCGCCGATGCATCGGCGATGCGGGTCGATGTGGAGCCCGATGCTCTCGACGCCGTCGGCGCCGATGCATCGGCGGTGTCACCGATGCATCGGCGAAGAGGGCGCGATCCTCCGACCCCCTCTGCTCGGACCCCATCCAGGAGGCCTCTATTGTCGCCGCCTGCCCCGCCAGCAGGCAGGCCGTACCGACTGGGGCACTCCGCCGCCGCCACGGCGGGCGCGGCTCGTGAAGGCATTTTTGTGGATGAGTCTCTCGAGCTCTCCGCCGCCTTTGGCGGTGTGCGTTGCTAGCAGAAGCACAGCAAAGCCACAGGAAAGCGTGGCATGCACAGTGGCTCCGCACACGTGACAAATTGGAACGAGCAAAAACACAGCAGAGTCCCAGGAGAGCGAGGCACCTACTATGTAGCTCAACATTGACACGAGGGTACCAGGGCGGGCGCCGTATTGTTGTCCGCACCGGGCGTGTTCGCCCAGAGTGGGGACCCCCTCGAATCATGAAAACATCACGACGGGGGGGGGCTCTCGCTGTTTTTGGCTTTCGGGGGCCCTTACCAGACCTCGGGACCGTCGAAAAACGACTCAGGATCAAAATTGGTCCCGGTGCATGGGTCGAGACCTCTGGTCGACGTTATGAAAGATTCTTGGCGTCGGTACTCTGTGAAGTTCCCTGATCAAGATCTTGGCGTCGCAATGCGTTCGCTTCGGGCGTTTTCGCACATGTGCGGGGATCCAGGAAGCGCGCAGAAAGACGAGGTGGGCTCCAGCCGTGATTTGTCACGTTGTTGCATTTTTTCCGCGTCGTCGGATCTTCGGGCTCGCGCGCTCTGGCCTGCAGCCCAGGATCGGCGTGTGGGCGCCTTCCTGGCCAGGTCGTGGGGGGTCAGATTCCTTTCTTATCCCCAGGCGAGAACGGGCGTCACTGGGGGGAGGTGGGGAGGGGGCCGGTCACGTCACGATCCGCGTCGGAGCCGTCTGGGAAAGCTCAGGAATGCCCACACGGTGCCGGCGCGAATCGTGACGTGACCGTGGAGGGGGGAGAGGGGGGGGTCCGGTCACGGGAGTTGAGAAAGAACGGGCTCTTATCCTTCGGTCCCGGGCCCAGGATCGAGGCTGGCCAGTGTTGATGTGCGTGTGTGGATGGTTCGCGTCTGTCTGAACGGGAGAGGGAGGGGAGTGCCGATGTCTCACTCGCGTCTCGTCTCAAGAGCCGCGCGTTAGGAGCGGCGGGGCGCTGGCTGGAGCGCAGCACATGAGCCGCCGGGGAGGAAACGCAGGAGCGAACTGCAGAGCACAGGCACAATGTCGGTCAGGACATAC